>JACVVK020000208.1:775000-857500 GCA_018292915.2 Batillaria attramentaria
TTAGTATTTTTCCCTCTTCATTTCTTCATTTGCCAGCTCGATCATCTCAACGCAACAGAGAAGAACCCTTCTCAAGACGAAGAGAGCCTACCAAGGAAAGGGAACTCCAACTCTGGTTGTTCGTGTCGGAACGAGACAGTTTGCTTCCCTTTGATAGCTCTCCGGGGCTGCCTGGGTCGCACGTTTAACAATTCCAAACGCCCCATCCTTGTGTGTGTGAAGTACCTCTGTTACGCACTGTTTCTCGTCTACGTGGGATTTTCCTTGAAACATGAGTTTGGCAGCGAGGCGTCAGTACGTTTGCTAGTGTGTACGCTTGCTGTGGTGCTGGGGCTAGTGTGTCGGAGAGTGTGTGCTTGGTGCACGGCTACAAACGGAAAACGGACCACGCCGGGAGGAGGATGCAGGGAATGTTGTCGCCCTTGTCGCGTGTTCTATACACGTCATTCAACGTTCATCAACGGGTCAGTAAGTGCAGTAGATTGTATAATATCGCTGCTACAAAACGGTAAAAACACGGAAAGAAAGAAGTCAGTGCAGCCTATCACTAAACGTAACTTTCTTTACATAAAAAAAACTAGAATAAAAAAAAAAAAAATGTGGTGAGTCGATGTGAAGTCAGTAGATGTTACGAACACCCTATAAGCAGTATAATCACTAGATTATTAAATGATGACGGGAGTTAGCTGTGTGTGTGCGTGTGTGCCGGTGTGTGTGTGTGTGTGTGTGTGTGTGTGTGTGTGCCAGTGTCAGTGTGTGTGTGTGTGTGTGTGTGTGTGTGTGTGTGTGTGTGTGTGTGTGTGTGTGTGTGTGTGTTTGCATGCTGTTGTGTGTGTGTGTGTGTGTGTGTGTGTGTGTGTGTGTGTGTGTGTGTGTGTGTGTGTGTGTGCCACGGTGTGTGTGTGTGTCCATCAGTACACTCGCGCAGGCTGCTTGAGAAAGAAACCTAATTTGTGCCAGTACTCAGTCACTGAATCAGTTGACCTCAATGTGCCTCCATCCTGTCTCTGCTACACTGTTTCAGCTCGCTAGTGGCGTTAGTGCTGGCTGGCATTGTCTATTTTCTGGTTGTGGACGTTGCACTGCGGCGACCCGCAAGTCTTGTGTCGGCTGCTGGAATTGCAGTGCTCGTGGTGCTTACATTTCTGGGATCTCACGCCCCGAAACAAGTAAGTAAACGCGTCATTTTCAAGTCGTGGTTACCAAGCTTCAAACTAGCAAGCTTATGCTAGGAAACTGTTTTGCCGGCTGGTGACTGCGCCTGTAGTGGAGCTTTTAAGGCGTAACAATGCTGTCTATATTCCCATTTTCTAGAAAATGACATACATCACTGAAACATCAAATCAAAGCGTTAAAGCAACCCACTGGTATATATATATTTTTTTGATTCGCGTCCTTAATAAAGGTGTTTACCCTTCATCTGAAGCAAAAACAAAAACAAAACAAAAAATGGCTTCACAAGTGATGAAAATCTTGATGTGACGTTTGAGTAACGTATGTGACGCACCGACGCCAAATTCATCGATTTTTTGGCCGCCAGAATTTGTCACATTTTTGCACACGACGTTTCATCTAACTTGCGTATGATGTGGAAAATTTTAGCCCGTCCTATGAGGTTGTTTCCATTACCATGAAAGTATAGTAAAGTTATGAAGTTAGTTTTACTTTGGAAATAACATTACGAAAGACACACAAAGACCAACAGAGATGCCAGAATGAATGGTTTGAGCTTTATGTCCTATGCTTGTCAGCCCTTAAGGCGGACAAAATTTTTCCTGGCGTGTGTCATCAAAGAGATGCCAGTCATTGTAAGCCTGCTTCTATCCCTGCCCCAGGTACGGTGGAGGACCGTGGGGTGGGGCCTCTTGCTTCAGTTCATCTTCGCCCTGCTGGTGTTGCGTACCACGTGGGGTCGGGCTGCGTTCAAGTGGCTGGCTGCCCGTATGACGGAGTACATGAACTACACGGACAGCGGCGCGGCGTTTGTGTTTGGGCCGTCATTCCGTGATCACTTCTTCGCGTTCAGGGTCAGTCATTCCAGTAAGATATTATGATGGCGGTTTATTTCTTTTGTTGAGTGGCTGGATAGTCTTCCTGAGTCGGCAGCGGAGCTGTCCACAAAGAAACGGCCCCCTTCTTTAATATAAAAAGCCAAACAACAACAGCAAAGACAACAACAACAACAACAACATCAACAACAACAACATTGACACTATTAAAGAGAGGATCTCTCCTGTGGTTCCTTGCATCGGACACACAATAAAGATGGTTTATCTATTTGTCCGTCAGGTGATGTCGACGATCATCTTCTTCAGCGCTTCCATCTCCATTCTTTATTACTTCGGGGTCATGCAGGTCGTCATCAAGGCTGTTTCCAAGGTCATGCAAGTTACCATGGGAACAGGAGCCATGGAGACACTCCATGCCGCCATCAACATTTTCTGTGGATGGGTCAGTAGCTGACTAGGTCGATATAAGAAATATTGTTACTGTGTTTCTTTCAGATAAAAAATGCAGTCTACTTTCATTCGGGATTTTCAGAACTACGTGTGGTTTTAGGTGCGTTTAAATCTTTTATCGTTGCTGTTAATGGTAAGTTATGACAGTAAAAAATATTAACAGTCTTGTGCTTTGTGGAAGTTTAAGAGCTGTTAAATCTTCAGATGGCCATACGCCGTGTCCGTTGAATGGACGACTCCACTCCCGGCTGTCAATCAAAACCATTTGCCAGACACTACAACGAGGGAAGCACGTCGTGTAGTTTGATATGACTGAAACTGAGCAGCCAGTCCATTGACGTCATTTGAGGAAAAAGGCAATTACGTCAATCTCTTCCATCTTGAAATCACCCTTTTCCCTTACAATGACGTCATGGACGTACTGTGTTTTGCCAACACATGGCAAAGTAAAGGGGCGGGGCTTTGGCCTCGGGGGCTTGGCGAGTGGAGTCGTCTATTGCATGCCACGCCCACTTGCAAAACTGCACGCGCAAGATCATTTATTTTTATTGTTGTGTATCGACTTTTCCCGCAAGGCTGAATCCCTGATGGTGGTACGTCCTTTTCTGGAGTCTATGACGCTGCCTGAACTGCATGCTGTCATGACCAACGGTTTTGCGACTGTGGCCGGCAGTACCATCGCTGCCTACATATCTTACGGGGTTAGTGGTCAGCTTTCAGTTACGGTGAACAAAACAATAGCATTGAAAATTGTATTCAGTTCCTTTTTCTCTGATGGAACCTTGCTTAGACAGATGATGCCATTGAAATAATGGCGAGGGGTCGACTCAGTGATGCAGCTGTATATATTTTCAGTGTATACTCCAACATTTTCATATATATATATATATATATATATATATATATATATATATATATATATATATAGAAAAGGAACAAAGGCGTTACTAAAGCCGAAAACGTGCGCTCAATCAGGTCAATTTGAAAGTAGGGGAAGTAAGTAAAGCTGAGAGCGCTCCCTAGATCTAGGAGGTGTGTGCTTTGTATGCCATTGGACAAGTCCGCCTTGCCCTATATTGGCTACAAGCCACAATGGGAGGTGGGGGGGGGGGGGACCTACCATCCTACCGCTGAAACGTCTAACAGATCTAAGGGTATCTCACCATTCATAGTGCCCCCATTCCCCTCCCACCGGGAGGAAAATGGTCGGTACGACCAAGGCCATATGAATTGGTGATTTTAGCCGCTCACGACCATGGTTTCGGGTCAATGGGACCCTCATCAGGTGAGCATGCGGCGATACCCTCGAGGGCTGCAACGTCCAACCAGCACTAAAAGGCTGCCCCAGAATAATCTGGTGCGTCTCCAGTACTAGCAGACGTCGCTACCCTAAAGCTCTGCAAGAGGTTTCAGCGGAAAAAGACTAAATAATTTAGAAGGAGCAACTGCCTATGTGTAATGTCATGTAATTACATTTAATATAGAAAAGGAACAAAGGCGTTACTAAAGCCGAAAACGTGCGCTCAATCAGGTCAATTTGAAAGTAGGGGAAGTAAGTAAAGCTGAGAGCGCTCCCTAGATCTAGGAGGTGTGTGCTTTGTATGCCATTGGACAAGTCCGCCTTGCCCTATATTGGCTACAAGCCACAATGGGAGGTGGGGGGGGGGACCTACCATCCTACCGCTGAAACGTCTAACAGATCTAAGGGTATCTCACCATTCATAGTGCCCCCATTCCCCTCCCACCGGGAGGAAAATGGTCGGTACAAAGCACACACCTCCTAGATCTAGGGAGCGCTCTCAGCTTTACTTACTTCCCCTACTTTCAAATTGACCTGATTGAGCGCACGTTTTCGGCTTTAGTAACGCCTTTGTTCCTTTTCTATATTAAATGTAATTACATGACATTACACATAGGCAGTTGCTCCTTCTAAATTATTTAGTCTTTTTCCGCTGAAACCTCTTGCAGAGCTTTAGGGTAGCGACGTCTGCTAGTACTGGAGACGCACCAGATTATTCTGGGGCAGCCTTTTAGTGCTGGTTGGACGTTGCAGCCCTCGAGGGTATCGCCGCATGCTCACCTGATGAGGGTCCCATTGACCCGAAACCATGGTCGTGAGCGGCTAAAATCACCAATTCATATGGCCTTGGTCGTACCGACCATTTTCCTCCCGGTGGGAGGGGAATGGGGGCACTATGAATGGTGAGATACCCTTAGATCTGTTAGACGTTTCAGCGGTAGGATGGTAGGTCCCCCCCCCCCACCTCCCATTGTGGCTTGTAGCCAATATAGGGCAAGGCGGACTTGTCCAATGGCATACAAAGCACACACCTCCTAGATCTAGGGAGCGCTCTCAGCTTTACTTACTTCCCCTACTTTCAAATTGACCTGATTGAGCGCACGTTTTCGGCTTTAGTAACGCCTTTGTTCCTTTTCTATATTAAATGTAATTACATGACATTACACATAGGCAGTTGCTCCTTCTAAATTATTTAGTCTTTTTCCGCTGAAACCTCTTGCAGAGCTTTAGGGTAGCGACGTCTGCTAGTACTGGAGACGCACCAGATTATTCTGGGGCAGCCTTTTAGTGCTGGTTGGACGTTGCAGCCCTCGAGGGTATCGCCGCATGCTCACCTGATGAGGGTCCCATTGACCCGAAACCATGGTCGTGAGCGGCTAAAATCACCAATTCATATGGCCTTGGTCGTACCGACCATTTTCCTCCCGGTGGGAGGGGAATGGGGGCACTATGAATGGTGAGATACCCTTAGATCTGTTAGACGTTTCAGCGGTAGGATGGTAGGTCCCCCCCCCCCACCTCCCATTGTGGCTTGTAGCCAATATAGGGCAAGGCGGACTTGTCCAATGGCATACAAAGCACACACCTCCTAGATCTAGGGAGCGCTCTCAGCTTTACTTACTTCCCCTACTTTCAAATTGACCTGATTGAGCGCACGTTTTCGGCTTTAGTAACGCCTTTGTTCCTTTTCTATATTAAATGTAATTACATGACATTACACATAGGCAGTTGCTCCTTCTAAATTATTTAGTCTTTTTCCGCTGAAACCTCTTGCAGAGCTTTAGGGTAGCGACGTCTGCTAGTACTGGAGACGCACCAGATTATTCTGGGGCAGCCTTTTAGTGCTGGTTGGACGTTGCAGCCCTCGAGGGTATCGCCGCATGCTCACCTGATGAGGGTCCCATTGACCCGAAACCATGGTCGTGAGCGGCTAAAATCACCAATTCATATGGCCTTGGTCGTACCGACCATTTTCCTCCCGGTGGGAGGGGAATGGGGGCACTATGAATGGTGAGATACCCTTAGATCTGTTAGACGTTTCAGCGGTAGGATGGTAGGTCCCCCCCCCCCACCTCCCATTGTGGCTTGTAGCCAATATAGGGCAAGGCGGACTTGTCCAATGGCATACAAAGCACACACCTCCTAGATCTAGGGAGCGCTCTCAGCTTTACTTACTTCCCCTATATATATATATATATATATATATATATATATATATATATATATATATATATATATATGAACAAAGGCGTCGGTAAAGCCGAAAACATGCGCTCAGTCAGAGGGGAAGTAAGTAAAGCTGAGAGCGCTCCCTAGATCTAGGAGATGTGTGCTTGGTATGCCATTGGACAAGTCCGCCTTGCCCTACTATACTGGCTACAAGCCACAGTGGAAAGGGGGGGGGGGGCGGGGGGGGGGGGCGGGGAACTACCACCCTACCGCTGAAACGTCTAACAGATCTAAGATAAATTATATGATAAAATAAATATTAGACTAACTAGACGGCGCTGATTGGTGACTATTTTTAGTGACGGTCGTATTGACGTGTAGTACAGGCATGGAAGCCAAAGAAAGTCAAATGTCTCCGTCATTAGTGGCCGCAAAGTCACGAAAATGGTCGCAGTGGTCAAAAGGAACATAGGTTCATTTGGCAAAAAGTCTAAGAGCTTTGTAAACGGCAGTTTTCCCCATCAGAACTTGTTACGCGCATAGACGGAGACTTACAACGAATGCAAGACTGAACAAAGAGGGGAAATGTGTGGCGTTGTGTGAATAGCACGGGGAAGCAGCCCGAATTTCCCTGCCGTTCCGGTGTTAACATTGTTGATTATCACGACAGGTGCCGGCCAATCATCTCATCTCTGCATCCTTCATGTCGGCCCCAGCAGCACTGGCTCTGTCGAAGATCTCTTTCCCCAGTGACTGCAGGGCCCGTAAACGCGTCAAAGTCGACGATATTCCACGGTTAGTTATGTCCCTTGCTTCTGAAAACGTGCTGTAGTCTACAGGGGGAAATACATGCACACTGACTCTAAAAGGATGTTGTTTTGTTTTGTTTTGGGGCGCTTTTTTTTTGGGGGGGGGGGGGGGGGGGTTGCTTGAAATGAGGGGGAGAGGGGGTGAGGCCGGGTCAAGTTAACTTTTAATTGCATCTACAATAATATTACATTACTTTTTTTTCTGAGAAAAGAAATCCACGCCCCACATCGCTGAACAAGCAAACCTGCATCAATATCCTGAAGCGCATGCGAAAACAAACCTTGTATGATCATTGTGCAAAGTACGTAACCAGTGATTCGAGATTGGCTAACTCTATTATCTGTCAGCGGAATAGTTGTCGTCATAGTTACGCTGTGACCGTCTCGTGTTGACCAGCTTGACTTTGTTTGTTAGACGGTTTGGGGCAGTCGGTCCTCGCCGGCTATTTGATTCGCCGATAATTGCCTGTGCAGATTAAGGGTGACACAAAGGTGCCTTTGAATGTTTCAGGGCCCGTATGTAGAACTCGAGGTTAATTTAACCCACAGCTACGGGCAGACTAGGACAAAAGACCCCCCCCCCCCCCCCCAAAAAAAAAAAAAAATTAGATGAAAAAGGAAGCGAAGAAAGAAAGACAAAAATTCTTCTATAACGGCATAGGCACCTTGCTGGAATGAACCCGCTTCCTGATTTAAAACAAAAAAAAAACAACAGAACATTTTAACCCTAGAGCTAGTTTAGTTCGAGGTTAGACTCTAACCCGGGGCTAAACTCCCTAACCCTGACTTTTACATGCGGGCCCTGGCCTTTACCGTGAATGGCACAGGAGACCCGTTGTAACTGACTGAGCATGTCCATTTTTTTTTCACGTGTTTGTGTCATTCTTTCACGTTTTCTCTCGTTTTCTTCGTTCGTATACCAGTTCCACAAGTGTGTTATCAATCTCTGTGCGTGCGTGCGTGCGTGCGTGCGTGCGTGTGTGTGTGTGTGTGTGTGTGTCTGTCTGTCTGTCTGTCTGTCAGTCAGGGCAAGGGGGTCGTTGACGCTGCATCGCTGGGGGCCGTAGCCGCAGTTGCTGTCGTCAGCCATATCCTTGTCACTGTCATTGCTTTCATCTCCCTGCTGGCCTTTGTCAACGCCACGCTTGAGTGGTTCGGGGCAAGGATTGGACTGGTTCCGCCGGACTACCCACCTTTGAGTTTTCAAGTTAGTTGAGTACCCGAAAATGTGTACAGTATACGTGTGCGTGTGACCGTTTTCGCTGACTATTTCCTTAGCACAGCTGCTGGCTTCCTTGACCACTTTTGCTTGACAATAGCGGGTACTTCAAAGTGAACAGCACCTGGTGAAAGAGGGGTGGAATGTAATCAGAGCGGGTGTGTGGGTGGATTAATGGGTCGTATCAAGGTTTACGTCCACCCCAAAACAGGCGACGCTGTACTCGACAGCATATAACACGCCGTGTATACGGCTACAAGCTGCTCCATCCAACTTCGCTCTTCGGCAGCGAGTACGGCGCGCAGCAGGGTGAGTGCTCTCATAAAATCGACACCGCTGTTTCCGTAAAACTTTGTATTGATTTAAATATGGTGTTTTTTAATAGCAGAAAGATTCAGGCTATTCTGTAGGTACTTTTTGTTGTGCTGTGTGCACGTAATGGGTCGCAAGTAGTGATTGTTTTCATTTTCCTGCGTGATTTGCAATTTCATTGACAATTTTCCGAATTTGCTGACAGAAAGAACACATTTTTTGTCTTTGTTTTGTTTTCTGATATATTTTGCACTTACCTTCCAAAACTTAGCTTTCTTAGTGGCCTACATCGCAAGCAAATGAAAAAAGAAAAGTGATACTATCAATTGCTCGGCTACAATCCACCTTTTGCCTAGGCTACAATCCACCTACCGTCTTGATTTAGATCCGGCTACAATCCACCTAAGTTTCTCGTTCACGAAAAGCCTAGAATAAGAGGTTTTCATTTGCTTGTTTCAGATGGAACTGTCAGGAATTTATGTAGAAAGTTTTTTTCTGGATGTATTTAAAGAACTTGTACAAACGGAACCAGGTCTTTGCGGTGAGTTTTTTCAACCCGCTCTCACGTCGACCCCGGGGAAAAGCAGTGTCAAGCCCAAACGACATCTTTGTGCAGAGTGTGGGATTTCGTACGGTCACCGCCCGTCCCTGCTTACACACATGAGGAGGAACCATGGCGGAACTACAAAGGCGGTCTTCGCCTCAAGTGTACAGTTTGTGACAAGAAGTTTGTCACTTTGAAAGAACTGCATTCCCATGTTAATACCGCCCATTTCAAAATAAAACCCTACAAATGCAGTGCATGCAATGCTACCTTCTCCCACGAAAGGAGCACAAAACGCCAACGCCATGTTTGTAAACCCAAGCAGCCCTCATTGCATGAGTGCCAGTCATTTCTACAACAGTTCTACAAGAGAGCCGATCTCCAACAGCATCTCCACACTCATGATGAAAAGCCCAAGTTCTCATGTGCAAGATGTGCTGGCTTATTCAAGCATGCTTCAAGCTTGAAAAGGCATCAGAAACTGAGGTGCTCAGTAAAAGAATAAACCATAAGCCCGTTTTTGCATTATGGGCAAGCAACCGAGAGAGCGAGATCTGCATTTTTTAAAGTTCATGGCAAGCTGTTTTTCTCGGGAAAAAGTCATGTTCAGGTGTTCTAGTCGTTTGACTTTAAGTTAAAAACGTTTAACAGTAGTTTCTCGTGGATCCATTTGTCATGTGTAGGAATAAATAGATGCAGAATTTTTTTTAAATTATTATTATTTTCAGAGAATGAATGCTGCTTTGAGTTAAAGTAATCAATAAAATAATCTTATCTTATGATGTCGTGCCAAATCCTGAATATAGATTTTTTTGTTCTGACATTTTTTCTTTGTTTGCTTTTTGTCATTATTGTTTGTGGGTTAGCTTTTTGTATTGTCGAAGTTGCATTTGTGTTCTTTATTTGTGTTTGTGTGAACAGTCTTGTGGTCTTGTGTGTTCTTACCATCAGTACAAATTTTCTGCTTAAAAAACAAATGAACGCAGGCAAGCCCTTTCCTACTTTTCTCTCTCAGGGCCGGATCTGGGGGGTGGGGTGTTCCTGAGTGTCTGGAATCCACCACCCCCCCCCTCCCCCGCCCTGAGCATGTACCTTCAAATAAGCAACAAAACAAAAAAAAAAACCCAAAAAAGAGAGAGAGAGGTGCCCCCCCCCCTCACCCCCCCCCCCCCCCCCCCCTTGTCAGGAAATCACTGGTGCTATGCACACATTCGCAGAATGAGTGGAACCCCTCCTCCCCCCCCCCCCCCTTTGTCTTTGTGTTCTGAGATAACGTTGTATTACAACAGTAGTCACTAAATTTTCTAACACAGTGCCAGCATAAGAATTCCGAAGGTTCCATGTCTGTAGCAGAGAAAACACAGGAGTAGTCAAGCAGTATCTGCAATGTGAGAATGGAAACCATCAATGTGCATGCTAAATTGTGCAGTAAATGAATCAAACACATAGAAGGTGGATCGTAGCCAGGGCTGTAGGTGGATTGTAGCCAGTGCGAAAACAGACAGGTAGGTGGATTGTAGCCGACGACGGAGCAGTGGGTAAAGATATTTGCAAACTGTGAAATAACTCAGGCTTTTCAAGTCAGCATATTCTCTGAAACGGCCCTAGAGGCATCAGTGTTGAAAGTCAGTGCAAGATTATCTGGAATTAGTGCCTCGTTTTTCACTGATTTCCTGTTAATCGACAAATGAACCGAACAATTTCGTTACTGTCATACAAATATAACCTGTGTGAGTGTTGTAGTGTACATTTTAACGTAACACGTGGTATGTATGAAGAAAAAGGTCTTATGCACCTGTGAACTTAACATCACATCGCATTTGTTTCATTTCATGCCTTTTGTAGCAGCAGTCTTGCAGGCTGCCAAACACACGTGCGGGATGAATACGCTAGTAGCCGAGTAGGTGGATGGAGCAGATTGTAGCCGTATACACGGCGTGATAAAGAAAAATCTGCCCGTTCGTCCGTCTGTAACTGTAATTGTCGTTTTCTTCATTTGGTCATCAGTAATGCCTCCATTTCCAAATTTCAAAAGATCTGTCGATTTGCGCCATACAAACCGGAAGACTTGCCGTATGATTTGTTCAAAATTAGATTTGACTCTTACGATCCTGTTTTCAAAGTACGAATCAAATAAAACTTTTGAAATCAAGTTGTCCTCGTTTCGGTTCCACATTTTAGGCACAGTGGGTTTGATTGGGTGCAATATGACGTCATAACTTTTGAATGACATCATAGTTTGACCTGACATTGTACCAGGATATAGGGCAAAGACTAGGCTTTGTTTTACACGCTGACCGTTTTTGCAGCTAAGTAAACCAAGTAGCGGCATTTGGGATATCACTTCATGCACACCCTTAGGGCCTACGTCAGGCATTTTGTCAATCCATAAGGCTGTTTACAGTTGCCAATTCTACCCTGGGTTGAACCCGGGTTGGTTTGTTGTTACATTTCAACAACCCTAGTTAAAAGCGACCCGGGTTCAACCCTTGCTGGGGAGCCGGGGTGGTGGAATGGTAGAGCGTTGGACTTATAATGCTCGGGTCGTGAGTTCGATCCCGGCTGGGGCCAAATATTTGTGCTGGCTTTTTCATCGTTGCCCCGTCTTTGATATCACCCGTATGTGGTGGAAAAGGACGTTAAACACCCAAACACTCACCCACCCTCAACCCTTGCTACGGATAAACCCCGGGTCCATGGCCAACACGCATTTCAGATCTAAACATGCACTTGCCGTCATGATCTGATGCTTTCGTCAGGGTGTGACGGCGGGCATGACGAAAGATTTTTTCGCGTCATTGTCAGGGTTAGACTTGTAGTTGATTGTAGTGTAAACGCTGTTAACCCTAGTCCAACCCGAGTCGAGGGTGGGTGGGTGTTTAGGAGTTTAACGCCCTTTTCCGCCACGTATGGGTGATATCAAAGACGGGGCAACGACGAAAAAGCCAGCACACATATTTGGCCCCAGCCGGGATACGAACTCACGACCCGAGCATTAGAAGTCCAACGCTGTACCATTCGGCCACCCCCCCCCCCCCCCCCAACCCGAGTCGAGGTAAACTCGGGCTGAACCTGGGGAGCCGGGGTGGTCGAATGGTAGAGCGTGGGACTTCTAATGCTCGGGTCGTCAGTTCGCATTTCGGCTGGGGCCAAATATTTGTGCTGGCTTTTTCATCGTTGCCCCGTCTTTGATATCACCCGTATCGGGTTGAACCTGGATTGTAGTGTAAGCAGCCTCAAACAGACACTGTATTTATTCCTGTCCGTTTTTTTTCCAGCTGATCTGTTCCTATCTGATGTGGCCTGTGGCCTTCTTGCTCGGAGTTCGAATGCCAGACTGCCGCGTGGTGGCGCGACTGATTGGTATCAAGATCTTCGTCAACGAGTTCGTGGCCTACGCTGACCTTGGAACCGTGCGGGCCAACCGGCTTGCGCTTGAGAATCACGTGATGAACAATGGCACCTGGCGTTTCTTGGGTGTTGGAGATGACGTGGAACTTTTGGGGACCAACACAACGCTGCTTGGTGGCGTCATTTCGGTGAGTGTGGAGTAGTACTTTGTTCCGACTGTTTGATCATTTTCAGTTCTTGGATGGAAGTATACTTGCAAAGTGTGTGTGTGTGTGTGTGTGTGTGTGTGTGTGCGTGCGTGCGTGCGTGCGTGCGTGTGTGCGTGCGTGCGCGCGCGCGCGCGCGCGCGCGCGCGTGTGTGTGTGTGTGTGTGTGTGTGTGTGTGTGTGTGTGTGTGTGTGTGTGTGTGTGTGTACATGACATGACTAGTTCCTGTATTTTCCAGCCCCGATCCGAGACGCTGGCAACGTACGCCCTGTGTGGATTTTCCGACCTCGTGGCCCTGGGCATGATGACGGCGGCACTCAGCACAGTGGCGCCCTCTAGGCGTCCGCACGTGCTACAGGTGGCGCCACGAGCGCTCATCACGGGCATCACGGCTTGTCTACTCACGGCCGCTATGGCAGGACTTCTGGTGGAGGAATGACGTCTTGTACAAAGCAGAATCTCACCATCACTCCCCCCACCCGCCACCCTCCGCCACCCCTTTCAAAATCGCTCTCATATTATTTAGGTACCGCATTAACGGTCTGCCATTGACCTTCGTCGTATTTAGTGCTTAAAAAAAAAAAAAAAAAAAAACTTATGTTGTACACTTCCTGGGTTACTAGAAGGTGTAGCGTCTCCTGCATGTCCTAGGTTTATACCGCCCCGTAGACCAGTTTGCATCCTTTGTCCGACGATACATTTTTTGTTGTTGTTGTTCATGTAGTGCAGGCACACTCAGCCGCCAATTAGTCTTTGTGGCTTGCGCGGCTTTAAAAACTCACTCACTCACCCTGGGTTACTAGCCTCCCGTATATATATATATATATATATAGCGACAGATCGGGTTTCCTAGGACCTACGGCACACGCTGCGAGCCTGCGCAGCTTTCTCCCCCAGGTCGAACGGCCTTTCTGTTCACACGCTAAGAGCGTGCAGGGAGCGGACTGCGCCGCCTGCATGGCGCTGGACAATACACAAAGAGCGAAAGCGCGCTGTCAGCGGTGACTAAATGGCGAGGCGAGTAAAAAAACAGGACCGTATTCTATTCACTAGCCAGCCGACGACGTGGCGTTTCAGTGCCCCTTGCAAGCCGATTTCATTGGCTGGGAGTGCATTTCACCGCTGGTAAGCGTCAAAATCGCCACGTGTGACGGACCCCTAAGAAGCTGGCTCGCTGTACCGGGCACCAGATGCTCACCATGCAGCAGGTCACAGAACATAGTTCAAATGAGGCAGGCCAGGGAGTAAGAGGACCCTCACTATTAAAATGAATTTTCCCCATTTCCTTGTGTTCTTGTGAGTTGCTAAAAGAGCATTTGACCCCACATTTTGGGTTTTGGTGAAAAGAGGGATGTCTGTTGTGCAGAAAAATGGGAATGCTGACTTGAGGGGTGACCTATTTTTGGCCATATCGGTGGGCGTGTGCCAGAGCATGGATAAGTGAGTGCACAGTTTTGTTTACGGGGTGGGACCGGAAGGACGCCACACCGGCAGAGTATGAAAATTACGGTTTCCAAGCTTCATTTTAGGCACGCAGCTTGCGGACATGTGTTGCTTCTGGAAACCATTGTGGGTTTTGGTTTGCAAATTTTTTTTTGAAGGACCTGTGCCGCCTCACATTTGTAGGAGCCAGAGAGCAGCAAAAAAATGTATTCTGTGACCATCAGTGCCTGACACAAACAGTCACATACCAGTCTGCAACCTGAATCAGGAGACTGTGCACACTGCTGAAACTTGGGTGAGTGGGTGGGTGGGTGTTTGGGGGTTTAACGTCCATTTCCACCACATAGTGTGCTGAAACTTGGATTCTTCTGGGTACAGCTTTGACGGTAGATCATCTGTTTCTATCAGCAAAGCAATTTCGACAATGTCATTCGCATAACTATGCGCATATCCTGCTGTAAGCCGGCTCTTAACTGCGCACTGCGGAGCTTCACAGTGCTGTCCACAGTTGTGACAGTTGTGATTTTGGGGGGTTCCGCCGCTCATCACAGCAACCTGGATTTCAAATTGCCACAACTGTGACTGTGGTTCAGTTTCCACAACAGATTCTGATTGGCTGTACTCACTCGGCGCGCAAACATGGCGGACAGTGCATCTTCAATCGGTTTGTCACCGAGCACAGCTGTGTTCAGTTTTGTAGTTAGTAGACACACCGAGCGCAACGACTGTGATGTTCCTATGTGTGTTTCTCGCGCTGTGCCCAGTTAGTGGCAGGCTTTACTTTGTTGTATGGTCGGTGTCACGGTCTTTGGTGTAATGGCATCATCTATGCCTTGACGATTTAGAAATAGTAACACCACTATTCTGTTTCTATTAAACGTACGTGGCAGCAGATTTTTCTCTTTTATTTCTGTTTTTCGACGACGAAGGATGAATTGTAAGACAAACACTCATGTTACATCACAAATAAAACGAAGATTATTCTCTCTCCCTCTCCTTCTGTAGCCTTAGCAACGGCAAGTTTGCAAACTGGCGAATTTCTGTCAAAACTTTTTCTGTTGATAAATAGAGTTTCATCATCATCATCATCATTTCTCTCTCTCTCTCTCTCTCTCTCTCTCTCTCTCTGTGAAAGACACCCGCTCCAGTGGCAACCAAAAATTAAAGGAATCTGCTTCTAACTGTGCAAAGTTTTAACGTGTTTTTAAGTTGTTTCTCTATAGAGAGATTTTTCTCTTGCCGCATTTTTAGAAGAGGTATCGCCCATTTAAAAAAAAAAATCGGTCTTTACATGCAGCAGCAACACTTCAGTTGCATGGGGCTTTCTTCCATTGCAAGAATTGTATCAAAGTGATTACGTCAAATGTATTATGCGTCATCCCAGCGAGAAAAAACGTCATAGATTTTAAAGAAAACAACTTCACGTCTCTCTTCCAAAAACAAGATTTGTCTGATAGGCCCGGTCAGTTGTTTACGTTCAGAGAGAGAGAGAGAGAGAGAGTGTGTGTGTGTGTGTGTGTGTGTGTGTGTGTGTGTGTGTGTCCTCCCGGATACATGGCATTACAAAAGAACGACCGTGACGACAGCACGTGATTAAATGGAAACAACGTATTGGGCTGGTTGCCATCTTGTTTTTGTTTTTTTTTTCCTTTTTTTTTTCTCCTTCAGTTGTAAATCCGGGCCCATGGACCCCCCGACACCCCCCCCCCCACCTCCCCGGACCCCCTCCCTCCCTTTCGCAAGTGGGTTATGCGGAGTCGCATAATTAGTTCCCCTCCACACGAGTTTATCCCCGTTCTTTCCTTCCGTTAAGTCTGAACAAGAACAAGAACAAGAACAAGATTTATTGTCATGAAACCCTTTGGGGTTATTAGACACAATGATGTTTCCTAACATTTCCATCGAGATGTTGGTGAATTATATTTTGAAGTCTGTTACATGCTCGAAACCTGCAGGTAGGATAATCCTCTCAAAGCGGCTTACTGGACACACAGAAATGCGACCCCTGTATTCACTGCGCCTGGGTCACGCTCTGTTTAACTTCTGTAGCGCGCAAAGCAGGTGTAATGAACCATACGAGGCTAAGATACGCTAACTGAAGGAAGAATTACAAACTGTATTTTACAGTACATGTAACTATAAACAAGAGGAATGAACGAACGAACGAACGAACATTCTTTGTTCCAGGCATATGTACAAAACCCCTTGCCGGGGGAGTGGGGAGGAGGGGGGGGGGGGCGGAAGATGGGGGGGGGGGGGGAGTAATACATATTGCAGCTGCAATCTCTCTCTCTCTCTCTCTCACACACACACACACACACACACACACACACACACACACACACACACATACACACACACACACACACACACACACACACACACACACACACACACACACACACGTACGTGCGCTTGGACCTACGCGCATACTGCGTTTGTTTCTTCGTTCGTTCGAATACAAATAGTCGACATGCCAGGCTCATTTTTCCCTGTGTTTACTATCGCCTGGCATGAAGCTTATTTACAAAGCCAACAAACAGTCCCAGATTGCCGTTTTTTTGGTTTTGTTTTTTTTTATTAAATCTGCACACAAATATAGAAAAGGGCAAAAATTTCTGTGTTTAACGGTATTGTTATAACAGAACAACACCAGAAGCTATAACTATTGTGTGACCAAATGTCACGTTTGGGTGGGGGGGGGGGTGGGGGGTGGGGGCACAGGACCCAGCTACTCTAGACTGGGCCTTGCTAACTCATACACGCTGTATATACCGACTTGGGTACGGCGGCCAAACCCCTTTGCTTTGGTTACTGTCAGCCGGGCTAAACAGGTCAATAATTCATTGGCACATACAGTGCCTGAACGGCCGGTCACATGGACCAAGAAATGCGGTGTGTGTGTGTGTGTGTGTGTGTGTGTGTGTGTGTGTGTGTGTGCCACGGTGTGTGTGTGTGTGTGTGTGTGTGTGTGTGTGTGTGTGTGTGTGTGTGTGTGTGTGTGTGTGTGTGTGTGAGAGAGAGAGAGAGAGAGAGAAATTGAAACTGAAATAACGTTTTTGAAAACGGTGGAAGTTTTGGTCTTGCAACCAGTTTTCAAACTTGCCGTTTCGAAAAACAAACGAGAGAGAGAGGGTGGGGGGGGGGGGGGGAGTGTTTGGGAGTCTTTTCCACCACATAAGGGTGATATCAAAGACGGGGCAACGAGAAAAAGGGCTGCACAAATATTTGGCCCACGCCGGGATTCGAACTCACGACCCGAGCATTGAATGGCCAACGCTCTACCATTCGGCTATCCCGATTCACCAAGAGAGAGAGAGAGGTGGGGGGGGGGGGATATTGACAGAAGGTGTAATTATATTGATCGGGGTTAATCAAAGGATTCGCACATGAAAGGGAATGGGTTAGACTTTCGCCTATACACCTAATCATACGGTGAGCGTTGTGAAGGGGGGAGGGAGGTTGTAGTTGGGTCAATCTAATAATATACTTAATTTCCTCATCATTTGTGCTGACTTTTTCCTCATCATTTGTGCTGACTTTTCCTCATCATTTGTGCTGACTTTTCCTCATCATTTGTGCTGACTTTTTCCTCATCATTTGTGCTGACTCTTTCCTCGTCAGTTGCCCAGTTTCTTTAATGTCACACTTACGTGCTGGAAAATGACGTGAAGCTAAAAGGGGTGGTTGGGTGTTTGGGAGTATATCGCCCTTTTCTACCACGTGAGGGTAACATCAAAGACGGGGCAACGAGAAAAAGACCAGCACAAATATTTAGCCCAAACCGGGATTCGAACTCATAACCCGAGCACTGAGAGTGCAACGCTCTACCATTCGGCTATCCCGGCTCCCGTGAAGCTAAAACCAAACAAACAACAACAACAACAACAGCAAGAAAACAACAACAACAAGAAAACAGCAACAACAACGACAACAACAAGAAAACAGCAACAACAACAACAGCAGCAAGAAAACAACAACAACAAAAACAACAACAAGGACGAACGGCCCCGTCCTACAAAGTTGTTTCTCCAAACTTCATTTTATTTTGTCTGTCTTGTTATTGTTGCCGGTTCTCCCCTCTTCAAGTTCTACCAATGACACTAGATCATCTACGACCTCGACCGATTAGCCACGTGACTGGGGGTGGGGCCGGGTGGGGGAAGAAGGGGGAGAGAGAGAGAGAGGCAGAGAGAGAGGGTGGGTGGGTGGGTGTTTAGGAGTTTAACGTTCTTTTCCCCCACATAAGGGTGATATCAAAGACGGGGCAACGAGAAAAAGGCCAGCACAAATATTTGGCCCCAGCGGCCGGGATTCGAACTCTCGGCCCAAGCATTGAAAGTCCAACGCTCTACCATTCGGCCACCCTGGCTCCCCAGAGAGAGAGAGAGAGAGAGAGACGTCAGTTCCGTGAACTAAACATTTGACGTCATACAGAGAGAGAGAGATGACGTCAATTCCGCGAAGTAAATTTTTGACGTCAGCCTCTAGCACTGAGATGGTCTGAGGATGCTTGTTCATGTCTTGTGATTTCCCTGTTGGCTTTGTGACTTCTCCGACTGAATTATTTTTCACATGAAATCTGGAAGATCTAGAGGGCTGATGAAATGTCGGAAGCAGTGACGATACTTGCAGATTTTGTCTGTGAACCAAACATTTGACGTCAGTCTCACGCTGCTCGTCTGACAGATGATACTTCTACATATCTTGTGATTTCCTTGTTGCTTTTGTGACTTCCGTGACTGAATTAATTTTTACATAAAATATGGAAGATCTAGAGAGCTGATGAAACGTGGACTTAAGTGCCTTGGATTGTACTTACGAAATTGCAAAATTGGAACTTTTTTGACCGGCGCTTCTCGCAGAAACGTGAACAATGTGTTTATCAAAAAGCTCTGCTATTCTTAATACTAAAGCTATAATAGTGCAATAGTTCATGTCATATGTGCAGTTGGCACAAATGACAAAAATACCGGAATGATGAGTAATTTGAAGCAGTCGTTTCATAGATATTTGGCCTTATATGCAAACCACCCCTACCTCGGAAATAATTTTCTTACACAAAACCTGTCAGAGCTACAGAGCTGTGCTACGAAAACAGGCAGTATAGTTGGACGATCTTCCAAATTTCAGAAAATGAAGCCATTTGAACATTTTTTTCAAAAAAATTCGTGACATGACCGATTTTTTCAAATCGGCGATAACTGTTCTCAAAATGCGGCAGGCTAAAAATCGTGAAAGGTAGCTCTGGAGAATATGACTGCCCATTTTACCTCAAAGTAAAAAGCCGTCCGGCGAGGTGGTTTTGGAGATAGTCATCATTACATCCGTCCACACACACACACACGTCTCACAACTCCCACCAAAAAGAACGCAGCAGCATAGTGTGCACGTAAGGTGTCTATGACGCAGATTTCGTTACGTCACTGTGTGCGTGAAAGTATGTATTGTGTGGAGAAACGTCGTAGTCTTGTTTTGTATCACTGAAACTTGCTGCAAAATGTAGCAAAATCTGCCCCGTCTCATAAAGTTGTTTCTCTATAGAGAAACAACTTAAAAACAACAACAACGACAGTGTATCGATAACACACGGCGAGGTGGGACCACTCAGCACGGGAGTTGTGACCAGTCTCTGTGTACATACGGTTACCCGGTTACCATTACCTGAGCGCACGACTAGTCTTTGAGTATTTATAAAGATAATGAGCAACCGCACAGGTCTCCGTCTGTCTGAAGTGATTAGTGTTCAGCCGGTCCTTCCCTGCCTTCTTACTGCCTCAACCTTTCCGGCAGGGCTCAGAACTCTTTTTTCTTCTGTTTTTGTCGTTTTTTTACATGACTGGATAATATACTTATATAACATATGTGTATACTTATATAGGTAAGATATACATAAAGGTAGATAAACACAAGTGAACAAAAACTAGGAATAGTTAACAAACAAAACAAAACAAAACAACAAAACAACAACAACAACAACAAAACACACACACACACACACACACACACACACACACACACACACACACACCGTGGCACACACACACACACACACACACACACACACACGAGCAAAAGAGCAACCTAACAACCCCCCCCCCCAAAAAAAAAAAAAAAAAAAGGGGGGGGGGGGGGGGGGGGGGCTCATAACTCTTGTGACGGGGACGTCAAAATCCAACTAACCAAAACTTCTTGTGGAGGAGTCGCTCCTGCTTTTTTCCCCCCAGGGGTGACACCCATTGAACAAACCGACCCTTAGTATACGAACCTGCATGAATATCGGAGTGAAAGGGCACTTTTTCTTTTGTGTCAGGCGGTCGGTGGTCTCGGGGCAAAGAATTTTCCCTTCTCGTATGTGGCACCTGGGGAGCCGGGGTGGTCGAATGGTAGAGCGTTGGACTTCTAATGCTCGGGTCGTGAGTTCGATCCCCGCTGGGGCCAAATATTTGTGCTGGCTATTTCATCGTTGCCCCGTCTTTGATATCACCCTCTGTGGTGGAAAAGGACGTTAAACCCCCAAACACCCACCCACCCCGTATGTGACACCGTTCATTCGGGCCGATCGTCGGGCTTTCTGTCCGGGTACTCCTTCTCTCTCCCCCCACCCCCCACTCCTATCGAAATGTTCAGTCCACCAAATTTGAAAAATAAACATGCAATTCTAAATTCCGAAATTTAAATAGCTGAGCTGACCCTTCGCACCACGCGATTGTCATGTGTTTATGTCCAGTGTGTGAGAGAATGCGTGTGATTCACGTGAGCGTGCGTGGTGGGTTCAGTTCGCAGCGCTTTGGGCCGATTCGTGAAATTGGGTAAAGCGCCTATACAATACTCATTATTATTATTATCATTATTATACTCCAGGACATGACAAAATGACACGAATAATGGGACAGCCGGCATGCTGCGTACACTGCTCCAAAAAAGTAAAGGACCACCTTCAATTTTGCATGACTGTTTGTTTGAAATGGTCTTATATTTCGTAAACGTGTAAAGAAAAATTATTCCAACTCCACAGTTGTGTTGATAACACGTCAGACGATGCTGTGACAACAACAACAACAACAGCAACAACAGCAGCAGCAGCAGCAGCAGCAGCAGCAACAACAACAACAACAACAACAACAACAACAACAACAACAACAACAACAAAATATTCGTGCTTTTCCACTTGCAGTACGGTGTGCCGCGGGTTTAATGATGAGGACCGCTATTGTTTTTGTTCTTTACAAGCTTGCACCTTGGCTCAGTGTGGCATGGCAACATCATGCCTTTAAGATGGGTCATGAATTTTAATAATAGTAATAATAAATAGTATATGTAGAGACGCGTTTCCTTAGAATAAAACTCAATGCGCCGATCACTCGCCGACACTCACGCACAATTTTTTACAAAGATGGACAGACGTACACTGGTGAAACTGACTAGCAGTTACGCAGAAAATTACTGGAAGGCTTTGCGGAATAAGAACGTTTTAAGACTGCTCTTAAAAACAGACAATGTGAGCGCATTTCTCAGATTCGCTGGCAGAGAGTCCCAAAAAGAATTTTTTTTCAAAACAGCACGTGGAATTGATGGTGGTCCTTGGCGGTTTTTGAGTAGTGTACATTCTTTTTGATTTCTCTCCCAATCTTGGCGAAACAGGGGATAATTTGGCCTTGTGGTTAAGGTATCCCATAGGGATCCTGAGGCGTAGGTTGAAATCCCCGGTGGGCAGGAATTTGGCGGGATTTTTCCTGAACAAATCGGGTCAAATTCACGTGCAGACTCAAGTTGTTTACGGTGCCTGTCTCGCCTTCGTGTACACAAGCACGCACAAATATCAAGTGTGCGCGTTAAAAAAAAATTGCAACCCCCCACCCCACAACCCTGCCCCCCTCTCCCACCGCCCCCCTCACCCCCCCCCCCCCCCCGACCCCTCGCAGCTCGCAGAACACGTCAGTACATGTATTAGCAGCTCCTCAATTGGCACAATAGGAGTGTTTGTCGATGCTATTAAGTGGACCGTCAACTTCTAACTTGGTATTCACGACAGTGTTTGTCTCTGTGTGAAAGCCAAACTTCTATTCAAAGAACTCCCCGCCCCCCGGCCTGGTGAACAGTAGGAGGAACTGTTTACACGTTGGACTGTCTCTCTCTCTCTCTCTCTCTATATATATATATATATATATGTCTAGACTCTAACACAGAAGGTTGACTTGAATGATTGAGAGAGAGAGAGAGAGAGAAAGAGAGAGAGGAGAGAGAGAGAGAAACAATCCCTTACGATCTACAAAACCATTTTCAAACTTTGCCGTTTCGTCACTAGCGTAAAAGAAAATACTGAATGAAAATTAATCAAACAGACTAGGTCAAACTTAAGGAAATACATGCAATACACAAAGTTCTTAGAGCGAGCGAGAGAGAGAGAGAGAGAGAGAGAGAGAGAGAGAGAGAGAGAGAGAGAGAGAGATGTCCTCTACAGCACGTTACTAACAACGGCCATCAAAGCCGACCAGTCATGTTTCTTAATTCCAGTGCCAGGGCACCAAACAAACTCGGTAAACCCGTTTGGGTATACGCCGGCTGTGATTCGGCAAGCAATGGAACCCTGAAAGCACGTTCTTCCAATCCTATTGGTCCGCTCCTTTCATATGTTGATGTGGCATGGCAAGAGTGTGCAAGCCCGCGTAGAAATCGGTCGAACGGAACGGTCGATGGTTTTGGCTGAACGGTTCTGAGACGCAGCTTAGCTACGTGCGGAAACTGAAAATTCGGGGTACCAGAGAAACAAGACAGAAAGAGAAAAAAAAATAAAAAAAAATGGTGCCTTATACTGCATGTTTATCTCACTGGAGTGATTGAAGTTCCGCAAAGTTGTGGGTGTGTGAAACGGTCCATCGGTGGTCGCAGAATCCAGTAAGGAAAGGGGGAAAAACCGCAAAAGAATTTACTTGGAATTTACCGCTTTCTGCACTTTTTTGCACAGCCTGGTAAGTCAGTCTCTCTGTCTCTATCTCTCTGTCTCCGTCTCTCTCTCTGAAGTTTTACACACACACACACACACACACACACACTAATTCTTTTTGGGGTGTGGGGGGAGGGGGTGGGGGAGGGGGATTGTGCGTGCGTTCTCTCTCTCTCTCTCTCTCTCTGACACACACACACACACACACACACACACACGCACGCACGCACGCACGCACGCACGCACACATACACACATATATATATATCGACATAATTTTTTAAAAATTAATCGGAAAGTATGAAATTTGGTGGGAAGATCCAAACTTCTAACGTTTTCAAATAAAAGTTATTTCAATTCCTATGTCTCTGTCTGTCTGTCTGTCTCCTGCTATGAGATCCCCCCCCTCCCTTCCTCCCCATTTCGTACCATGTGGGCCGCGGTCTTAATTCCTAACGGTCTACCCAACACTTCCCTATGTTCTGATCACCGGTCCGGTATACGGTGGAAACCCTCAACCTATTTGTTTGTTTCTTTGTGTGTGTGTGTGTGTGTGTGTGTGAGAGAGAGAGAGAGAGAGAGAGAGAGAGAATGATGAAATGATGATGATGAAACTTTATTTATCAACGGTAAAAGTTTTGACAGAAATTCGCCAGTTTGCAAACTTGCCGTTGCTAATACTACAGAGACTATCTATTAAGGAAAAAAAAAAGGGAGCAAGATATAAAAGGTATTATGCACTAAACTACAAGAAACAAAAACCATCGAGAAAATCGTCCATCAGGTCAAAACGCATTCACACACACACGTCCGACCTTTGTAAACACAGATCACTGATACAATACTGAAGTGATGCAAAATAGAAAATCAAAATAACAGGTTGCCGCGTAACGTACGTTACGTGCGATCCATCAGGTACTGTTTGAGTGCACGCTTAAACGTAGAAGTAGATATATTTAGTTTCAGGTGTGAAGGGAGGGAATTCCATTGTAATGTTCCAGCGAAGGAAAGGCTTGTTTTGAATAAGTCAATACGGGGTAATGGTAAGCGCAGGATGCCATTCCTCGAGGTCCTCTCATGCTGCTGATTTAAATTAAAAAGAGTTTTCAGATATGGTGGCATTTTCTCATTGAAGATTTTATGTATGAATACACACTTATTGTAAGTAAGCTGGTGTTCAAGGCTAAGAAGATTAAGCTTTTTTAATTTTTCGCTAGTTGGGAGAGGTTTTGGAAGAACCATTTTAACAGCTTTCTTGTACAGCGAATTGAGTCTGGCCATATGGACATCGCTGCACCCGTCCCAAACAAGTGGTTGTCATGACACCATGTTACTACTTCATTTATGCTATCTTGCAGACACATGTTTATTTCTGATACGTGTTTGCCGGTAGCATGCAAACTAGTATCATCAGCAAACATATCGCAGTTTACATTTGTGTTAGTGACATGCAGAGGTAGGTCGTTAATAAACAGGATAAATAGCAATGGGCCTAAGATGGACCCCTGCGGTACCCCATAACGAACATGCCCATCGGCGGAGTATTTACCATTGATATAGACACTCTGCTTTCTATCATCTAGATATGAGCGGAAGAACGAGAGTGCACTTTTGTCTATTTGATAGACTTCAAGCTTTTTTAAAAGAATGGCATGATCCACCAAATCAAAAGCCTTACGTAGATCTAGGAAAACAGTGCCAGACATTAGATTTTTATTTACTGCAGATAGCCATCTGTCAATTATACCTGTCAACGCAGTATGACATGAATGGTTTGGTCTGAACCCAGACTGGCTAATACTGAGGAAGTTATTTTGTTCAAGAAATTCAAGCAAATGAGTGTGAACATGCCTCTCCAATGGCTTTGACAAAGCCGACAGTACTGAGATGGGACGATAATTGTTGATATCGTTCAGATCTTTAGATTTGGGAATTGGTACTACTTTAGCTTTCTTAAGCAGATATGGGAAGCAACCTTGATCGATACAAAGGTTGAAGATAAACGTTAGAGAATCAATAGTGTGTGGTAACGACATTTTTAAGGCTTCACTGTTGATTCCATAAATTCCAGTTGATTTTTTGTTTGGCATGCTTTCAATGTACCTCCCGACTTCTGCCACTGTCATGTATGGGATGTGGAATGTTTTAGAAATATGTTTAGCCTCACAGTGACGCCTGAGACAACTAGGAATGGTGTATGGAGCAGTGTTGCTATCGTGTGCTGATTGAGCTAGTGATTCAGCAGCAGATAAAAATTGGGTATTAAATTTATCAGCCGTAAACTCAGGTGGAATTTCAGAGTTGGTTTTACCTTTAGTGATCATATTCAGAGCTTTCCAAATGGATGAGGTGTCACTGTTTTCGGAGATCAGCTGGTTAAAGTAAGATTTCTTAGCGGCTCTAACTAAATATTTTACAAGGTTACGTTGACGTTTGTATTCGTCAAATCGTTTTCCCTTTTTGAGTTTGTCCCTAAGCGCCATTGCTTTTTTAATATCACTAGTTAACCAAGGCGGTAGTTCAGCACGTTTGACACGTTTTTCTCTCAAGGGTGCATGCTTGTCGAGGACCCCGAGGAACAGATTCATCCAGCATGATAAGGCACTATCAGGACAAGTATGATTATACACATCATTAAAGGATGCATAGCTCAAATCCCTAAGAAACGCATGCTTATCAAACGTTTTGAAGGAGCGGTATATGATAGAAGTATGCCGCTTCCGCCTAGGTTTGTCAAGTTTCATTGCGACTTCACAGCATACTGCACTGTGATCGCTGATGGCAAAATCTGGAATGTGAACGTTTACTATCTTATCACAGTTTGTGGTGTAGATGTGATCTATGAGTGTAGAAGATGTTGATGTAACTCTAGTTGGTGATTTCACCATTTGTTTCAAACCAAAAAGTGCTGCTGTAGTAGACCATGCAGCATGGGATCCCTTAGGCTTTGAGAGATCAATATTGAAATCACCTAAAAGAACAATATCAGCCTTGTCCTGGCGTGCCCTATCCAGCATTGCCACGAAATCGTCATACCACTCCCAACTAGCATCTGGGTTACGATAAATGTAACCCACTAGCAGGGGACGAGATTTAGACGTTTTCAACTCAACCCACAAACTTTCCACTTTGGTCGACTCTAAGTCCTTGCGCCTCTTGACGTTGTGTTGAATTGATTTGTGAACATATACAGCTAAACCAGTGTGTTGAAGAGATGAGGCATCCCTTCTATGTATGGTAAAGTTTGGAATTGACAATAAACTATCATTAACGTTGGTTCTCAGTCGTGACTCAGAGACTCCAAATAGGTGAAAGTGTGCAGGTTGGTTTAGAAATACACACAGGTCAGAAACTTTGTTTACTAGATGGTAGACATTCAAGTGGAGAGAGAGAGAGAGAGAGAGAGCGCACGCACAATCCCCCCTCCCCCACCCCCTCCCCCCACACCCCAAAAAGAATTAGAAGAAGAAGAAGAAATGCTAACTTAAACGGGATAATTCTATCCGGGCTTTGCTAAACCAGTCTATGCTTTGGAACAGTTTCGCTCGTGAGTGTGCCTGTAGTAGAAGTACTCTATATTGATGATTAGTACAGCTCTTAATGCGAGACAATGTTGTTTACACTTTGCGGGAGCGGCCGAACATACACTGAAATTCTACGACCGTTGTTACACTATCGAAGCGCTCAGTGTGGTCTCAGCGTCATTGAGTACGCGGCTGCTGGCTCAGTGCCAGAATTGCAAACGCTGTCACTGTCCAGGTGTCTAAGTGGTATGAAGACATACCGCGAAAACAGCTCAGAAGGATCTGTGAGCATGAAAATGGTAAAATTGGCCCAATGTACAAGACTCAGTCTTTGCAAGACATAGAAGACTCACGCCTTGTTCATATCTGACCGGCCGAGATTTGCTCGTTGTTTCTATGGCACTGTAAGGTACAGCCACAAGAATTCCCCTTCATTCAAGTCAGACGCGAACTCTTCCGTACACTTCTTTGCCTAGCACAAAGGTACAGTACTATTGACGCCTCACTTTGTCGGCAGTATGACTTTTCGGTACTCGTAAATAATGCTACCCGCTGTGAATACCACAGGGCGGGTGCGGCAGTCACCAAAGACCAAGGACATGGGTACCGGGGCGGGGTTGCCAGGGACGCTCAGTTGTGTTGCTGATTTGCTTTGGACTCGAGTTCTCAGTGGAGGTTTGGATTCCGACTGAGGGGGTCAAGTCAAAATTTGTACCGTCCTTTCTACAGTGAGATCGTTTTGGTCTTGACGTCTCTTTCTTGGTGGACAAAAGACGTGATTAAACCTCGTGCACCAGAGTAAGCATCCACACACACACACACACACACACACACACACACACACACACACACACACACACACAGACAAGTCTCTCTCTCTCTCTCTCTCACACACACACACACACACACACACACACACACACCCACCCACACACACACACACACACACACACACACACACACACAGAGTCTCTGTCTCTCTCTCTGTCTCTCTCTTTTCGGCACACACACACACACACACACACACACACACACACACACACACACACACACACACACGTGTCTCACGCGCTCGCTCGCGCGCGCGCGCACACGCACACACACACACACACACACACACACACACACACACACACACACACAGTAATCCACGTCCCAGACCACCGATATCCATTAGCCCTAAAGTCTTTGACTGTTTTCCATTGACCAAACCCAGAGGAGCGTGTTACCTAAGGGTGGGAGCCCAGCCACCCGGCTCACTTCCACAGCAACTATTGACCCGGGACACGGCTAGCCATGGTCGCGCGGCCGCACCCAGGTTTGGTACGGAGCCGCCCGGGGCCGGGGCGACGGACCTGGCCCGGGGATCTCTCAATAAGCATTGGTCAGCCAGCGTGCACGAACATGGCTTGCGGTGGGCAACTGCCTCAGAAGTGGAGAGAATTAGGTGTCACCAGACATGTATGTCTCGGGTGGCACATTGCCTAAAACTGAAAAAGTGACTGAGGCTCTTAAAATTACGTACTTTTTTCTTTCTTTTTTGTCATGCTTTCAGAGTCGGCAAAAGACATGTTGGGACTCGAACCTGTTGTCTTTAAGTCTGGAGTCCGACATTTAAGGGGAATGGAGTTAACAACACGGATCGCTGTGTCATTTAAATCTAATTCAATCATATTCATTTTCTTTGTTGACTTAATTGGCTGATAAGATCATACTAAGATCTGATGTAAAACTAAACAGACTAACTACTCTATAATTACTTGTACGACTATCTATCTTCCTGATGTAGTATCTAAAATACTACTACTACTACTACTACTACTACTACTACGAGGTGTGGTGTGAGAACGTTGAAATAACGTTACAAATTTTGGCGTAACGGCTAGTTCGAAACGGTGCAATTTATCTGTCTCTCCTGAGTCGATCCCGGCTGGGGCCAAATATTTGTGCTGACTTTTTCATCGTTGCCCCGTCTTTGATATCACCCTGTGTGGTGGAAAAGGACGTTAAACCCCCAAACACCCACCCACCCTGTCTCTCCTGAGCTATTTATCAAAACTGAGGCAACACCACCACCACCAACAACAAGAACAACAACACCCAAAGACACGTGTGCACGAATGTACGGCAGCTATCGGTAGAGAGAACCAAACAACCCTCTCTTTCGGGAACTGCACCGTGTGCTCCCGCCGCCACCATGATATTGCCCACTCTGTCAAAATGGCTCGCGGGCATTGTTTGGGCCGTGAGTGCTCCTGCGCTTAATGGCTGGTTAGCTGGCGTTTACGTGTCCACGACAAGCGCGGACACCTTCAACTCCTTACTATCGGGTTTCACAACGCTTACCCTCTGTAATGACACGAAACAAGCGAACCGAGCGAGACCTGAGCCGAGACAACTAATCACTAAGAAGGAAAAAACAAACACGCTCGGTGACAAGGAAAGTGGACAGTTCTGAACGACTTTGTGATCTGTGTCACAGTCTGCACAGAAGCGGTGAGTGCAGACACAGAACGGCAGCATGCGTGCATATTTCGTGGCAACTTTGTGCTCTGAAACAAAAAATGCGTGCTTGTTGTGGCAAGGGAGACAACTCATGCAGGCAAAAAAATCTCTGAAACAGGCTGAAAATGTACTGTTCTGGTGAATGCGACAGAACTCGCCGCTTCTGTGCACACTTTGAAATAGCAGGTTGACCACAAAGTTGTTCAGAACTGTACGCTTTCCTTGTCACCGAGCGTGATTGTTAAGTTTCCTTCTTAGTGATTGGTTGTCTCTCGTTAGGTCTCGGTTAGCTTGTTTCGGGTCATGACAGAGAGTAAGCGTAGTGAACACCCGATGGTACAGAGTTGGGACACCTTCAGACCACCACAATACACCCCGTGTCCGTTGAAGTAGTGCTTGGAGTGACAGCGCACGCCCCTGCTCCATCCCCGTTACCCGGAAAGATAAAATGCAGCTTGGGCTGCCCCCATAGTACAGTACCCACAGTACCGGGACGGTCGGTGGTCTAGTGGTTAAGAGACCTCGTCACTAATCGCGAGAGGTCAGAGCCGAGTCCCAGTCGGTGCAGAGACCTTTTCCTTTTCGTCCGTCGAACCGTTCGTTCGGGCCGATCGTCGGGGGTTCTCTCCGGGTACTCCGGCTTCCCCAGCCCTTTCCCCCCTCTGCTTTTCAGCCCACAAGATCTGAAAATAAATGCAGTTCTAAATTCCGAAACTTAAATAGTTGAGCTGAACTGTCGCAACACGTGATTGTAATGTTTTTATGTCCAGTATGTGGGTCCCGACTGGGGCCAGATATTTGTGCTGGCCTTTTTCTCGTTGCCACGTCTTTGATGTCACCATTATGTGGGTGGAAAATGACGTTAACACTCCCAAACACCCACCCCACCCACCCTCCAGTATGTGGGAGAATGTGTGTGATTCACGTGAGCTTGCGTGTTGGGTTCAGTTCGCAACGCTTTGACCCAATTCAAGAAACTGGGTAAAGAAGCCGATACAATACTCAGTTCTTCTTCTTCTTCTTCTTCTGGGGATCGAGCCGGGGTGGCCGAATGGTAGATCGTTGGACTTATGATGCTCGGGTCGTGAGTTCGTATCCCGGCTGGTGCCAAATATTTGTGCTGGCTTTTTCATCGTTGCCCCGTCTTTGATATCACCCGACGCGCTACCTATAAGACCACCGCTCACCCCCGCTCATCCCCTCTTCACTATGTTACACAATGACCTGTGTAACCTAGCCGGGTCGTGACCACTAACCCGAGTCGTGACCGCCAAGGCTGGCATTTATGTTGATTTGACAGGCAAGGTAGGAATAGCAGGGCGTCACATGTATACCTAGATTAATCTCGCTTAGGCTATGTGGTCAGTCTAAATTGATGACCGGATTATGTGATTACTTTGACCGATGGACGGATTGGCAGTTCGTGAGGGCTCGCGGACTGCCGAGACCTATATATGGGGGGACACCACAAGAGGAAGGAGGAGGGAGGACACACTCAGAACGACTCGGAGTCCTCACAGAGACCAGTAGCAACCTATGTCGGACTGAACCAACACGACTAGACTCTTCGGCGAATAGCGCTGGGGAGTAACAGTGCTGCTGTGTCATGTTTTAGGAAACTGTATTAACCAGAAAAACTCTAGACTATCACTAATAAAGGTGGATGCCACGGCCGGTTCTAGGCCACCTCCAAAAGATAGTGGCGCCACTAAGAAAAGAGTACCATTCTTGGTGTGTGATCATTTCTGTCGGTTGACTGCGTGCGTCTGTGTTGTACTGTAACAACTATTATTATTATCATTAGTATTACTAAAAACATAGTAAATACTTGGAGTTTTCACAATGAGGTGCTTCCGATTACGGAAAATACACCAGTCCAGTTCGATGATTTCGACCGAAAAACTATGATCGAGAAATGGTATAGAGTGGTATAGAGTCATACAGTCAAATGTCAATATCAAGGCCACGATCGACCTCCTTTCATGACCCGTGTAGTGTCGGTGGCTGAAGTAATTGTCTCACTGGGTGTGAAGAAATGGCGGGTAACAATGGGTATCCCACGGGTCGGGATTATTGATTTCACATTGTCATCCTTTCTTTTCTGTCACTCTTTTCTGGCCTTTCCTTCCCTCGCTGGAGCTCCTGGTTAAAAAAAGGTTTTGCTGTGGTTGTTGCTGTGGTTGTTGCTGTGGTTGTTGCTGTGGTTGTTGCTGCTGCTGCTTCTGGTTATTGGATTAGTTTTTGTTGGTTTTTCAGATTTTTTAAAGTTTTGAAACATTATCACCTGTTGTCTTACAGTGTGTAAAGTGTGTATTTCTGTTGTCTTACAGTGTGTAAAGTGTGTATTTCTGGCCGATACATGGCATTGCAACAACGACGACCACCAACAGCTGACTGAATGTAAACAGAATATTTGGCTGGTGGGACCATCTTGTTGTTGTTCCAGTGTTTGTTTTTTTTTATTTTGGGGGTTTTGTTGTTGTTGTTGCTGCTGTAATCGAGAAGTGTCAACAGATTTTCGAGACAGTTTGTAACCTTTTCCGTTTTGTTTTGCAGATCCATCCGGAGCAATGTTTCCACGCAACCCCTTCTCATGCAGACGCTCCGTGCTTCGCCCCAACTCCAGACTTGGTGTCGCTGGAGTTGTCGCCCTGTTCCTCTTCTTCATGGCAGCACACATGGCCTTTACCGCCCTTGTGCCGCTCTCCTGGCGTGAGGCAGATTTGTCTCACGTCGTGAGGGTCATTGCAGAAAGACAGAATTTTCCTGTGGACCAGATAGATGCTGAAACAAAGCGAGATATTATGCGCAAACTGTTTGGCGCAAGCTATGAGAGCAACGAGAGTTTGCCGAGCGCCTTTGCGAAGAATTTGTCAGATGCTTTGAACCGCTACCCAACGCCATCGCCAAACAAGTATTACCCCGAGTACTTCAAGAAACTAGCGACTCTTAAAAGCGAAGCGGTGACAGAGAAGTCTCTCTTGTCTGTCGCCAACAAGCTGGAGAGTTTCAGGCCGATTTTGTCGTGGAAAGAGAAGGCCGACTTGCTCCACGCTTTTGACGCCTTTGCGCTGGCATGTGAGACTGCGGGCCTGACGTACTTCTTACTGGAGGCTTCCCTCATGGGAGTCAGGCGTCACCACGGCATGATCCCTTGGGATGACGACATAGATATCGTTGTCAACGCATCGCAATGGACTGAACTCTACACCGTTCTCTCTGACATTCCAGGGTTTGAGCTGTTCGCTAGTAAGGACGCCCAATGGAAGTTTTACGTCAGTTCGGCCAAACAGTTCAAGGAAAAACCCTTCAAGTTTCCTTATCTCGATATCTTCTTCTTCTCTGAGGACGACCAGTACATCTGGGCGGTGACGCAAGGGTTAAAACACGATCTCGTGCACAGGAAGTGGGACATCTTTCCGCTTCTGCGCAGACCGTTCGAAGGGAGGCAAGTCCCAGTGCCTTGTAACCTCCCTTTGCTGGTCGACAACTCCCACGACGTAAATGAGTGCATAACAGGGGAGTACAACCACAAAACAAACGAGAGGTTTTATTATGGCGGCAAGATCAGCACTCCGTGCACTTTCCTAACTGACGTGTATCCATTGGTGGAGAGAAAGGCCGACAGTGGGCGGCCTGGCTATGAGAAAGAAGTTCTGAGACTTGGTTCCCAAGTTAAACACACAATGACTTTTCCTACGTCCTGCAGGTGAAAGGGGAGCCAGGGTAATAGAACCTGTAGACCGTCGGACTTTTGCATGCTGGGGTCGTGGGGGCTGGGACCAAGTAGATGTGCTGCCTTCATCCATCCCCGTCTTTGATGTCACTGCCTGTGGTGGATAAGGATGTCATGCTCTCAAACACCCATCAACTCCCCACAGACGAAAGGGGAGACGGGACAGCCGAGATGGTAGAACTTTCAATACTCGGGCTTGAGTTCGAATCCCGGTTGCAGCTAGGTATTTGTGCTCCCGTTTTCTTCAATGTCACCGTATGTGGTGGATAAGGACGTTAAACCCTCAACCAACCAACCAACCAACCATCCAACCAAACTACCAACCTACCAACCAGCCAATCTACCAATCAGCCAACCTACCAACCAGCCAATCTACCAATCAGCCAACCTACCAATCAGCCAACTTACAAGTCAACCAACCAACCAACCAACCAACCAGTTAAGCTACCATCTACCCAACCACCCAACAAGCCAACCAACCGACTGTTTGTGCTGCCCTTTTCTTCGTTGTTACCGTATGTGGTGGATAAGGACGTTAAACCCTCAACCAACCAACCAACCAACCAACCAACCAACCAACCAACCAACCAGCCAACCAGCCAACCTACCAACCAGCCAACCTACCAGCCAACCAACCAACCAGCTAATCTACCAACCACCCAGCCATCCAACCAACCAACAAGCCAACCAGCCAACCGACCAAAAATGAGACCGGCCGACGTGACCTGCTGGGTTGGTCCACTGCTCTCGCATTTCGCGAGAAGGTGTGAGTTCCACCTCCACCTTATGCGGTTCCACCTCCACCTTATGCAGTTCCACCTCCACCTTATGCAGTTCCACCTCCACCTTATGCAGTTCCACCTCCACCTTATGCAGTTCCACCTCCACCTTATGCAGTTCCACCTCCACCTTATGCAGTTCCACCTCCACCTTATGCAGTTCCACCTCCACCTTATGCGGGACTAAACAAATTACTGTGCTCATTCCGAAACGTTACCCGTTTCCTCTGGCTTGTGTGAACTGGTTCTTTTTGTGCGTGACGTGTCTACCACAGTCAAGGTTACACCAAATGTGACCCGACGGAGCAGTCTGACTGGATTGAATAATGCACAGGTGGACTGTTCAGTCAGGCCGATGCCCAACGGGAGTGTGTTTAGTCCGAACAAACAGCGAACATGGTGTTTTGTCCGTGTTTCTCGTGTGTCATGCGGCAACACCATGCGTTTACCCTCATTTTTCGGAGCGTGTGTTGAGCTGTTTTCTCTGACGTACAAAGTTTATGCATACAATGTCATCTGTCATGGAGAGTTACGATACTGTGTGTGCTGTGTGTTGTAGAAGTTTTAATTTAAGTGTGCTGTGTTTAAGTTTTCAGTCGTTTCCATTGTGTTTTCTAGCAGTTTAGTGTCTCTCGGGCGTAAGGACACAAACTGAGCGCGGGCTGAATTGCAGTGATTTTAAAAGGACCCCGTTGGCGAGTGTGCTACTTTGTAGTAATTTTTAGTTGTCACGACAAAGCGTGATTGTTCGTGATTTTAGTAAGTGGTTGGGCAAGGTGCATACCAGGGGGTTGCAACAGGAGGCAAGCTGCCAGGGAAGCTGGGACTTTTTGCGCACAAGAGAGGCAAAGGTGACGCGAGTGGATATGCGTAAGGTGGCTATCTAGCCTACACAGAAAGTAGACTCTAGTGAGGCCTGAGTGGAAAGGAGACATTCATTTTTTTTAAACTCTTGTCAGGTGCGTGCCCTTGAATGGTCTGTGCATGGCAAATTTTGTTTGTAGATTGAAGCAATTTTTTTTTAGGGATGGCTATGATGCCTGAGGCTAATATGGAATATACAGGCATTTTAAGGTGTCGTGCATTTGTATTCTTTGACCTCGTCATCCTTCCCCCACCTACCCTCCCCCCCCCCCCCCCCCACACACACACACATCCACTGATCAGGTGCATTGCTGCGTCTGTGTGTGTTTGTGTGTGTGTGTGTGTGTGTGTGTGTGTGTGTGTGTGTGTGTGTGTGAGAGAGAGAGAGAGAGAGAGAGAGAGAGAGAGAGAGAGAGAGAGAGAGAGAGCATGGAATATAACATCTCTTTGTTTTTAATGGAAAACACCATCGGCCAGGACATCAGTAATGTTTGCAGAAAATCTACAGTTTCCTTTCTTTCCCCTGAAACATGATCGAGTGTATTTCTTTTTATATTCTTTTTCCCCGTGATCGACTGATATTTAGCACGTGCCTTGACGAAACTAGAACTGGTAAAGTGCAAGCCACTGGGACACCAGCACTGAACGAGGACAAGCCATGTTTAATTTGTTTGCTTGTTTTCTCTTTTGTTGTTGTGGTGTCTTCCGTCCACTTCTAAATATTTATATCGTTGCTATGAGACATGTTTCTGTGTAGCATGTGAAACTGATCAATGCAATCTGAAATCAATGCAAAGCCAATCTGGGGGGAGCCGGGAGAGCCGATGTTAAAATCTACAACGCCCATCCCAAACACTCGCCTGAAACACCCACCCTAAAGTAATGGCTCAGTTGTGCGGGCTTGCTCAATGTAGATCGGTGTGACAAGAAGGTTTTTTTTTTTTTTTTTTCAATTTAACCGGTCTCTGTTGTCGATGAAATTGAGTAGCCTCCGGCAGCAGTATCATATCAAGATGACCTCAAGCTGCTTGGCAGTAGAGAAGGCGATTTACGTTTGGGAACAGATGGCCAGTGTGTGTGTGTGTGTGTGTGTGTGTGTGTGTGTGTGTGTGTGTGTGTGTGTGTGTCTGTCTGTCTGTCTGTCTGTCTGTCGGGGAGCCGGGGTGGCCGAATGGTAGAGCGTTGGACTTCTAACGATCGGGTCGTGAGTTCGTATCCCGGCTGGGGTCGAACATTTGTGCTGGCTTTTTCATCGTTGCCCCGTCTTTGATATCACCCGTATGTGGTGGAAAAGGACGTTAAACCCCCAAATACCCACCCACCCACTCTCTCTCTCTCTCTCTGTGTCTCTCTCTCTCTGCGTGTCTGTCTGTCTGTCTCTCACTCTGTGTGTGTGTGTGTGTGTGTGTGTGTGTGTGTGTGTGTGTGTGTGTGTGTGTGCAGTTTGGGTCCGCACTCACTTCAGTCTGGGTGTGGTGGTCATCACTATGGCACCTTACCTGAGCGTCAGGCTAAACAGCGCAACTCGGAGATGATCAAAGTTTACCTCATATAGTCTGCATTTATTCATAGCGCAGATCGAAGGCACATGCGTAACATGAGCTTAAGGCCGGCGCTAAATCAATGGACACCCACCATCGACCTTTTAGTTTTGTGTTTGCTAACTCGCCCTGTTTGTCGTCAGGTGATGTTTGGGTAACGAAGTGTTTGCGTACGATAATTGTAGAGGCACTCAACGTCAGGGGTAGAATCTGTTTGCTTTCACAGCAGTGTTGGTCAACTCTCGTCTAAGTTTTCTCTCTTGCATGACTCGGCTGAAATGGGGTCGCATGTTGATCAATAGGTTATGTCCGTTTCAGTTTCGCAACCCTACTTGATCGGGGAGTGCGGTGTCAGTGAGTTTGACCTTGGCCCTTCGCGGGAGTAAGACATTGTGCCTACTCCTGACGTTGCCCTTTTTCTCTAGCTCTATAAACCTGGCATGTTTCTGTAAGCGTCCCCCTCCGCCCCCCATATAAACCCAGCAACAACAACAACAAAAACCACCACCACCAACAAAAACAAAAACAAACAAAAAACACCAAAAACACCGCCACAAAAAAGCAAACAACAAAAACAAAACAAACAAGCAAACAAACAAACAACAACAAAAAAACCGAAAACAAACGAACAAACAAACAAAAAAGGGGTCGATCGGCTTACCTTAAGCACGGGTATTATTTCTTTTGGCCTAAGCTATGCATCAAGGCTAAATCAAATGTTGTCAACTTGTCAGCCTCTCAGAACTGAACAGTGTTCAGCTTTACTGTTAGGTGAGGTACAAATGTAGCTGTCTTTCCCCTTCAAAAACGCGACTAGTGGCGGGTGGTGGGTGTTTAGGAGTTTAACGTCCTTTTCCACCACGTGTGGGTGATATCAAAGACGGGGCAACGATGAAAACGCCAGCACAAATATTTGGCTACAACCGGGATTCGAACTGACGACCCAAGCATTGGAAGTCCAACGCTCTACCAATCGGCCACCCCCGGCTCCCCGCGACAAGTGGCGCCGTCTCTAGTCACACCTGTGGCGGGGACGTTAAACTCCAACTTACCAACTCGACTCAAGTTGCAGAGAGAGAGAGAGAGAGAGAGAGAGAGATAGATTTGTCCGTACATGTTGAATACGTCTGGTTTCGTCACATGTCTTACGCATAATACGCTTTTTCCAAACTTGCTCAAAAGTAGTCCTAGTCAAGGAAAGTGCCCTTTGCCATTTGTGCACGAGGTATAAAACATTCGTATTACTGCGTTTCAGCATTCATGCATAATAATACCGAATACCCATGAATTTTCGCCAAATAGATAGTAAGACACGGTAAACATTGGAATCTGTTTATTTTCATATATAGATATACACATATGCAATTTTCTATGTTCTGCAAATATGTACTTTTTGAACGTTTTTCTATCGTTGGTCGTATTTTGTCAGTATGTATTTTCCGAGACTTTCCCTTTTGACTCTTGCTAATGTAACTGCACGGTTTTTTTTTATCATGTTGTTTTAAGGGTTCATGATATTGATCTCAGTATTTGCACAGAACTTGCTCGACAAGTCCGTATGGTTGTATTTCAGTCCTACGTGCTCAGTATGCACGTGTTCGCACACCAGGGCAGGTCATTGTTAAAGATCTGCTTTAGAAAAAGAAAAAGAATAAAAAAGACAACCTGCACACGCTGTATTTTGAAAACTTCGGCCCGGTCAACTGTTATTGTTGCTCAGTGAGGATAGTTCGCACCCTTGGGCCGTATAGTGAGGATAGTTCGCACCCTTGGGCCGTATAGTGAGGATAGTTCGCACCCTTGGGCCGTATAGTGAGGATAGTTCGCACCCTTGGGCCGTATAGTGAGGATAGTTCGCACCCTTGGGCCGTATAGTGAGGATAGTTCGCACCCTTGGGCCGTATAGTGAGGATAGTTCGCACCCTTGGGCCGTATAGTGAGAACTATACCAAGACAGTCACGTGTATTTTAGTAAAGTTTGTCTGATTAGATCGGTTTACGGTTAGATTTTGAAATAGGGTTAGTGTTGTATTTTACTCCTGCTATGTCGCTCTCTTGGTGCACTCGCAGAGAAGACACGGGATACAACAGGATACAACTCCAATACTTTATTAACAGAAGATGCGTGGAGAACATATTCATGAAAGAAGAACCCAGAACGCTGTGCAGGGCTGCTTATATACTAAACAGGTCAGATCTAGAACTTTCCTCAACTTACTGGCAAGTTCGAAATCTGTCCACTGTGACGTAATCTACTGACGATACTGCACCAGCATTTACTGTGATGGTCTAGAAATTTCCATGAAAATGCAGTGGCTTTTCGCGATCTCTACGACAGTTAGGTTTAGGGTTGGGGTTACTTTGTGGTGATAGTGTAATCGCAAACGTTGTTTAGACGGTTGCAGTGCATTTACACGAGCTGCAAATAGCACAGGGTGGCGAACTATGCCAACGGTTACTGTTAAGTTTTTATGAGCGCCTGTGAAGTCGCCTGAAACTCCAGTTTGAGTTCGCACTCACTTCAGTCTCTGTGTGGTTGTCATCGCTCTGGCACCTCCAGCTGGGGTAGCCACTGCCCAGTGACAGGGTAAAGACTGAAAATGACGATGATGGTGATGATGATGATGATGATGATGATGATGATCTCGTCATCTCGTCAAATGCATTTGGAAAAAAAGTAATGCCAGGCAAGAGCGTATCCCAAAGTTTTTCTGTAGGCGTCGAAACATAAACTGAACTGAGCTCGACCTCAAGGCTGGGGAAATGGGGTAGGTGTTGGGGGTTGGTGTTCTTGAAAAATGAATAAGTATTGACATAATTGACTGTGCACTGTTTCAACTAGCACCTTTTCATTGTGACAGCATTTATTTCATTGATCAGATCTTTAAGCCGAACTGTACTGTGTCGTCGTGCTCCTCGCGCGTGCATAAAACTAAACATAGGACAGTTGTCTCATAAAGTCTCACAACTGGTTAATATCAGGGTATATTTTCTTTGTATTTTTTCTCCGGAATAAAAGGATTAATTTCTCTTTATATTGCTCTTATAGTCACTTCTGTGTGTGTGTGACAGTGTGTGTGTGTGTGTGTGTGTGTGTGTGTGTGTGTGTGTGTGTGTGTGTGATGGTGTGTGTGTGTGTGTGTGTGTGTGTGTGTGTGTGTGATGGTGTGTGTGTGTGTGTGTGTGTGTGATGGTGTGATGGTGTGTGTGTGTGTGTGTGTGATGGTGTGATGGTGTGTGTGTGTGTGTGTGTGTGTGTGTGTGTGTGTGTGTGTGTGTGTGTGTGTGTGTGAGAGAGAGAGAGAGAGAGAGAGATAGAGAGAAAGAGAGTACTCAGTAAGATGTCATCTATCATTTACAAGCCATCATGTATCCAAAGCGTGTTACGCATTTTCCTCAGCACTGAGAGACCTTCAACATTACCAGTCTTCAATCGCTGGCATGACATTCGATGACAAGTTTTCCCTCAACGCCGTTGTCGGCTGCTTCGAATGCCAGGGCAGCATCTCTCAAGCTGAATTTGTGCGTCACCAGGGGTTTTACGTCAACAAGTCCTGACGTCATCAGATCAATAGCGATAGGATACCTGAAGTGTGACGAAAAAGAAGAAGCAAATTCATGAAAAAGGATGACCTCACACACACACGCGCGCGCACACACACACACACACACACACACACACACACACACACACACACACACACACACACACACACACACACCTGGCTAGCTCCGTTCTGTCAATAACGTTTGGCGTAATGGTCAGAGCGTGCCCCTCTCACTGCCTGATCACGTGGACCGTGAAATTTGTTTGTCCGAATTATTCAGCGACGTCAGTGTGTCCACGAGCAATCAACTAATCAACCAGGGCGCCGTTAGGGTAACATACCAAGCGAGTTTGACATTGGTGGCTCTTTCCACAAGTATTAATTTCTCATTTTCTCTATCCACGCCATGCACTAGAAGTAAAAGAATGCAGCACGGTGGCGCGTCTTGGCCCCGCGAACTCTGACAAGGAACGATCCGCAGCTCTGCTGGTAAAAGAATGACAATAACACTATGTACCAGACGCCTTGCTTTTCGCTGGACGGTTAGCCTTCTGCTGGCCAAATGCCAGCTTCCGAGATGCTTACGGTGTATGTCGAAGGCACTGGCTTAGAAACAGGGGGTGGGGGAGAGGGTGGGGAACGTGTTACTGCGTTACTGCTTAGGGCGGGGGAGGGGGTGGGTGGGTGGGTGGGTGGGCGAGAGTATTTGTCGCCGGCCCTGCACACCCCCCCCCCCCTCCCCGCGTATTCTTCGTGTTGAAAATGTCATAATCTTGTTGTCATAATCTACAAATACCGCAGTTCCGGAAAAAAAGAAAAGTTCCCCCCCCCCCAAAAAAAATAAAAAATAAAAAAATAAATAAAATAAAGTAAAATAAAATAATTTAAAAAAAAATAAAAACAAAAAATAAAAAGCCAACTTTGAAATGTGGTCAGTTTTAAGAGTAAACATTTTGCAGTCAGGAAAAAAAATCATTTTTCACAAATTTCCGGGTGGAGTTGTGATGGGGGGAGGGGAGACATGCCTCCGGACCCGCCTTCGGCGCTTCCATATACAAATCATTTCAGCCACGTTTTTTTTTGAACCGTTGCAAGCCCTGCAGCAACTAGACGTGGTACGACAAAACAGCAAGTTACTCTATACCATGTTGGTATGACCCCCCCCCCCCCCTCCAGCAAAATATCTTTCTACGCCAGTGCTAAGATAAACGTTAGGTTGCTGAATTGCATCCCCAGTCCACACTCACGTGTTGGCAAGCATGAACATGCTCTTTATGTCAACCTCTTTGTTGGCAGCTGTGAGTAGCGGGATTTGAACCTCCGGCCGCCCAATGCCAGCCAGCAGGATACAGCCAGCAGGTTTGGTTGCCTGGGAGAGCAAAATTATTTTTCTCTTTATGATGAATATGGCGGTGGACGAATATCCATGTCCAAAGTCAAAGAAAGTCAACAGTGTCGCCTGTTCTCAATGTACGATTAAAAAAAAAGTCAGAGAGTGTAAATTAATCTTGACTGTATTAGGTGTGTGCCCCAGATTCATTTTTCGCATCTGGCATAGCGAGAATGTTGGCATCGTGTACGCTTTTGAGTGAAAACTTCCAAACATGCATTAGTCTACATAGTATCTACCTTTCTGAGGCTTCTCTACGTTCCGGGCAAAAATATACCACGCACTCTGGATGCGTGTTAATCATCACCATGATCATCATGGTCGCCATCGTGGTCATTATCATTATAATCTTCGTCATCATCATCGTCGTCGTCGTCGTCGGTCATCATCATCATCATCATCGTCGTCGTCGTCGTCGTCAACATTGTCGTCGTCGCCATCGTTGTATCATCATCGTCATCGGTGTCGTCGTCGTCGTCGTCATCATCATCACCACCGTCGTCGTCATCGTTATCATCATTGTCGTCGCCGCCATCGTTGTATCATCATCGTCATCGGTGTCGTTGTCCTCAACATCACCATCATCGTCGTCTCATCATCATCATCATCGTTGTCGTCAGTTTTCCATGAATCGATTACCCTCTAACACGTTCTTGATTATTTTCAGCAGGACACAGTGTCACGTCCTTTTCCTGATTCTCTATTCTCACGTACAAAGATGGCAACACTGATGGCCGAGTCCGCTCCCGTACACTCCATGCTGACGTCAGGCTGGCCGCCTAATTTGGAAATCACGTGATCGGCTGTTTCCTCTGCGGACTCCCTTCCCACAAGCACGGTGGAGCAGGGTACTTTTCCGGCAATGAACTTCAGACGGTCCTCGTTCTTGTCTGAAAAAAAAGGAAGGAGTGGCGTGGGGTGGGGAGGGGAGGGGAAGTGGTAAAGGGAGACAAGAAAACCAATCTGGCAAAACATTCTAGACCAGTCAAACTTTACTGAAGGAAAAGGAAAAAAATACAGAGAATCAGTGAGTCAACCAGTGCGTCAAGCAGCCAATGGAATGTAGAATTACATTCAGAACGTCACACATAACCTTCATCTCAGGGGACAAGGAGGACCAAGAAATATATCTGTGCGAGAATCCAGATCTAGGTAGTGACGGAAGAGAAGAAATTTAACCACACTGAACTGCCAAACAGCATGCACAATCCGAACAAAACGTCAATCAATCAATCAATCAATCAATCAATCAATCCATCCATCCATCCGTCAATCATGTTCTCTTGTGTACAAGCTAAAACCGAAGACCTTGGAATCAGAAAAATATGTTTCCAAGATCTTTGCTAAAACTATAATGAGTTTAATTTCTGTCTACTCTGGGACAAGAAGTGCAAGTCCCACACCTACCGATGATGCACAAGCGAGTGGCTCCCCCTGCCCTCGCAGCAAGGGCAATAACCATGCCAAGAGGGCCTGTAAAGGGAGAGAAAAAGAGTAGAGACCGCCCGCCGAAGAACTGTAGGTCTGCTACGCATGTTAGGGCTGACAAAACCACCGTGGCGTCAAGCGGCAGAGTGGCTGTTCTGACTGTCTGTCACGACAGAATTCAAAAGAAATAGACAACAAAATAAATAGAGCTTACATGACTAGTACGAGTGGTTTACGGCGAAAGACACTGTGAAGGCTATATCTTCGAATTTTCATCACGGTAGGCCGAAAACAGTAGTTCGTCTGCTACGTTGGTGGCTGTCTGTCTTGTTTACACGTTTCCGGGTAGCTTTTGGGTTTTTTGGGTTTTTTTTTTTGTTTTGCTGTTCTCTGCAGTCTTTCCAAATGCAGCCAACATCACCTCATTTTTTTTTTTTTATCCATTTTGGGCGTGTTTAGCAGAAGGTCAGAAATCTCCATTTCAGGGCCACCGACCGATGACGTAACTGGAATGTGTTTTAACTGGAATGAACTCGTAAACCACTGAGTGGGTTATGAAAAGTCATAACTCATACTTTCGCTCTCTGTTTCCTTACTATTAATTTTTCGGACGTAAAGCACTCGAAGTTAACTCACTGAAAATTTGCACTGGCGAGTGATGTAAAGAAAGAGAGCTTTGGTATTATTGGGCGCTTCACCCAGATGCACGGCTCAAAGCGCCGCGAACTGAACCTAGCACGCACACTCGCATGAATCACACGCATTCTCTCAAACAGAAGACATGAACACATTACAATCAGGCGGTGCGAAGGGTCAGCTCAGCTACTACATACGTTTCGAAATTTTGAATTGCATTTATTTTATTTTTTTGTGGGATGAAAACATGTAAAGCAGAGGAGGAGGAAGCCGGAGTACCCGGAGACAATCCCAGATAATCGGCCCGAATGGACGGTGAAACATACTAGACAGGAAAAATTCGATGGCCGAAGTGGTACTTGGGCCTGTTATTTGGAAAGGATCAAGGATCTTCTACGTGCTCAAGAAGCCAACAGGCTCTAACAAGCCCCCCCCCGCCCCTCCCCCGCGATTCCCCCCCCCCAACCCCCCTCCCCCACAAAAACTCGATGGCCAGTCTTCATGATACTGAGACCTGCGCCGCAGATGAGGACCCGTGTACCGAGCCTGACTCCCGCCCTGTGACACGCGTGTACAGCCAGCGCCATGGGCTGCACCCCCGCCCCTTCTGTCCACGATAGCTCAGCGGGAAGTCTACCAAACGATCAGACGTGAAAACGTAGAGATTAGATTATATTATTCAAAGCATTTTAGTCGGTACACCATTGCCATGTACTCCCCCCCCCCCTCACACACACATCCAACATCATCATCAACAGCAACAGCAACAGACAAACAAACAACAACAAAGAAACAAGCAAACTCAAACAACGCTCACAACAACAACAAAAGTAACAAACAAACAAACAAACAAATAACAACTAAGAAACATACAAACACAAACAACACCCACATCATCATAATCAACAACAACAACCAACAAATAACACAGAAACAAACAGAAACAACACCCACAATAACAAGCACAACAACAACAACAACAACAACAACAAAACGACGATGACAACAACAACAACAACAACGTACAACATACAACATTTTAGTGAAAGGAAATATATTTGAGAGCCTAAGCATCTGGTACAATTTTGCTGTCTTTGTATCTGACCCTCTTAGAAGTCTGCAGTTTCCGTAACTGTAATTCTCGCTTAATTATTGAATACATGTACCATACTTTTTTTTTTTTTTTATTCCAGTCTGCATGGCATGTAAGAGTACAAACGAAACAAACAGCAAGAAGAAAAAGAATGAACGAGGGGAATTAGAAAAGGAAGAACCAATGAAATCACTTGTAACAAAGCCGAGCTGGCCAAACTAGGAAGTTTGCTAGTGCTCCATCTTCTGGGCAGGCCATGCAGGTCACGTGGGGACAAAGGTTGTAACGCCCGGATGTACAGATAGTGCATGTGCCACACGCAGCATTTGGTTCGATCGCAACTCGGTCACCTTGGACAGGCGTTACAACAACAACGATGGTGATAAGAAGTATTAGTTCGTGAAACATCCTCTCTCTCTCCCTCCCTCTCTCTCTCTCTCTCTCTCTCTCTCAGTATCCATAATTATTCCTTTGGGACACTGACTCCAAAGACAAGAACTGTTTCTGTGCGTCTCTCTCTCTCTCTCTCTGTGTGTGTGTGTGTGTGTGTGTGTGTAGTAGTAGTAGTTGTAGTAGTAGAATGTAGCAAGGACAAGATAGAAGAAAGGGCGCTGTACCTAATATTTCATCCTTGAAAAATAAAGTGTCATTGTCATTGTCATCTCTCTCTCTCTCAGTATCTATAATTATTCCCATAAGACACTGACTCCAAAGACAAGAACTGTTTCTGTGCGTAGACATACCGACAGCGAGTGTGGTGACCCCCTGGCCAAAAGCCGTGACGACCCCACAAGGTTCATGGCCGAGTACGAGGGGTTTGTCCATCAGGAATGGTCCCACACGGCCTGACCGCCACACTGACAGGTCCGAGCCGCAGATCCCCACAGACCGGATGTGGATCTGCACCTCTGGAAAACGGGTCTCGTCATCAGTGGTGGCAGAAGATGGAATTTCCAGGGGGAAGGGGGTGTGTGTGTGTGTGGAGGGGGGGGGGGTGGGGGGGTGGAGACCCCTTTTTCAAAAATGCAACGGGCCGGACCAGTTAATTACCAAGAGCAAGGTGTGTGTGTGTGTGTGTGTGTGTGTGTGTGTGTGTGTGTGTGTGTGTGTGGAGGAAGGGAGGGGCGGCGGTAGGGGGTTCGAGGCGGATATAGGCGCCTGACGGGATTCTGGAACTGTTAAGGTCAAGCGCTAGTTTCTCATTCCTGTTTGTTTTCTTCTGTGCTCGGGTCGTGGGTTCGATTCCAGGTTGGGGCTTAATATTGTGCAGGTCTTTTACTCGTTGCTCCGTCTTTCGTACCACCCATATCGTAATGGAGAAAGAAGTTAAACTCTCAGCTACCCACCCAGTTGTTCACTTTCTACTTCTTCTTCCTCTTTCTTGTAAACTTTTTTTTTAATTGTCTTGTTTGGGGGGGTGGGGCAGGGCAAAAGATACTCTGCCCCTTGCCCCCCCCCCCCCCACAATAAAACGGTGAATGATTATAATTGCACTGCTGTAAGCGAGATGAGGTGAAGGCGTAACTTTCGAATCATGCACATGTACCTAATTAACACACACTGTAATTCATATAAACTATATCAAACGGACGCGAAGGAAGTGAATTAGCGAGGACCCTATATCTGCTGATATAGTAATATCAACAGTGATAATGGGGAGTTGTGAAGGAAGCCGTGTAGCGGAGTGGATCGTAGGTTCCTTGCTGCTGACGCGTACTGGTGAGTACATACCTCCCTGGGACGGCAGTGGTATAGGGCGGGTTTCCTGTAAAGTACAATACTCATTGTGAATCACAACTACGCCAAACTTGAATAGGTTATATGTATATATAATATGGTATAGTGCGGCGCGGCACGGTATGGTACGGTATGGTGTGGTACGGTACGGTATGGTATGGTATGGTATGGTATGGTATGGTATGGTATGGTATGGTTCGTACGGTACGGTATGGTTAGTATGGTACGGTATGGTGCGGTACGGTACGGTATGGTACGGCGTGGTATGGTATGGTATGGCATGGTATAGCCAGTATGGTATGGTGTGGTGTGGTATGGTATGGTTAGTATGGTACGGTATGGTATGGTATCGTATCGTAGTACTATTGACTTTTCCTCGGCACACATATTCGTTCCTCTTGAGAAGGTTAAGGCGCCGCAGGGCTGGAGGACAAAGGAATGAAAGCCTGCTGCGACAAGCGCTACATTATGTGCAAACCTCCACCCTGCTATTCACTCTGGAGCGTGCGACAGTCTTTCTGTTTTCCACGCCACCGGCCACAGCCTACTCTTCTTCAAAGGTAACAGGTCTTTCAAAGAATAAATAGGCCCCATATCGTATGAATAGCCTGCTACTTGCGTACAGCATAAAGATGCCAGCATTTGCCACGAAATGAAACATCAGTCATGTAGCTGCACTTACACACGCAGTCTGCTACGGATCAAAATACTACACGAGGTCACCTTACAGGATGAGTAAACTCTTCGTCAGTGATACGCTGTGCGGTGGTGATACGGAGGTCAAAACACACTAGCTTGCTATTTAGGCTTCTTTCTGACAAGTTATAAGTCTGTGTGGTATATTTTATGCCTTTACTACACTCTAAGACATCGGCGCATCTACATGTAGCAGGTAAAGCTCGAAAAGTGGTGGCAGGTGAACATCGGCGAGATTTCCGTTTGCATCACCATCGCACGGCGTATCACAAAACACGAGCATTTATCCACCCTGAGGGGGCGGTCGGTAATCTAGTGGTTAAGAGACTTGTCACCAATGCGAGAGGTCAGGGGTTCGAGTCCCACTCGGGGCAAAGATATTTTCCTTCTCGTATGTGGCACCGTTCATTCGGGCCGATCGTCGGGGGTTCTTTCCGGGTACTCCGGCTTCCTCCCCCTCTGCTTTGGAAATATTTCGCCCACAAAAATTAATAAATAAATGCATTTCTAAAATCCGAAATTTAAATAGCTGAGCTGGCCCTTCGCACCACGTGATTGTAATGTGTTTATGTCCCGTGTGTGAGAGAATGCGTATGATTCACGTGAGCGTTCGTGTTGGGCTCAGTTCGCGGCGATTTGAGCCGATTCATGAAACTGGGTAAGGCACCTGTACAATTATTATTATTATTATTATTATTGTGGTTTGTGGATAGACAACTTGCAACGCAGTGCCTCTGAGGCTGACACAGAAATCGTGCAGAGCCGAGCCTGTGAACAAGACTATACGACTACAAACTATAATATCATTACATAGGAGTCCAAGCGAATAACAAAACGTACAATGCGAATATTTCTCACGCCATGAAGAACGGCACACAAGTTTCCGCTGGTCATTTTTCACAACAGCTTTCTCGTCAGTCTACATGCAGGTTCGAGCAGTCGGCAGGTGCTGTTTGAAATAAGTTCGCAATATGTATGTCAGCGCACGTCTCGCCAGAGACAGGGAATAATTGAGGACATCTGCATACAGTCACGTGTGTGCAGTTTCAAAAGCAATTAAACGACAGAGCGTTAGAAAGAGAACATATACGTATTCTCTCTCTCTCAATTTCTCGTGTGTGTGTGTGTGTGTGTGTGTGTGTGTGTGTGTGTGTGTGTGTGTGTGTGTGTGTAACAAAGCCGCTGGTCATGTACGAACATGATCGTCAGTCAGTTCTACATATGGATACACTATTTTCACACACGGACGAGAAACTGCGCTGTTAATTGAGCACACTGTATCTCGCAAAACTCTCCCTATTTTATTTTGTACAGCCCTTGAACGCACAGTCTTGCCTCTGGCAATGATGACTGTTTACCTTCCAGTTTTACAGATGTACTTTGTCCGTGTTCTAAAGACAGTGCAGGGGAGGGGAGAAGAGATGGAAATTGATCTTTCTTTTCGCGGTCGCTGAACACGTGGAGGAACTAGACACTTCTCAACACAAGACAGACAACTCATGACATGCAGTAAATGGGTGCCTATCTTTTATTTGTTATCTTTCGTTCAACTCAATACAACACAATAAATGCTTTCCGCACCTTAACTACGGCAGGATGACCACACTCAGTGACAGTTGACAGTTCAGGCTCCCTCAGGTACTACACAACACAGAGACAAGAATTTCTCCCCCCCCCCCGCCCTCTCCCCAAAAGCGCTTACAAGGATTGCACGAATAATGTCTGTATATCTGTTCAACACACGGACATATATCAGACGCGACATTCATTGATTTGATGAAAATTAAAAATGAACATTGAAAAATAAATCAGGAGCATAAATTTCGTTTTTAGTCTGTTTATTTACTGACATTCTTCAACTTAAAAGAGGGTGGGGTGGATGCTAGGGAATTTAACGTCCTTTTCCGCCACGTAAGGGTGATAACGAGAAAAATACCAGCAAAAATATATGGCCCCAGCCGAGACTCGAACTCACGACCCGAGCATTGAGAGTCCAACGCTCTACCATTCGGCCATCCCGGCCCTCCCGCGAGGAAAGAAAGTCGGGACATTATGATACAGATCACGTGATGAGTCATCACTGTTGTTGACGATCTAACTCAATGACAACTTTTCCAGCCACTGTCCCGGCAGTTTGAAATGCCTTTTCCGCATCTTCTAGCGGGAACTTGTGCGTCACAAGCGGTTTGACGTCAACCAGGCCTGACGTCAGCAGATCCAAAGCAATGGAGAACCTGTTGGGAAAAGAAGTGTGTTGTCTACATTTGTGTCGTAATCTGTTTCCGACATAATCATTTCGATAGCGAGAAAAGCTGAGTTAAGTGTACACTACACGCTGCGGTTTGGGCTACACCCCTTTGTCCATAAAATGACGTCACTGACGTACTGTGTTTTGCCAATATGAGGTGGGGTGAGCGGTGGTCTAATAGGTAGCACGTCGGATCTTAGCCGCCGCGCTACTGAACGGCCGCCACCAATGTCATGGCGATGAAGCGTGGGTTCGAGCCCAGGTCGAGCTTGTGATATGTGATACCGGTTTTTCCTGGCTACCGGGCTGCTCATCGGGGGTTTCTCTCCTGGTTACCCGGCTTTCCTCTACCAGCAAAATTGTAAAAAAAAAAATATAGGATAGGTATTGGGTGGCGCTGCACCGCGGCGACGCGCTTCCCCCGGGGGAAGCAGCCCGAATTTCTCGAAAGGGATAATAAAGTAGTAAAAAACAACAACAACCCCCCAAAAAAAAGCCAAAAAAAAAAAAAAAAAAAAAACCGGCAGAGTAAAGGAGTGAGGCTTTGGCCTGGGGGCTTGCCCTGTGGATCAGTCGAGGCGCCCGTTGTGAGGTGAGTATACATAATTACATACATGGGAACACGAAGGAAGCGGAAGTCCTCACGTGTTCGCGAAGCGCAGCATGCCCTTGACGTCCACCTCCTTTGTTGCAGCAGTGAGCAGAGGAACTTCAACCTCCGGCCGTAGGATTCCCCCCAGCAGTATAGTGCCGGCTGGTCTGGTCGCCTGCCACAGTATTCTAGCTGTTGATTTCCTTCGAACTACACCAATACAGGCAGTACTGCCATGATTTGCTTTCATAAGCTTTTTGTCTTGGGGTTGGGAGAGGGGCTTGGGGTGGGCGGGGGAGGTCGGGGGTGGGGGGTGGGGGGGGGGGGGTTGCGCTATGAGTGCCGCCAACTTTTTGCCCGACTCTACGCGAGGGAAGCATACGTAATCTGGTATGACTGAAACATGAAAAGAAAGCAGTAAGTAATTTGAGGGGGGGGGGGGGGGGGATTACTTCAATCTCTTTCATCTTGAAATCGGACCTTTTCTCCATACAATGAAGGTACTGTGTTTTTCCAATATACGGTAGAGTAAAGGGGCGGGGCTTATGCCTCGGGGTTTGCCGTTTGGAGTCGTCTATTGAATTTCTACTTTGCGCACACCGCAACACGCGCGCGCGCGCGCACACACACACAGGGTGTTTAGGTAATCGTGAAGAATAGTATACGAAATTCTGGGAGCTATTTGCACGCACTTTTTCGGGTGCGTTCGGTTCTGCTCGATGCAAAGAGAAGTAAGACACCCTCACCTGCTCACTTTGACCTCTAGCTCCTTCCCCACATGTGGGTGCAAATAATTTATTTCATTTCACAAGTAGGAATATGCATGCAAATCCAATGCGCCATTTTGGTTGCTGATCACATGGGCACAACGTCATCACTATAGCTCCCAGAATTTCGTATACTATTTTTCAAGATTACCGGGTGTTTATTTTCACGGGAGATGTAGCTTACAAAAACGTACATAAATAGCGACGGAAAGGGAAGACGTCACTCCACTGCATTCAAAGCTGACGTCCGGTTGTCCTCCTAATTTGGAAATCACGTGATCGGATGTTTCTTTCGGTGACTCCCCTTTCACGAGGACGGTGGTACAGGGACATAATCCAGCCAGAAACTTCAGACGTTCTTCGTTGATGTCTGATCAGTAGAAAACGAAAGAAAAGATTTGCTGCAAAACGTTTTGAAACAGCAGTTAATTGACGCTTAGTCTTAGTATCCAAGAGTGATTCTAAAAAATTGCGCGATGCGTAATTTTTCAAATTTTGGAGAGTTAAACGGCTCACCGTCTGAGGGTTTTTTTGTTGTTGTTGTTGTTGTTGTTGTTTTCTTCTTTAACATTATTATTCAAGATAAGGAACTCAAGTTTTGTTTCAATCAAGGAAAGAGCTTTTTCCCCCTACTGATCTCAGCTTTCAAGAATTGATCTTTGAGGAACAGTAAATACGTAACTTGTATCGATAGTTGTAAGACCACTGGTTAACGCGCAGCCATGCAAAAACGCCTCAGTGAAAACCATTGACTTGTCTTTGGGCGAGTTAAGGTGAAGAACTCATTCTACCAGGTCGACTAACCTGTCACACAGATTCGAGTTGCTCCCCCTGCTCTTGCTGCCAGCGTCACCACGGAGCCCAAAGGACCTAGACGACAAAAAAGTACGACACACTGAAGTAGGTAACTGGGGGCGGGGGAGGGGGGGGGTATTTCCCCCCTCCCCCTTCCCAATTCTTTGTACGGAAAATAGTGTCACAGTCTACAAATACGTGTACCTCAAATACTGAAGAATCTGATGATCAAATCGATCTGCTCAGATGATACTGTGCTGGTTTTAGTCTGGAAGAGAAGTTCTAATGGACTTAAGCGCGATCCTTTCTGCTTCCTCTAACCACATTCAGTAATTACATGTGTGTGTGTGTGTGTGTGTGTGTGTGTGTGTGTGTGTGTGTGTGTGTGTCATGACACTGAGACCTGCGCCGCAGATGAGGACCCGTGTACCGAGCCTGACTCCCGCCCTGTGACACGCGTGCACAGCCAGCGCCATGGGCTGCACCACCGCCCCTTCTGTCCACGATAGCTCAGCGGGAAGTCTAATAATAATAATAATAATACCAGAAAGACGGGTAAATGGTTAGTCCTTCAGCCTGGAACTCCCTCCCTCATTCTCTCAGCCAGTCACCACTCCCTTGAAACGTTCAAGAAAAAAAAAAATCTTAAAACCCATCTGTTTTTAGCCCTGTACACCATTTAGCTGTTTGCATCCTCAGCATGTACACGTCGTTGCGCCTAGGTCCTGACCCGTTATGGCTCTGTATAATTTTGTATACATTTCTTCCTTTTCACTTGTTATTTTTTTTTAATTATTATTTTCAGTCATGACACCAGACGATGATTTATAACCTTGTGAGATGAAAGTGGAAATTAACTCATTAAAGATAAACAATAACCACACGCTCTCTTCGCATGTGCGTCAGAGTGCATATAAATGGCGCCCAGGACACTGTCCAAGAAAGATGCTAAAAACTTATTTTCCAGACAACGTTTTGGCTAAATGTGATAGTGGTAAACAAAGAGAAAGATAACATATTTATAAACACGAAAGAAATCGCATCCACGCAAACTTAAAGGACCCGTACTTGTGACACAAGGTAGCGGGCCAGACCACGTAATCTGCGAGAGCTCCGTCGCAAGGTGGCGTGGCCATCGCTTGCACTTGAGGGCAAAGGTTATACCGGCCTGCTTTGCATAAAGTGCACGTGCCACACGTGACGGACGGTTCAAACACCACTCTGTCACCTGCGCCAAGGACAGAGATTTAGATCTAATGTTTGAACTGAGATCCATTACTCTTGTACGTACTATTATTATGTTTCTGAAAATAAGAAAGGGAAAAGGAAGCGAAACGGACTGAAAGTGGAAATATAATCAACTAGCAGCAACACAAAAGAAAACTGTGAACCACTTATCTTACAAGACACATTTCACAGTCAATCAGGACAAACAACAATCCACAATCTACTGTAACCAAATAAAGGTACACTAGAACAAAGAAATTCTAAAGGTGTCTCACTGTCCTCAAAGTAGACCAAAATATGCTACACAGAATTCCTCGTGAATAGAGCAACTGACGGATACATGCAAGTTCTGCATGGACAGTGTTCGTCATACCAACGGCAAACGTGGTGACCCCAAGGCCAAGAGCCGTGACGACGCCACACGGTTCATGACCAAGCACCATGGGTTGCTTGAGAAGAAAGTTGCCCACTCGGCCAGCACGCCACACTGACAGGTCCGAGCCACAGATTCCCACAGCACGAATTCTGATCTGTAGTTCTGAGTACAACAGAAGGGAACATGTTTGGGATAACTTCGGTGCAAAAAGAACTTACTACGGCAGTGGCTGTGTCTCACAGCAGCACAAGAGTGGCATGAAGGCGCGATGGCTAAGCGTGTCTCACAATAAGATAAGATAAGATAAGATATTGATCCCTCGTGGGGAAATTACATATAATTATCTGCTCAAACGTAGGGGAGCCGGGATGGCCGAATGGTAGAGCGTTGGATTTCCAATGCTCGGGTCGTGAGTTCGAATCCCGGCTGGAGCCAAATATTTGTGCTGGCTTTTCTATCGTTGCCGCGTCTTTGATATCACCCTTAAGTGGTAAGAAAGGACGTTAAACTCCCAAACACCCACCCCACCCTGCTCAAACGTACAGTGACAATACAATACATTAAAATCCCCCCACTACCCCCACCTCGCCCTCTCTCTCTCTCACACACACACACACACACACACACACACACACACCCCTCACGCCCGCTCCTTCATTCCTCATTCAGACATACTGTAAAACAGGCATACATGCAAGGACGAACCACAGGCTGTAATGTACATCACAATTGTCTGCTCATACTGGGTAAATAAATACTAAGTACAATACAACAAGAAAATAAATTAAAAACAAACCACATCATCAACAACAACAACAACAACAACAACTCGAACAAGAAATAAAGGAACGAAAGGATTTGATACGAAAACGTAACACAACACACAACACACAACACACAACACGTGATGACCTAACCTAGCAAAAGCTACGTACCAACGACGGGAGAAAAGGGTGGGGTGGGTGGGTGTTTGGGGGTTTAACGTCCTTTTCCACCACATATAACGGGAGAAAAGAGGGGGCGTGGGGGGGGGGGGGCAAAAGAAGACAAATTTAGCAAAAGAAGAAAAACATAAACCCAAGACTCTGCAGTCAGCCGGCCGTCGCCAGTGTGATGATTAGCATTTTAAAGCATTCAAATTTCAATGTGTAACAAACAAACAAACAAACAAACAAACAAAAGCCCACCAAAAACTCAAGTCATACCTCCGGTACCAGGTTTAGGGATGCTGCGATTTTCCTGAAAAAGAAATCGACGAAACATTTTCATTATATCTGGCGATTTAGACCAGAAGAGATTTCTTTTCTTCTCAACTGAGTGGACGTGAAGGCTTTTGTACCACCCACTAATTTTTTTTTCTTCTTTTCTTCTCTCTCTCTCTCTCCTTTCTCTTGTCTACTGTACACGGGAAGAAAAACAAATCATGAATGCAAAACAAAATAATAACTACAACAATCACTCACAAGACGAATGTCCATTTTCCCATAAAGGACAACGCTTCTGTTAATGCCCGCCATGTTTGGAGTAAAACACACACAGTGACTGTTTATATCAACTGTTTTCAGCTCATTTGTAATTTCTAACATAATCACATGGCAGTGCTTTCTGGGTCAGGTAAAAATTAAAAAGTCATCTCTTTGCAGTCATTATGTCGGGTCTCAAAACATTAATTAGAAGGTCAAGTAATGGTCGTTTAAGACACCATCTAATGCATGCACACAAACAGTGCCTGTCAATCAAAAGGGTCGACCCAAAAGATTCATACAATGACGTCATGCATGGAAATACTATGCTTTGCTAATGCACGGCAGGTTAAGGGGCGGGGATTCAGCCTCGTGACTTGCCGAGTGGAGTCGTCTATTTGTGTGTGTGTGTGTGTGTGTGTGTGTGTGTGTGTGTGTGTGTGTGTGTGTGTGTGTGTGTGTGATTTTCAGACAAGAATATCTGAAAATGGCCCGAACAAATACTGGCGCTACCTTCCGAGATCTCGAAAGCGGCCTTCACGTGAAACCGTGTGTTATCCGTTTTCTGAAGAGGATCCCAGGCAGCTTGGTGGAATATGTTCCCCCCCCCTCCCCTCTCCCCAGCTCCCCCACGTCACCTTCACCCCCATACCCTCCTTCCACTTGGGTGTTAATAATTTTCACCTACGCTAGAAAATTGGATATGATGGTACATGTTGTGTATTATCCGCTTTCTGAAGAGGATCTCGGGCAGGTTGGTGGAATATGTTCCCCACGCCCTCCCCAGCTCCCCCACGTCACCTCCACCCCACCCCCTCCTTCCACTTGGGTGTTATTAATTTTCACCTAGGCATACTCTAGAACACTGGATATGATGGTGAAATTTCTCGTGCCGTGACATTCGTGCTCTGAATTTCACAGCTATGCACAGACACTAGCATAGCAAGATCCAGCAATGCACCAAACACACACAGCTCTTATCGGACAGCAAAGGTTGCTCTAGTTTCTAACCTGTGTGGCTGACTTTTGTCAATGTGCTTAGTTTGTATCCCACACCACTGCACGAAGGAAGCAGTTTTCAGGCAGGCGGTGACATTCTGAATTTGTGCAAGTCGGCATGGCTGGAGCAAATCGATGTGTTGTTCTTCACGGTGCTAGGGACATACGCATTGTAAGTTCTTGTCAGAAGAAGATACAAGCTAGAGACACTGTTTTAGATGTTACTGAACAAGTTGAATTTGCTGAGAGACTAAATGATTTTTATTGTCGTTTTGACAAATATGATTTTACAGAAGAACTAAATGCAACACTCAACTGTGTGAGAGAAACTCCATCGGCAGGCGATGATGCTGACACTGAATCAGAAATTTCTCCAGAGTGTGTACAGAGTATTCTAAAAAAGATTAATGTAAGGAAAGCCTCAGGACCTGACGGTCTTGGTGGAAGGGTTTTGCGAGAGTGCTGTAGCCAGCTGGCACATGTCTTTGCCAGAATATTTAATATGTCTGTCAAGCTCAACAAAATTCCAACACTGTGGAAACAATCAATAATCTGTCCTGTCCCCAAAAAATCTAATCCAGCTGAATTAAATGATTATCGACCAGTGGCGCTTACTCCCATTATCATTAAATGTTTTGAGAAGATTATGCTCCAGCGCCTGCTGAATCAAACTCAGCACAAACTTGACCTCCTTCAGTTTGCATACAAGAGAAATAGAGGGGTTGAAGATGCCACCATGACACTTTTACATGACACATACACTCACCTAGAGCAACCCAGATCTCATGTGAGAATATTATACATTGATTTTTCATCGGCCTTTAATACAATACACCCATTCCTGATGGCAAAAAAACTGGTTGACATGCAGGTTAGACCAAATCTTCTTCTCTGGCTTATCGATTTTCTGGTTAACAGAACACAGCTTGTGAAATTCCAAAATTCTACTTCTAGTTCCAAAACTACACACACCGGGGCCCCTCAGGGAACGGTCCTCTCGCCGGTTCTTTTCACAATCTATACGGATGATTTCCGGAGCAGTAGCCCTCTTAGTAAACTATACAAATACTCAGATGATTCAGCACTGACAGACTTTTCACAGTCAGACACTCACTTTGAACAGCAGGTGTCTGAACTATGTATCTGGTGCAGGAATAATTATCTGGAACTGAATGTGAAGAAAACAAAAGAAATGGTGATTTGCTCTGGAAGGGAGGATGTGAGTGTGAATGACTTGGTGATTGGAAGCGAGACTGTGGAGCGTGTGAGTGAATATAAATACCTGGGAACCATCATTGATGATAAATTGAATTTTGAGTCAAACACTACAGCTATTGTTAAGAAATGTAACCAACGACTGTTTTGTATGTACAGACTACGCTCTTTTCAAGTTAGCTCTGAAACTCTGCAGATCTTTTATCGCAGTTTTATTGAATCTGTTCTGACTTTCTCTTTTCTGTGCTGGTTTGGCACTCTGACTGTAAAAAACAAAGGTAAGCTGAACTGCATTGTCAATAGAGGCAGCAAGGTTGTGGGTGAAAGGCAAGCAAGTCTGAGTGTGTTGTATGAGAAAAGAATGGTGAGAAAAGGTTTTAGTATTATGAATGATTCTGGCCACATTTTATCTCAGTATTATCAGAAATTACCATCAGGCCGACGGCTTAGAGCCTTTACTGCCAAGAAACTCAAAACAATGAATAGCTTTGTACCAATGTCCATTAGGCTAATGAATAAGCAGATGTAGGGTTGTGTGGTAGGCTTGTTGATGCTGATGTGATATTTCTTAAATTCTAATTAGACGTGTTGTTTCTTGCTGGGTGTAAGCTGAACTGCATTGTCAATAGAGGCAGCAAGGTTGTGGGTGAAAGGCAAGCAAGTCTGAGTGTGTTGTATGAGAAAAGAATGGTGAGAAAAGGTTTTAGTATTATGAATGATTCTGGCCACATTTTATCTCAGTATTATCAGAAATTACCATCAGGCCGACGGCTTAGAGCCTTTACTGCCAAGAAACTCAAAACAATGAATAGCTTTGTACCAATGTCCATTAGGCTAATGAATAAGCAGATGTAGGGTTGTGTGGTAGGCTTGTTGATGCTGATGTGATATTTCTTAAATTCTAATTAGACGTGTTGTTTCTTGCTGGGTGTCAGCTGGCGTTGACTGTGATAGAGTTATGTGCACCTCTGCTGTTGTGCTGCTGATGTGAAATGATGTGGGGTGTAGTGTTGTAATTTATTCATAGTACTGCAACATTGTGATAGATTTTTAGGTACGAGTGTACGAACATGTAAATAGGTATGAGTGAGTGTTTGGCATGTTTTATGTTTTTATGAGAGACCACAAAACAATGTTCCTCTTTTGGAAATTTAATAAATGTCTTATGTCTTATGTCTTAGTTTGACGCTTATTAAGTCTAATGCTAAGTGGCTTGCAGTCTCACAGCTGGGTTTGGGTGAACAGCCATGTCGGTCGTGTTGCGGGCCAGTCAGGTGTTTCAGGTGCTACATCGCTTCAAATTGTCGACGGTGATTCTCGCACGCAATGTTTGAAACTTGACTAAGCAGTAAGCACACGTCTTTGCATTGTCACGGGGTGCAGTCAAGATCGGCGCGAGTGTATCCTGTGCTACTGCTCTTCAAAAGTTTCGACGATAATTACTGTCACACAAAGCCATATGTTTGAAATATGAGCATGTACACTTCTTTGCATCGTAGTGACGCGTGTGTCAAAGTCGTTGTCTTGTTGATTGTCGGCCCTTTTCTCAGTTTCATACCGACACACTGAAGACCCATGGAAACACTCGGTGCTACTCAAAATTTAACATGGAAACACTCAGTGCCACTGTTGGGAATCACTCTGTCCTGACGGTGCTTCTTTGAAGCGGGGTTGCACCGGAAACACACGCGCCTGTTTTGACTGCACCCCATGACAGTGCTAAAGATGGGAGAACAATGCTGAAGGAATACGCAGCTCTTTAGTACAACACTAGTTTCCCACTGCTGTGATGTAATGCTGAATACAGTTTATACTTTAAAAGTTGCAGATAATTTTTTTTTTTTTTTGGCGGTTTATCTGCTTGAATTCTCTGAATTTCTTTTTCAACGCAAACATGTTACAATGACCTTGACATGTTCTATTGTTCGTTATCTGTCTGCAGGAGAGTCGTCCCGTACCGACACCTTCTCATGGAGGTACACACACACAGACACACACACACACAGACACACACACACACACACACACACACACAGACACACAGACACAGACACACACACACACACACACACACACACACACACACACACACACACACACACACTTCATATTTCTCTCTCTCTCTCTCTCTCTCTCTGTCTGTCTGTCTGTCTCTCTGAAATATAGTTCAGTTTCAGTTCAAACAAATCCTATTGTAAAGGTCATTGGCCTGTCAAGCATATGCCGGGCTATGCAAACATATACCACGACAAATACTGTGGACAACACCACAAAGCAACTCCCCCCCCCCCATCCCCCCCCCCCACTCCCTCCTCATCCTTACCCAACTCCCACCACCAATCTCCGATTTACCGAACACATTATTCAGATCAGCAAAGTAACAGACTGATATACACTCTAAAAACAGTTTGTTAAAAGCCACTTCATGGTGATGTCCAGAGGTGCAGATCCACATCCGGTCTGTGGGGATCTGCGGCTCGGACCTGTCAGTCTGGCGGTCAGGCCGTGTGGGACCCTTCCTGATGGACAAACCCCTCGTACTCGGCCATGAACCTTGTGGGGTCGTCACGGCTCTTGGTCAGGGGGTCACCACACTCACTGTCGGTATGTTTGTGTTGGGGTGTCCTTCACAGACCCTGTGTGTGTGTGTGTGTGTGTGTGTGTGTGTGTGTGTGTGAATATTTCACTGTACAGTTTTCCACATATGCGAATGTCCTCCGAGAGCATTTTTTGTTTCATAAAAGCTCGTTTTGCTGTTGCTAATGTACATGAATTATTTTTACTCTTTTCTGTTTGCGCGCATCGTTTATTTTTGTTTACCCAGACACGATGGCTGGTCATCGTCTTCTCTCCCTGCAGTATTTTGCATACGAATTTTGCCCCTATCATAGCCATAACAATTGTCATTTAAATAAATGACATTTGCGCATCAGCAGGTCGTCTCTTTTCTGTTCAACAATCAAGTAGCTTCGGCCTCAATGGTAGAAGTTGCTTACACAAATTTTGTAGTGAACATTAAATTTTGACAGAACTTAACCATTAAGTGGCTCACATACGCAGTTTTTCAAGAAACGCCTCCCTCCCAGCAGACGGCAGTGTTCTTCATCAAACCGGGCCCGTATGTAAAATTCGAGGTTAATTTAACCCACGGCTACGGGCCTAACCCAGACTAGGACAAAAGAAACCCAAAAGCAAAATGAAATAAAGAAGGAAGCGAAGAAAGGAAGAAGAAAAAAATCCTTCTATAACGGCGCAGGAACATTCCTGAAATGGGCCCGCTTTCTGACCTAAGACAAAAAAAAACAACAGAGCTAGAGCTAGTTTAGCTCGAGGTTAGACTCTAACCCGGGGCTAAAAGCCCTAACCTCGACTATTACATACGGGCCCTGCTGTGACGTGCAGGTGACCGAGTTGCTGTAGAGCCGAGCACCACATGTGGCACATGCAGTATTTGCATATCAGGCCGCTACAACCTTTGCCCCCACGCACTTTGCATGGCCACGCCCCCTGCCAACGGGTCCATTGCCAACTTCGTCACGTGGCCGGCCAGACTCTGCTTCAAGTAACTTTGATCGATCTTGCGTGTGTGTGTGTGTGTGTGTGTGTGTGTGTGTGTGTGTGTGTGTGTGTAGTAAGCTTTTAATTCGAACACACAACTTGAAATATCACACACACACACACACACACACACACACACACACACACACACACACACACACATCTTCATACACATTTCTGCAAGCCAAAAATTTGGAAGTAAAAAAAACGGACAGGGGAAAAGCTGCATCAGTCTGTATACTGCTCTTGATGTGTTAGTATTTCTACATTGCGCTTTCCTTTTCTGCATCTCCATCCCCCCCCCCCCCCCCCCCCCCCCTCCCCCCCCCCTCCTCCCCCCCTCCCCCAGTCTCTTTCCACTTGCTTAGTAGAACATACTGGTGTTAAAACAAACATTTTCAATTAAATGAATGCTAAGGAGCTTTGAAACTTAGACGACGGGTATCATGCTTTGTTTTAAATTCCATGTTGCTTTGTTGCCGTTAGACTCTCTTCTGTACGTAATATTCACCAGGCTTCCCGCTGAGCTATCGTGGACAGAAGGGGCGGTGGTACAGCCCATGGCGCTGGCTGTACACGCGTGTCACAGGGCGGGAGTCAGGCTCGGTACACGGGTCCTCATCTGCGGCGCAGGTTCAAACCATGATTCATAACAGACAGACTCATCTCCCTTTGTCTCTGCCTATAGTAAACGGTCAACAGTATATTTAGGAACTCCCACATCCTTTTCCTAAGAGAGAACAAAGTAACGTACGAATGTTTTTGAGTGGTGTTAGATCTGACAAACACTTTTTCAATCTACCGGCCTTGGATAAAAAGAATTTTGAAAATATTGTAAATAATGATAGGCCTACATTTAGAATAATGCATACATTAGAGAGAGAGAGAGAGAGTACGCGGAAAAGGTGTGACCCCCCCCCCCCCCCCCCCCAAACTGAGAAAAAAAAAATCTCAGATCAGATCGAATACACATCATCCATATTATGCCCTCCCTTCGTTCACGATATTCATTTTCACCAGTGCCTTTTATATGTTTCATTCACTGAAATAAATAATTTTATGTCTTCAATGATTCTTGTTGAAGGTCCTCTTGGGCAGGTGATCGCTCTGGCAGCCAGAGCAGGGGGCGCAACTCGTATTTGTGTCACAGGTATTTCACAGTTCTGCCTCCCCTGCCATTATACGTTCATAATATTCTGTTATGTAGTGTGTGTGTGTGTGTGTGTGTGTGTGTGTGTGTGTGTGTGTGTGTGTGTGTCGCCCTTGTCACTGCATTTTCAGTTTTCCTTAAAACTGAGTAGTTCATGAAGTGTAGCAACGGCAAGTTTGGGAATAGACGACTCCACTAGGAAAGAACCGGGGGCCAAAGCCCCGCCCCTTTATTTTGTGTATTAGCAAACGACAGTACAAAGGGGTGATTTCAATATGAAAGAGACTGGTGTTATGGTCCTTTTCCTCAAATGACGTCCGTGGACTTTCTGCTTTCTTTCCACGTTTCAATCATATCAAACTACATGTATATGACATCGTTCTTTTGAGTGTCTGGTAAGAAAGTTTGCCAGACGATACCATGTGCTGTGCTCATTATGCCGCGGCACGCGATTGGCTGAATTCTGAGGGCTTGTCCCTTTTGCTTGACTGGAGTGGAGTTGTCTATTGGTAGGCTATATGCGTGCCTGTAACTTGTACCGTAAAATAAAGGTTCTTATTCTTGTTAATAGTCTTGTTCTCAGATGTCAAAGATCAAACCCTTTCTTTTCCAGACATCAACGAAGACCGTCTGAATTTCCTAGCCAGTGTATGCCCATGTTCCACGGTGCATGTCGGGAAGGAGTCGGCGAAGGAAACAGCCGATCACGTGATCTCCAAATTAGGAGGCCAGCCTGACGTCAGCGTGGAGTGTACAGGCGTGGACTCGGCGATCAGTGTAGCAATTCACGTGCGTCAAGTCAGATTTTCATCGCTGTATAATTTTTCTAACGTTTTTAAAAAAAAGATTGTTCGTAATCATTAGTTATGATCAACACCAGAGCTTTATCTACATTAAGTGTGTCCTTATTGATGTTCAGATATCCGTGAAATATCCATGTGGTTTTAGGTGATATTAAATGCTAGATATGGCTACAAATTTGATTGTTATAAGCAACATCGTGAGTTACGAGTTTTCGTCATGGACGTCACTGTTCATGTATAGTAGTAGTAGTAGTAGTAGTAGTAGTAGTAGTAGTAGTAGTAGTAGCAGTAGTAGTAATAATAGTAGTGGTGCTACAAGAATATTCACCTTATAAATTATCAGCTCCTAGACGCTTTACTTAAAATGCATATCTATCCATATTAACATACAGTACTCCTCGCTTAACGTCACTACCGTTTAAGGTCACACCTCTGATAAGATCAATCAGGTTGTTGGTCCCGGCCAAAAGCCTTCTTTGTACCATTTAGAATTCCTCGCTTAGCGTCACCTCGGATAAGGGAAAACCTCGGATAACGTCACCCCCGTTTTGGTTCCCAAATGGAAAAGACTACCGCTTAAGATGAAATCCATGTGATGAGAGTGGCTTCCCTTGGAAACAACACCCGGATTTGCACTGCGAGGTGAAGACGCAACAGACGAATTTTTATTTTTTTTATTTTTTTTTTTGCTGCCCCAACTCTTTGCCAGCTCCAGTGGTGTTCCTCCCAGGTCATGGGTGGAACCCACGGAGGACTGACTCGGAAGCTGTGACAATTTTTATTATGCATGATGATGGAGATGAGGATGACAGTAAGATGATGCTATGGAGGTCCATGTGGTTTGGGACTGCGGGACAGGGCCGCATTCCACGCTTCCTGTCATAAATATCCCGGCATTAACCAGGCCCGGGAACTACGGCACCTGCGGTGCCGGCCGTGTAATCATCCACATCATAAGACGTGTCATACAAAGGGAAGCACCCCCAAAGTCGCACCCGTGAAGTGGGTGAAGCTCGGCTGTGTGGCAACAGCCTCCCCATTGGGCCCATAGCACACCCGCTCTGGGTAGGAGCCGACCTAGGTAGGAAAAATCCCGCTTGCCTCGGCTGGGATTCGAACCCGGGTCTCCCGGTCCATGATCCGAAGTGCTAACCACTACACTACGGGGGCCGGTTACGAATTTTTATTTCATTTTTATTCCATGAGATGATACCCAAAGACTGAAAATGGAAACTGGAAGGGGGGGGGGGGGGGGGGGGGGCTTGTTTTTGATGAACTGACGATAAAGATAGTTTACCGCAGATGAGTATACTTACAAAAGATTTCTTATTTCGTTCAGGGTCCTTTTAGATCTAGAAATTGGTACAATCTTTGTGAAAGAGATAAGAGCTGCAATGCAGGGAGCAATGTGGCGATATGATGGTGGTGGTGGTGATACTTATGTTGTTAGAGAGGGAGGGGGGGGGGGGGGGAAGCGAGAGACCTGGTTAATTTCTAGGCTTAGTCGGAAGGCAAGTCAGTTGAAGTACTTTTGCAGTTCACGAAAAATCAGTGTAACCATCCCTCAACCATGTAACAGGGGCAAGATGTTTGGAGGGGGCTTGACATCAGCGGCTGGGGGGGGGGGGGGGGGGGCATCCACAGGGTTCGGGAAAAAAATATAAAGGGGAGGGGGGGGGGGTATATGCATTTGCGTTCGTTTGTGCTTGCGCGCGCGTGTGTGTGTGTATGTGTGTGTGTGTGTGTGTGTGTGTGTGTGTGTGTGTGTGTGTGTGTGTGTGTGTGTGTGTGTGTGTAGAATTACATATTTTGGCGGAAGGTCTTTCGGTCTAAAATGTGAAAAAAAATATAAAAAAAATGATATAATTGCCAAATATTGAGCTCCTCGGATAAGATCAAGTTTTTTACTGGTAGTTGATCTTATCAGAGGACTGTTTAGCGTGCCCCTCGGATAAGATCAAAAAAAATTTTGGTCCCGTGGGGGGTCACCTTAAGCGAGGAGTACTGTATATGTATAAGAAGAGACAAAAGAGATAAAACACAAACACAGGGCACGTATAACAGGTGAAAACAGATAAAACACACACGCGCACAGACACACACACAGACACACACACAGACACACACACAGACACACACACACACACACACACACACACACACATCAGCGGAACAGTAAAATGGCACACCTGTGGGAGAGTGAAGAGTTGTCGCTATCGAGCATTTCCAGATTCTATTTCAAACCTTATCTTCGTTTTAATTTCAGATTTTAAGATTGTCTTTTCTTTTATTAAAAAAAATGCACTCGTATCACACCACATCTTAGAATTGCCCTGTTCTATTGTGCTTGCTTATGTTCCAGGCTACCAAACCTGCCGGCTGTATCCTCCTGGCTGGCATTGGACGGACTGAGGTTCAAATCCCGTTGCTCACGGCTGCCAACAAAGAGGTCGACATAAAGAGTATGTTTCGACTTGCTAACACGTGAGTACTAAATAACCAGCTGTTAGGTGCCTGCAACGTCTTGTCTAACTATCATAAACGTATGAAAGAATCTTTCTCTGTCCAAATGAATTTGTTGGGGTTTTCCTTACCAAATCGAGTCAAATGCACATGCAGACTCGTTTACAATGCCTGTCTCGCCTTCGTATACACACACACGCACAACATCAAGTGTGCACGTTAAAAATCCCATTCCAAAATGGAGAAGCTACGGAATGTAAGACAAGGACAAATCATGCATGCAGGAAAAAAAAAATAAACTTAAAAAATAGGGAGGGTGGGTGGGTGGGTGTTTGCGGGTTTAACGTCCTTTTCCACCACATACGGGTGATATCAAAGACGGGGCAACGATGAAAAAGCCAACACAAACAGTTGGCCCCAGCCGGGATACGAACTCACGACTCAAGCATAAGAAATCCAACGCTCTACCATTCGGCCACCCCGGCTCCCCTTAAAAAAAAGGGGGAGGGGGGAGGGGTAACTGTGGTGACCCCCCCCCCTCCCCGAAGGAACAGCCCGAGTTTTTCTTACTCCGATATTGGAGTATAAGACTGTGATTTACACCAATTACTAATTACTGTTTTGAATGCAACAGGTTCCCGGTCGCTATTGACCTGATGTCGTCAGGACTTGTTGACGTCAAACCGCTAGTGATGCACAAGTTCACGCTGGAGGACGCCCAGAAAGCGTTTGACGCGGCAGATCAGGGAGTCAGGGGAAAAATTGTCATCCAGTGTTCAAGCGACAGTGACGACGACAAACCAAAGCTCAGTTCGAAATTATTGTCTCAGGATGTGTAGATTAACCCAGTTAGAGGAAGGAGAAATTGGAAGGACGGGCACTCACGCGCGCGCGCGCGCACACACACACACACACACACACACACACACACACACACACACACACACACACACACACACACACACACACACGCCCCGTGCTTGCCCAGCAAAATGAAGAGGTGCAAACTGTCAACTGATTGGTGGCACATACAGCATAACTGATAATAAATCATTTTACTTAACCAAAAATTTTGTTGACGGTGTTAATATTAATTTTAGTCCTTTGTATGTGGTGTGTGTAAATTTCAAGTTCAATCACTGTTTGACAAGTAGATTTGGTCTAGTGGTTAAATATCCGACTTCGGATCCTGAACTGCCCGGTTCGAATCCCTGTCGGGCAGGAGTTTGGATGGATTTTTTTCCTTTCCAAATCACGCCCAAATCACGTACAGACACATTAACGATGCATGTCCCGCCCTCGTGTACACACGCACGCACAAATATCAAGTATGCATGCTAAAAAAAAATCCCACGTCCATCTTTGGAAGAAAAGCAGGCTGTGGCCGGCGGTATGGAAAACAGAACGTTTCCATACCTGTACTGCGCGCCGAGGGACAAAGTCGCCAGAAATAGCGACCTATCAGCGACGTTTCAGTTGGTCTTCAGTCCACAACCAAACAACGCCGCCGAGTCTACGTACACGTGTAGAACAACATATACGCCAACCAGACTCACCGCAATGGTTTGAGATGCTGTATTGTGTTCCAAGTGACTGATTTTACTTACTCACATTCACTCTCTCTCTCTCTCTTCTTTCTTTTGTAATTTAGAGTAGCAACGGCAAGTTTGAAAATGGTAACTGTGCCAATAGCTTTACCGTTGATAAATAAAGGATCATTGTCATTGTCTCTCTCTCTCTCTCTCTCTCTCTCTCACACACACACACACACACACACACACACACACACACACACACACACAAAAACACGGGGCACACTAATTCACACACATACGCACGCACGCACGCACGGCACCAGAGGCATTGAAACAGAAAACGTACCCACACTGCACTCTTTCCATCATATTTTTATGACTCTGACGATACTGCCCCTGCAGGGGGTGCATTGGTAGAATATGGTTACAGAAGTCTGTTCTGCCGAAATTTCGACCACTCCCAAACAGTGTTTTGTCTGTTTTCTTCTAAGCGTATTTGAAACATTTTCGGTAGTCTGGGGCCTGATGCATGAAGTGAGACAGACTGAGAGAGAGAGAGCGAGAGAGAGAGAGAGAGAGAGAGAGAGAGAGAGAGAGATTCAGAATTGTTTATTGATAGGCCTTAGGCCCATTCAAGGTAGAGAGTGACAGCCAGACATTCTTATTCACATCAATACTTGTACAGGAAATAACCAAAGTGCAAAATAAAGTACATGTATATCAACTCAGCTGAGCAACTGTTATCTTTTTTCTGCACGCTAGAAAAATATATAATGCCAGGTTCTTTACTGTATAATAGTTGCTTGAGGCCAGTAGCAAAGTGAGTCGAAAGCTGCTTGGATGGTTCCAAAATTTTCTAGGAATAAACCGGGGGGAGAGAGAGAGAGAGAGAGAGAGCCTAGGACATAAGCCCAAGATTAGCTTGTCTGTGCGGAGACTAAACAGATTAGTACGATGTAATATGAAGAAACTGCGTGTTTACGACTCCTGTATTTAATGGACTAACTGTTTACGGGGGTCGGCAGACGTGGCAATTTTGCACGGCTGCCAGCGGTAAACTGCTCTCCTAGCCAATTAGATCGGCTGGCCATTGGCCCTGAAGCGCAACGCCGTCGGCTCACCACTGAATGTGACACGGTTCTGTTTTTTCCCTCGTTACGCCAGTCAATCGCCGCTGATCGCGCGCTTTCGTTCTTTGTGTATTGTCCAGCGGACACCGCCTGCTGCACGCTCGTAGCGTGTGAACAGAAAAGCCTTTCGACCAGCGTGCGAAGGCTCCGCATCCGCAAGCTCGCAGCGTGTGCCGTAGGTTTAACACACTCTGAATCCTGATACTAGAGCTGAAGGCCTTGTCAAACGTAGAGTACCTGCGAGGCACCCGCTTGTGTATTGCGCGGAGGTTGCGGTCATACGTTGCAATACACTTGTTTTTTTTTTGCTGCCACAACTCTTTGCCGGCTCCAATGGTATTCCTCCCTGGTAATGGGTGGAATCCACGGAGGGCTCGGAAGCTGGGGCAATTTTTATTATGCATGATGATGGAGATGAGGATGATGGTAAGATGATGCTATGGAGGTCCGTATGGTTTGGGACTGCGGGACAGGGCCGCATTCCACGCTTCCTGTCATAAATATCCCGGCATTAACCAGGCCCGGGAACAACGGCACCTGCGGTGCCGGCCGGTGTAATCATCCACATCATCAGACGTGTCATACCAAGGGAAGCACCCCCAAAGTCGCACCCGTGAAGTGGGTGAATCTCGGCTGTGTGGCAACAGCCTCCCCATTGGGCCCATAGCACACCCGCTCTGGGTAGGAGCCGACCTAGGTAGGAAAAATCCCGCTTGCCTCGGCTGGGACTCGAACCCGGGTCTCCCGGTCCATGGTCCGAAGTGCTAACCACTACACTACGGGGGCCGGTTACGTTGCAACACACTTTGGCTACCAGCTGCACCGCCGGCCCGGCGCTCCAATACACAAAGCACGGTCAGCGACGACTTTCTGGCGTGGCGATGAAATAATAGGACCGTGCTCCATTCACAGGCGTCGCGGCGGCGTCTGCGGGAAGTGCCCGCTACAAGCGGGTTTAATTGGTCCTGAGGGCATTTTGCCGCTGGTGGGCCTGCAGAATCGCAACGTGTGACAACCCTATAAGGATCCACGACACTCGGGAGACGTTTCATGTTTGGACAAACATACATAACAGCTGAACACACACTCCGAACAAAATCACGGCAAAGGCATGCTGTAGCCGTATGTCACACAAGTAACACGGAAGAAAAAGCACCTTGTTCGCTGTTTGTTCGGACGAAAGTACACTCCCGTGTGACATCAGTCTGAGACTAGTCTGGCCTCTTTTCGTGCATCAAGCTCCTTATGTCTAACCTAAGTGTAAATGAGAGTTGCTAAAGCGTGTTACAGCCTTTTGATACTGTGATACCATCCGTAGACAAAGTTGTATTCTCCCCGACAGGGCGTGGAGGTCTGTTACGACTGAATGCATTTTGTGATGAAAAACAATTCGTCTGTCCCTTTTCTGCTCATTTTGTTTCTTTACGTAAACGCAGACCTACGCAGCGGGTATCACACTGCGCCTCATTCTGTTCCGAGCAGCTGACTGTGAAAGCGCGTCGCTGTTACTTGGAGAGATTATTATAACAGTGCGCTTTGTAGGTCTAGTTCAGAAATTAGACTCCCGTGTATAAGTAATATACATTTCAACCGCGCTGTCCCCTTATCTGTGGACGCGACCTAAAGAAATCATACGGCGGAACCTGTAGGACTGGTCGTCTGCTCTACTTCACGCAGCACGGGCGAGAGCTACTCTCGTGATTTCAGTTACACAACTCGCGAGGAAGGCACAACATGGTTTCCCTATGGCTCAGTGCGAGCCAGCGATCTGTCCTACAGCCGCACGTCAATCAACACAGCAATAATTATGCAATACCAATCCTAGCTTCTGTCTTAGAGGCGCCACCCAATCAGCATAGTAACTGTACCCATTCTAGTAGTTACTTACTTACTTACTTAGTCGGTTAGACCTTTACGCCGCGCAAGCAAAAAAGTCTATTTCGCGGCTAACCAAGGTCCTTCTCCGCCAGGTCATTAAAAATGAAAAGGGGCATTTGATAAAACAAGAGATATATAAATTAGAGAGAAAGATATATAAAGACTTAATGAACTGAAGGTCAATGCGCGACTATATATTCGGAAAGTCTATATTTTATAAAACAAATTCAAGTGGATTTGGGGTGGGGGGGTGGGATCCTTGAACAACATCTTCAATGAATTAGCCGAGTAGTGTCCATTCTAGTGGGATTTTTCAGGCCTTGCTAAATCGAGTCCAAGTCACGCGTGGACCCGTTTACGGTGCCTTTCTTGCCTTCGTGAACACACGCACTCACAACTATCAAGTGTTCTCGTTAAAGATACGGGAGGGCCGCGGGTGGGTGCGTGGGTGCTTGGGAGTTTAACGTCCTTTTCCACCACGTAGGGGTGATATCAAAGACGGGGCAACAAGAGAAAAAAAGGCCAGCACAAATATGTGGCCCCAGCCGGGATTCGAACTCACGACCCGAGCATTGGGAGTCCAACGCTCTACCATTCGGCTATTCCGGCTCCCCGGGACGGGCCGCGGAATGGAAAAGAGTCACCCATGCATGCAGAAAACAACAACAACAACAAGAAACGGCTGGCGATGTATCAATAGCAGGACGAATTTCCCGAAAGTTAAAATAAAGTAGTAGAACACAAAACAAAACAAAAGTCAGCATGGCTATACCAATCTTAAACATCAGGCTCCGCATGTAGAAGTCGAGGTTAGGGAGTTTAGCTCCGGGTTACAGTCTAACCTCGAACTAAACTAGCTCTAGGGTTAAACTTTTTTTTTTTTAATCAGGAAGCGGGTCCATTTCAGCAAGATGTCTAAGCCGTTATAGAAGGATTTATTTCTTCCTTTTTTCGCCTCCTTTTTTAATATATATATTTTTTGGTTTCTTTTGTCCTAGTCTGGGTTAGGCCCGTAGCCGTGGGTTAAATTAACCTCGACTTTAACATTCGGGTCCTGCCCGATATACCTGCCAATCGGCATGGCTGTCTACTCATCCTATCTGACAGACAGTGCGCTTGAGAAGGTATCCGTAAACAAACAGCATGCGGTGAACCTTTCCATGCGTCCTTGTCCCAAATGATGCAGCATTCCTATTTATCGCTGTATGCATGGCTGCATTTTACTACAGTGTCGTTATTATGTTTTGCGTTTTGTATCACACACGGTTTGCCTAAAGTGCTAACAACTTGTCAGACAAGGCTGATCTTTATGGAGCGTGGTGTGGCGTGCGCGTCTACATCCTGAAGAAAAAAAATGCACGACCCCTCAACTTTCACGAAAGATATCGCGGTACGTTTCATACTGTGTGAAAGGCAGACACAGAGGTGTAAGTGCGTTCAAGAAAGTCACATGCAGTGTAGGTTTTTAAAAATGTTTGTTGTTGTTGTTGTTACAAGATCATGCAGTTTTGTCCCGAGCACCCCCAACAGTCATCATACCCATGTTCATAAAGCTTCTCTGTGTTCGTAACTCCGCTGGGGGATCCGGGGTGGCCGAATGGTAGAGCGTTGGACTTCTAGTGCTCGGGTTGCGAATTCGTATCCCGGCTGGGGCCAAATATTTGTGCTGGCTTTTTCATCGTTGCCCCGTCTTTGATATCACCCTATGTGGTGGAAAAGGACGTTAAACCCCCAAACACCCACCCATCCCTCGTGACGCCGCTGAGATTGAAAATGCCGCTTTCGAACCTCTGCGGCTTGTTTGCCGGATAGAAGGATGTTTCGATTTGCCATCGCAACCGTTTTCGTGACTTTGTGGCTTCTAATAGTAGAGAAATGCGAATTATTTCTTTGAGGCTGCGGTCCATTCCGGAACACACTGGGACTTGATAAGCCTTTGATAAGCTGGTCTTCAGTCCGCAACCAAGCGACGTCGTCTGCTCAATACGTGGTACACTTCTAGCGCAATATATATATATATATATATATATATATATATAGGGGAAGTAAGTAAAGCTGAGAGCGCTCCCTAGATCTAGGAGGTGTGTGCTTTGTATGCCATTGGACGAGTCCGCCTTGCCCTATATTGGCTACAAGCCACAATGGGGGGGGGGGGGGGGGGGGGGGGGGACCTACCATCCTACCGCTGAAACGTCTAACAGATCTAAGGGTATCTCACCATTCATAGTGCCCCCATTCCCCTCCCACCGGGAGGAAAATGGTCGGTACGACCAAGGCCATATGAATTGGTGATTTTAGCCGCTCACGACCATGGTTTCGGGTCAATGGGACCCTCATCAGGTGAGCATGCGGCGATACCCATGACGGCTGCAGCCGTCATATATACTGACGTCCAAAAGAAACGCGAAAAACAGTGTCTAGTTTCATTTATTGCATAATGAAAAAATCGTAACAAAATTCAAATTTCATTAATAATGTCCAATTTTTTGTACAGCACAACACTGACATGTTGTCCATAACACAGTAAGGTTGCGGTGACGATGCGCCATTTGCGCTTAACAGAACAGTCAATAGCGAGTATGACCCCCATTAGCATCGATGACGGCCTGGCAGCGGCGGGTCATTGAGCGGACCAACGTGTTGCTGGCTGCCCTGGGAATGTTGGCCCAAGCCTGCCGGACGGCCCGATCAAGTTCAGCGACAGTTGTGGGCCTTGGGACCACCCCTATTGAGCTGTGTCTGGAGCAAATCCCAAAATTGCTCAATAGGGTTCATGTCAGGAGATAACGCTGGCCAAGGCATCACCTGGATGCCCGAGCGCTGCAGGAGGTCCTGGGTAGCCCTGGCAGTGTGGGGGCGCGCGTTGTCGTGCTGGAAAACCCAGTTCCCGTGGGCCTGAAAAAAGGGCAGCACATGAGGGTGCAGCACCTGGTCCATGTACCGTAGCGCTGTGATGCCGTTGCCGCGTCCAGGACCCATGCCTTGGAAGATGACGGGTCCCAGCACCTGGTTGTGGCCGATGGCGCCCCACAACATGAGGCTGGGCCCGCCTCAGGCGTTGTTTTCCGCGACACAGTTGTCAGCATAGCGGTCACCTCTTCTTCTCCATACCCGAACACGCCCGTCGGCATGGTCAATGCAGAAACGGCTTTCATCGCTGAAAAGCACGTTCTGCCAGCGAACATTGTTCCAGTTGAGGTGGCCTTGCGCCCACTGCAGGCGTGCCTGTCTATGGCGCACGGTGAGGACGGGTCCCCTGGCTGGACGGCAGTTCCTCAGCCCTCTGGAGCGCAGTCACCGGCTGGCCGTTTGCCTAGAAATGGGTGCCTGGTGTGTCCCTATAACAGTTCTGGCTGTTTCTGCACCTGTTCTGAAGGGATCTTGAGCATGGATGCGGAAAATGTGGCGATCTTGCCTTGGCGTGGTCACTCGAGGTCTGCCGCTCCGCTGGGCATCAGCAGTAGCGCCAGTTGTCACGAACCGATGCTGAAGACGATAAATGGTGGAAATGTGGTATTGGAAACTCGCAGCCACGGCTTCTGGCGTGTCCCCAGACTGCAGACGTCCAATGGCCCTCTCGCGTTGTGCAGAAGTGAGTCGTGGCATCGTGATAGCGTCGAATGAGGTACTGATGAAACCTGTATCTTTGTGCCCTTTTTATCCCCTAGTGACAGTGAACACTACTCACTGCTCAACTTTTGTGCTTTGCTTGCATATGCAGCTGAACTGCACACGAAATGTGTCACAGCTAACTCGGGCTTCACGTGGACTGCAAGTGCGCTGATGCGGTAAAATTTACAGAACGCCTCCCTCAAACATCGGTCTTGATATACTGGGTGCCAAAAATAACGCAACTTTTGTTAATACCGGGAAAAAATGAATTGAAAGATGGAAGATATTTTTCGCGTTTCTTTTGGACGTCAGTATATATATACGCCAGCCAGAGTCACCACGATGGTTTCCATTTCTATATTATGACCTCCAGTGACTGATTCTGATGCGCAGTTTAAACACATTCGATGAGAAGTTTTCCACACGATTCTGTATGCCTGTGGTGCGGATTGAGACTTTGATAGCAATAAACCAAATTTAGGATCGATAAGGATGGGTGGGTGTTTGGGGGTTTAACGTCCTTTTCCACCACATAGAGTGATATCAAAGACGGGGCAACGATGAAAAAGCCAGCACAATATTTGGCCCCAGCCGGAATCGAACTCACGACCCGAGCATTAGAAGTCCAACGCTCTACCATTCGACCATCCCGGCTCCCCGTTAGGATCGATATGAAGGCACCACCTTAACTTCATCCGCGTAAAAACTGCCTTAAGTGGCATTATAAAAAGTTTTCAAGCAGCATTGTACGCCTTGACGTATTGTCTGTCTGAAATAATAAAACTGGTTGATGATTTCTGCTTTGTTTCGTGTTTCCTTGAATGTGCAAGGATACTTTAAACGTACTCTGGAAAGGAGCGAGTGCCGTTTTCATTATGGGTAGATAATCAAGACCGTTCAAAGTAGCAATACAGTGATGGGTTGACAACAAATGCCCATGCAAGTAGTTTGAAAATCAGTATGGCAAATATTCAAAGAAAACATCACTGAGCTCGCAGGAAGCCGTTTCAAAGGACTACAGGTTGAATTTCCAGCTTCCAATATTTATGTGCTTCTAAACCTTTCTCAGCTCTTTTGGCAATGCGCACCATTATACCGCTTACACACCTGCACAGTCGCAGCGTCTCACAGACTGCCACTGAGACAAGAGAACGCGACGCGAATATTAAGGAGTCAGATCGCGTCGGGACAACCGCTGAGTACAAATAATAATAATAATGATGATGATGATGATGATGATGATGATACTAAAGCGCAGTTCAAGGCAGACAACTCATTGCGCGTTCACACATCACTCACACGCACATAAAACACATCCTTACACAGCAGGTACTACGGCAATCAGTAAAATGCCAGTTGGAGCAGGTAGGTTTTTAGCTCTGATTTGAATGAAGTCAAAGTAGGTTGTCGTCTCGCGCTAGCGGTCACCGAGCTCCGGATTATAGGGGTAGCAAAGCGGAAAGAGCGTTGGCCAAAAGATTTCCAGTTTTGCCTAGGAACTTATAGGAGCTTTTCACTGGATGAACGGAGGGAACGTGGCGGATTGTATGTGGATAGTGAAGCGGACAGACAGAGCGGTAAAGTACCATTGAAGAGACGATACGCCAGAATCAAATCAAATCAAATCAAATCAAATCAAATCAAATCAAATCAAATCAAAACATCTTTATTGTCCAGTTAAAAAAAAAAAAAAAAAAAAAGGAAAATTTTCTTCTGGTGCCCGCTCTGCACAATATAAAATAATGATAAGAATATCACAACATAAACGTATACGCTTAGTAATTCGGCTAAATAATGTTATAAGTAAGTTAGGCTAAATGATGATATTAATATTAACAGTAGACTGACTAAGAATTTATTCAGTTTAAAAACCAGATTACACACACACACACACACACACACACACACACACACACACACACACACACACACACACACACACACACACACACAGAGTGCACTGTACTTTTAAAAGCATGAACCGAAGATCAAGTGACATAAAAAGCAATCAACCTTCCACATTAGAACTGCTAGTTTGTACTGAATACGGACACTGACTGGCAACCAGTGCAGTTCTTTCAAGAGCGGTGTACTGTGGTCTCGCTTGCCTTTCTTGCCACCTGCGCTAGACCCATGAGTATGTACATCATAACTGATATCATGATTTTGTGTATAATTATGCTTGCCGCTCGAGTGCGCGCATAACTCTGTGTTTGTGTTTGTGTGCGATTTCCTGTTCTTATGTATTGTTTTCTCCATCTCTTCATTTTGTTTTCAATTTTCTTTTTTTATGAGTAAGTTTGAAAATGGTCTTTGTATGCCTATAACTTCTTCCGTTGTAAAATAAAGGATCGTTATGGTTATCGTTATCCTTCTTAAGCAAGGCCGCGCTGCACTATTCTGCACCCTCTGCAGACGCGCGCTCTGTTCTGCAGGAAGACCAGCGAGATCCCAGTTACAGTAGTCAAGCCGGTATGTGACGGAAGCAGCGACCAGTCTTGCGCAAGTGGTATCTGAAGGCCGGACAGGAACGGATGAGCAATTTGATTTTTTCACTCGCACATCCGGCAGATGGCAGTGTAATTATTTTGCATTCAGGGCTCTACTTATCATTACGCGTACAGGCGCACACCTCGAGCACAGCCAGTGTTGCAAACGGATGCGGGGCTGGCTTCTGTAAAACATTTTTAGCTTAGAGTGTGAGTGTTTGAACAGTCTAAATGCAGCTGCCATCCCTTTCACGAAAAGCATTTCCAAATATGTCGGTAGGAAGGACCATCTTCTTTACCGTTTTCTTCTCATCCGAGTCCATTCATTCTACTGATGAGAGAGAAAGAGTCGTGGAATTTGAAAAGAACACACGCACGCACGCACGCACATGCACACACAGCACGCACACACCATGCACACACACACACACACACATTTTTCAAGTACTTGCACAAGCCCGCGCGGTACGTACATGGTGGACCATCCAAAGCAAACACGCCCCTACACGGCATCTTAGTCAGGAATTTTTTGCTGGAGTTATAATAAGACCTTACTTACAACACGCTGTTCAGGTTCTAAAAAGCAGCATTGTTGGCTGCCTGAATGCTCTCTGTTTGGGCACTGCCTATTCTCACGAGCCTATTTAGTGTATAGTGTTACAACCAAAAGGGGATGGCATATTTAACGTGTAGCACCTATAATCATGATAAAGTGAACGATGAAAAGGCTCCACCCAGGACCATAATCAGATCTGAGAAATTTGTAGTGAAAGGTTAAAGTCTCTGTGTTTGCACTGAGTTCTGACGGGGACAACAACAACAACAACAACAACAACAACCGATTACAAAGCCTACAGCTGTTCGCCAAAATCAGCAGATGTCCGTTTTTGGTCACTGTGGCCATTTTGTGTCTTTGTGGCTTCTAACGGTTGATAATATGACTTTCTTTTGGCATAATGCTTCCATACACGTACTACGCGTCAATCGACAAAGTCGCTAAAAATAGCCGCCAGTCTGCGCTGTCTTCACGACTTCAGTCCACAACCAAGAAAGATCGTCTGCGATACGCTTTTACATACATAGAACAACATAGTTCTACACCAACATCAGTCACCACAATGGTTTCAGAGGCACCTATTATTTTTTACACAACGATTTGAGGGAAAACTGTGTTGCGCAGTGTGTGTACTTACTTTTTTCAAGTAAGGAACTAAGCAACTAATTGACTATACCGACCTACCTACCTACCTACCTACCAGATACCTACCATCTACCGACCTTCCCACCGAACATCCTACCGAACTTCCTAAGGAACTTCCTAAGGAACGTCCTGAGAAACTTCCTACCGACCTACTTCCTACGTACCTAAGTAACTACATGAAACTAACGAGAAAAATGACACACACACACACAAAACAAACGCAAAGAGAGAGAGAGAGAGAGAGAGAGAGCAAAAAAGAAGAAGGAAAAAAAAGGGTGCATAGGGCAAATGCACATCCACTTTCAAATAGCCGAACAGCTATGTCTTTGTCGCGCATGTCTCATTTTTTTAAATTAAAAAAAACAAACAAACCAAAAACCAGCAGCAGCAACAACAACAACAACTCCGACCTTCTTTGTTAAAGACCATCCCGGTTGGTTTGAAAGCGGTTCTTTTCGATGATTAGAATCTGTCAGATTCAAGTGCACGTTCACTTTCACAAAGCTGCATTAGTCATGTCTTTCGAGTGCACACTTCATTTTTCATAGAACCTCCCACCTCTTTTGTCAAACTCCGGCCGGTTTGAAAGCGGTTCTTTTCGATGATTGGATCGAGTCTGGCAGATTCAGGTGCGCTGGTAACACCCCCCACCTCGCCCCCCCCCCACCCCCACCCCATCTTCAATCCCCCCCCCCCAAAAAAAAAACAAAAAAACAAAAAAACAAAAACAACAAAAAAACCTGTGCAGTGTTTACAGAAGGTGTAGGCTCGAAAGCACATGTAGTCAAAACTGCAACTTCGAGAGGTTCGCGTGTGTATTTTGTATTTTCAATCTGTCTGGAAGTACACGCACTCCCGTCAGAAGCTTGTATGGCTGAAGAGTGAGGCCGATTGTACATTCCTGTTTCTCACAAATGCCTCTCATGCTGAATAAGCCTGTGTGCATACCATGCTCTTTTGAATCCATATATGTCACATGCTTGTCTACTCGTGTATGGAGGGATGCTTGTAACATACAGGTTCTTCTGTGTCCCCCCCCTCCCTCATCCCCCCCCCCCCTAACATGAACAACAGAATAAATAAATAAATAAATAAATAACAAACAAACAAACAAAAAAAACAAACAAACAAACAAACAAACAAACAAACAAAACGACCCCCCTACACACAAAAAAAACAGGAATAACACAAACAACAAACACACACACACACACACACACACACACACACACACACACACACACACACACACACACACACACACACACACACACACACACTTCTTAAAAACAACACAAAAAACGTAAACAAAAACAACAACAACAGCAACACCCCCCCCCCAAAAAAAAAAAACCAAAACAACACTAAACAAACGAACACAAAACAAAATAAAACCATCATCAACAACAACAACAACAAAGCGTCAACAACAACGCCCCCCCCCCCCAAAAAAAAAAACAAAAAAAAAAACAAACAAAAAAAAAACAAAAAACAAAAAAAAAAAAAACAAAACAAAACAAAACAACAACAACAACAACAAAACAAAAAAACCCCAACAAACAAAAAACAAATTAAAAACAAACAAAAGCAAATCCAAAAAACAAAAACAAGAAAACACTACAAACAAACAAACAAACAAACAAACAAACAAACAAACAAACAAACAAACAAACAAACAAACAAACAAACAAATCCTTCCTAACTCGTCAGCCCAAACAGACCACGTTATTTTCAAAGCCTGGTCGCTGGGCAGATATCAATAATTAACTAACGGTATGAAATGACACATGCAAAAGAATCTAAAGTACTGTGCAGCTTCTCTTGCGTAAGACTGCTGGTTCACATCTTGACACGAGTACGGGCGAACCAACCAGGGGAATGTTAGCTACAAGTCTCTAAACGTGTTTCTTTAGAAAACAAGCATTGCATATCTTTGGCCCACTCGCCCGATGGAGAATCCACATTTTGAACTTACCCACCACCCAGACTCAAGACTCAAGATTCAAAGATTTTAGTCCTTTCTCCCCGTTTGAGGTATGGAGCAATATCCAGATATAAAGAACGTACGTGTCTCTAACAATATACAAAATACATCTAATGAAATCATAATAAAGCAAACAGCACATCAATTTCAATCCGAGATACATATAGTATTATACACGTCTCACCATCATCCAATCATGCACATCATAATTTTATGGCTTTGACGCACAAAAACTATATGATGTTACAGCGTCTAATGTACTTGGCAAGATTTAAGATTGCTTTCTTTGATGTGTCTAGTGATATGAATCTTCAAAAGCTGAAAGACGAAAAACTGATCTGCGAAATGTGTACGGTAAAAACGTTTGCCTTTCAGCTTGAACTATCGGGCATTCCCATGATAAAGTGTAGTATCATCAAGTACTGACATTATCACATCTCGAACAAAGTCTGTCCTCTCTAGGTGTGCCATTTCGTCTTCCCAATGGCCTTGTTGCCGATTCTCGTTATAGCGCGTGAACATGCGTGAACGTGCGCGATTTTGGACCGAGACAAGGCTTGATAGACTCGGCATGTGGGCTACTCGAGTCACACACGATGCCGCACTACCACTGCGTTGCGATCGGCTGCCAAAATGGCTCGAGAAAATCAGATAAGCTGGAGAAATTCCCAGAGACGGTCTTACCTAATGGTGAGATCGTCCAGTTTGAGCCCTTTTCTTCAAAAGTTTCAAGAAATTTGTGGATAAAAGCGATTCGAAGGCAGAACGCCGACCCGTCTCGGTGGCCTAGCGTGTGCAGCCGCCATTTCGTCGGGAACAAGCGGACAAATTCTGTCCCGGTACCTACATTGTTTGAACACAATCGTTATGGAACCAAAAATCAAGAAAGAACGACTTTCATTTCCAAGCAAAAGTTCAGTTCGCACTGATAAACAGCCAAAGTGCTTGAATAAAAATTAGTGGCAAGCCACAAGTCACAGGTCGACTTGACCTTTACACCGCCTACCTCTCGGTTGAAGCGACTGCCGATCTGCTTCAAGGGCTAGAGTGATAAGCTGCGCTTTTGTGTAGCCACTTAAACGCACGCCCCTGTCTTTCAGATTTTTTTTTCAGTTCAGGAACTTTCATTGATTTAATTTTATCGCGAACATCTTCGCTGGTCGAAACGCTCACGTTGCTCGCCATCGCATGCGTAGCCCACCTCAGGTGGACCGTTCGCGTCTCCGGCGCTGGAGAGCACCCGACTCTTCGTAACCGGCAACCGCGGTATTGAGCTGCTGGTTTGTGATCACCAGCACTGCGCGCGCACCATTTCAGTTTGCTGTCCTGTAACGATGTCACATTGCGAGAACCTTGACCTTGGATTATTACACAACCAACGGCTCTAGGCCCGCTCCAGCGTGGCGGGGTGGGGGTGGTGGTGGTGGGTCGGAATTAAACGTCCGTTTCCACCACATAACCAGCGGGGCGGATTTACAATTTTTTTTTTAACCTAACTTTGGACACAGGAGGGGGTGGGTGTTTCGGAGTTTAAAGTCCATTTTCGCCAAGTATGGGTGATATCAAAGACGGGGCAACGAGAAAAAGGCCAGCACAAATATTTGCCAGGATTCAAACTCACGACCCGAGCATTGTAAATCCAACGCTGTACAGTTCGACTATCCCGGCTCATCTTGGACACAGGACATAACCCGATACTAGTTTGACTAAAGGTTAGTCTAGTAGATTAGTAAGAGATGCATAAGCGGAGAGTATCGGCGACTATTTCAGGGACAACGGTAAAACGTGCACGATGATGATAGCCCCGACTAAAGCCAGTAGTCTCAGACTAGGCTAGTCCCTTTTCGTGCATCATTTCTGACTTGCTGCAGCTGTACACCCCCCTCCCGGTCCCTTCACTCATCTATTGACACGCGCAAATCCCGTCTCCTGCACTCTTAATCGAAAACACGCGGTAAACGTCCTTTGGTCCTTCAGTGTGGAATACCTTGCCCCTACGTCCCTCCGTCATTCGCCACCACTGTCCTACTTCAAGTCCCGTCTTAAACCCATTTCTTTCGGAGACCGTTCGGTTAGTCTGTCCAAAGCATGTGCTTGGAAGTTTAACCTGAAGTGGATAGTTTTTTTTTTCTTTCAGATATTTGCTTTAGAGTGTGTGTGTGGAAGGGGGGGGGGGATTATGAAACTCAGATTTTACGTTTTTGCATTCTGGAAACAATAATAATAATAATAATGAGTATTGTATAGGCGCTTTTCCCAATTTCATGAATCGGCCCAAAGCGCCGCGAACTGAACCCAACACGCACGCTCACGTGAATCACACGCATTCTCTCACACACTGGACATAAACACATTACAATCACTTGGTGCGAAGGGTCAGTTCAGCTTTTTAAATTTCAGAATTTAGAATTGCATTTATTTTTCAAATTTGGTGGGCTGAACATTTCCAAAGCAGAGGGGGAGGAAGCCGTAGCCGCCGGAGAGAACCCCCGACGATCGGCCCGAATGAACGGTGCCACATACGAGAAGGAAAAATTCTTTGCCCCGAGTGGGACTCGAACCCCTGACCTCTCGCATTGGTGACAAGTCTCTTAACCACTAGACCACCGACCGCCCCCAAAACAAAAACAACAACAGAAAATACCTCTCCCCCCCCCCACCCCCACCCCTCACCAACACTCAAATGCTTTGGTTGTGCTTTACCGGTCCTATCTCACATTTTTTGCGAGGTAATGGCTTAACGTTTGGCGGACTTTTTCTTTGTGTTTCTTTTTTCCAGGAGAGTCACAGCGACACAACTTCAACAGAACATAACCTGTTGTGTGTGTGTGTGTGTGTGTGTGTGTGTGTGTGTGTGTGTGTGTGTGTGTGTGTGTGTGTGTGTGTGTGTGTGTTTTGTGCTTGTGTTGGGGGCGTGTCGCTAGGCAGTACTGCGACCCTCTAAGCAACACGACGTAGCATTTTACAAGGGCCTCGTGTTCACAAAAAAAGCAGGACAAAAGGAAGTTCACGGGGCGGTCAGGTGAATCTGGCGCGTGTAGAGAGAAAAAAGGTGGAAAGTATAAGCCTGCTGCTTTTGACAGACGAGCGTGTTAAATAACTCAAGAACCGGCAACTTACCGGCCTCTATGTGTGTACAAGTAACAAAATAAAAGAGAGTATTCTTTCAGAGGTTGACGGGCGCAACCAGAGCGTGTAGTGAGAAAAATGATAGATACTGCCGCTTTAAACTAAACAAGAACTGGTAACTTACCAACGCCCCTATCTATACAAAAAGCAAAAATAAATCAGATTTTTCCTTCAGCCGGCACTGGATGTCAGGCGTATATACACAGGGCGTGAATCGAGATAAAGCTAGCAAGTATCTTGTTTTGAAGGGGGAGTGAGGCGAGCGATGTACGGCTAGTCACGGCCCGTTGAACCTGTATCACCCATGTGAGTGCGCGTGTTGGGGGTCGTCTGTAATTGATCTAGTTATGCATTATTTTGGGCAGTTTTCAGTCACGCAGGCCGCATTTCTGTAGCTTTCAGTCACGCAGGCCGTATCTCTGTAGCTTTCAGTCACGTAGATCTGAACTGTTCGAGTAGAGCGAGCTTGCAGAAACGGTTCGCATAATTAATATAAAGTTCTCTAAACCAGTTTACGGAGAAGTTTAAATTTATTTCAATTCAAACAATATTTTATTCATACAGTAAGGCTGGTTATAAATAGGGGTCTGATATGATCGTTTCGACTTTGCTGCGGTCCAAATTTTGAAGATAAGTGGCGGACGTTAAACTCCCAAACACCCCCCCACCCCCCACCCTCCACCCCAAATTTTGAAGGGGAGTCGGGATAGTCGAACGGTAGAGCGTTGGCCTTTCAGTATTCGGGTCGTGAGTTCGAATCCCACTTCAAGCCACCATTACGCGAGGCGTGGGCCTTCCTGTTAGGCCCAAGACCGCTACAGATAGTGTAATAGTGGCTTGGCGTGGCTCCTAGTGATCTGAATATTTCCAGTAAAATTGCAGTTTTTGCTTGGGCTTTTAGGAGTTAAGCCCCCAAACAATCAGTCAACCCTGATGCTTCTCAAGGATTCCGTTGTCAGTTTTGTTGTTGTTGTTGTTGTTGTTTTTTCGGTGTTGGGGTGGGGGAGGGAGGGGCTGTATGGAGGAAACAAGTTTTGGCAGAGAATACATTGGCAGGTGCAGGTGGCTTCAGGGATGAATTTCCACTACTCTGTAGTGCACAGGAGTTCTGGGATATATGTATATAGCTAAAATATTTAGATACCACCCTTCTCTGAACGAGGGTGTCGGAGATGGGGGTGGGTGTTGATGGAGGGGGGGGGGGAGATAGAGTAGGGCTGGGTGATTGGGGTGGAGGGGGCGGGGGGGGGGAGGGGTGTAAGGGGATAAATTTTGCATTTGAAAAAAAAAAGGGGGGGGGGGCGAGGGGTGGGTGGGTGGGTGGAGACATATAGCCCGCGAAGATGACTGATAGTCAGGGGAGAGAAGAGAAAATGTACATCGTCACTCCCCCCCCCCCCCCTTTCTTCCTCAAGCAATTACCCGCCCACCCACTCACCCCCACCTCCCTCCACCACCACCGTCCGCACTCCCCACTACTTTCTCATAACAGGTACGCGTTTTCCCTCTCTACAACTTCCTTCTTGCCAGGTTCTATCAACTGTAAACTGACACGGCTTCACACGAGTCGAGGATGTAAACACTTCACCCGACGCCCGCGGGACACAAGGATGGTCTCAAGGAGAAGTCTTACATACATTATCTTGCCA
>JACVVK020000208.1:862500-910000 GCA_018292915.2 Batillaria attramentaria
ATTTGGCCCCAGCCGGGATTTGAACTCACGACCCGAGCATTGAGAGTCCAACGCTCTACCATTCGGTTATTCCGGCTGCTCAGCGAAGTCCTCCTTACAAAGTCCTCCTAAACACGTCTAGTGCCGTAGCGAGATCGACGCGTCTTGCCCCGAAGTGATGTGTCTCGATCGGTGTCCAGCGGCACGCTGAACTAAGCAAAAAGTCAGGGTCCACTAGAAGGACAACTGGGGACGTCGCAATACTCGGACAGCTTGGCGCTAGTTGAGTAACACCAGGGAACCTGGTCACCGTCCAGAGAACGGCAGTAGTTGGTGTCCAGATCAGCGCTGTTGATGGCCCTGTCAACAGACCAGAACACAACAGTACTGTGTGTCACGGGTGGGTGGATGGGTGTTTGGGGGTTTAACGTCCTTTTTCACCACATACGGGTGATATCAAAGACGGGGCAACGATGAAAAAGCCAGCACATATATTTGGCCCCAGCCGGGATACGAACTCACGACCCGAGCATTAGAAGTCCAACGCTTTACCATTCGGCCACCCCGGCTTCCCACTGTAATAATGATCACTGTAAATTGCGTAGGAGCTTTACCCGATTTCTTGAATCGGCTCAAAGCGCAACGAACTGAACCCGACACGCACACTTACGTGAATCACACGCGGAAGCATGTTTCAATTAACGATGTACATGATTACAATCCGCAAATGTCGTGAGCCGGGGTTGGCCGAATGGTAGAGGGTTGGATTTCTAATGCGCGGGTCGTGAGTTCGTATCCCGGCTGGGGCCAAATATGTGTGCTGGCTTTTTCATCGTTGCCCCGTCTTTGATATCACCCGTATGTGGTGGAAAAGGGTGTTAAACCCCCAAAAACCCTCCCACCCGCAAATGTCGCATAATCTGGTGTAACACAGACTGCAGTTTTTTTTCTTCTTGTTTTTTTTTTTTCGAATGGTTTTCTCCGACCAAAAGCTGCAAAAATGGGACAAATGAAGAAAAATAGACCACACCATTAGCACGTCACTTACGTCAGTTCATCGATGATGTAAGAATCCGTCACGTGCGGCGAGTTGTCTCCCCAGTACTGGCACGGGATTCCGTCAAACGTCACGTTCACGTGACCGTGATACACGAACTTCCCGAGAGACGTGTCCCAGAAGTAACAGCCAGTTGCTGGGAAAAGGCGATATACACTTCAAGCACATAATTATAAAGACTTCGCTTTCAGAAAGCATTGAGAGGCAGATGAAACAGACTGATAATAATGATGATGATAATAATAATAAGAAGAAGAAGAAGTGAATAAGACTCTGCTTCGATCATTAATAATAATAATAATAATAATAATAATCGCATTAATATAGGCGCTTTATCCCAAATATTTTGGCTCAAAGCGCCGCGAGCTAAACCCAACACGCACGCTCACGTGAATCACACGCATTCTCTCACACACAGGACATAAACGTATTACAATCACGTGGTGCGAAGGGTCAGCTCAGCTATTTAAATTTCGGAATTTAGATATGCATTTATTTTTCAAACTTGGTGGGCTGAACATTTCCAAAGCAGAGGGGGAGGAAGCCGGAGTACCCGGAGAGAACCCCCGACGATCGGCCCGAATGAACGGTGCCACATACGAGAAGGAAAAATTCTTTGCCCCGAGTGGGGCTCGAACCCCTGACCTCTCGCATTGGTGACAAGTCTCTTAACCACTAGACCACCGACCGCCCCTAACTTACTAAGTTTATTTCATGTTGTCTAACCGTTTCTACAATGATGCTATCAATCATAGTCTGACGATCGCTGACCGGAGCCCCCGTCACTTCGTTCGGGATTTCTAACGGTTGCAGTGTCACGGTAGGATCTTCTCGCTGTCACCCCTTTGATTCCAATCCAATTTTCCACCCAACCGACCACAGTCAAAATCCCCGCCGCCCCACAATGCTCCAGACAGCTTTTTGTGAATGTAGGAGTCTGACTCAGACCTCCTGGGTCAGATAAATCGGATTAACACGAAAGCAACCCTGTTCCGGGTCCGTCGATAACTCCAATCCCTGTGACGACGCCCAAGTCGGGCTAACCGAGACCGAGCCGAGCTAAGTGATACCTAAGAAGGAAAAAACAAAAATACTCGGTGACAAGGAAAGTGGACAGTAGCGAACAACTTTGAGGTCCCCGTGTTATTTCACAGTGTGCGCAGACGCGGTGAAAACTGTCGCATTCACTAGCACAGTTCATTTCTGTTTCGAAATTATTGCCTGCATGAATTGTCCCCCTTGCATACACAGACCTGCAGCATGCATGCATTTTTCGTGCAGCTCTGTGCTCTGTCACGAAAAATGCGTGCTTGTTGCGGCAAGGGAGACAACTCATGCAGGTAATGATCTCGAAACAGGCTGAAAATGTGCTGGTGAATGCGTTGTTCGCTACTGTCCACTTTCCTTGTCACCGAGTATTTTCTTTTTCTTCTTAGGTATCACTTACCTCGGCTCGATCTCGGTTAGCCCGACTTGGGCGTCGTCGCAGGGCAATAGAGTTATCGACGGACCCGGAACAGGGTTGACACGAAAGTGGACCCCCCCCCCAAAAAAAAAAAAAAAAAACAAAAAATAAAAACGAAAAACCCACAACTGATTAAATTTTGATTTATCGACGACCAGCATCGTTCAAAAACAAAAAAATCCGTAACTCAGTTTCCACTCACGGACACAGCCAATGGTAACAGAGGTCCACCTGGCGTCGGCGCCGCAGGTGCTGCTTCGGTCACCAGACACGTGGGTATGGTCTGCGTCGCAAGAGTATGTCGCAACGGCACCCTGTGACGTGGACTCATACGTCACTTCCGTTCCAGGAACTTCCGTAGGAATGCCGCAGTCAACTTCATGGTCCTATTAAATAAGGTGAGTGAAAATCATTCTTAAGCCACACGAGAACATGCAAATAAAGAAGGAGCGGATTAAAAATGGACATAATTTCAAAATAAATAAGTATTCCTGTGGTCTAGGAAAAACGTTTTATCATTAGTTTTTTGGTTACGTCTAAAACAAATCGTTGCATATATAATATAGACTACTTGATTTTCAGATGGTTTGGGAACAGTCGGCTAAATGTATGAATTGTTGTAATAATTATGAAATAAAATGATGTTTATAAATGATCGACAAGGCGTACGATATCGCTGATTTTTCCGATGGATACCCATTCTCCATCCGTTCAGTCACTCATATGTTTGTTTGTTTGTTTTTCTTGCTTGCATGGCGTGTGATTGTTCTCCTTTCCGCTGCACGTCCTGCTTGGAATCGGATCTAACGTGTACACTTGATATTGCGTGTGTGTGTACATACGCAAAGGAGAAACAGGTACCGTAAACGACTCTGCAGGTGAATTTGACTCGAATTAGTAAGGAAAAATCCTACAAAATTCCTGCCTACTTGGGTTTCGAACCTGCGTCACGGGGCCCGTGGCAGCTCAGAATCCGCAGCAGACACGTTAACCACTACGTCAGATCCCTCGTCAATATGTGCATCATTCCGGGGCGATCCGTGGTTTAGTGGTTAAGCGACTTTGTCACTAATGCGAAAAATCAGGTTCGAGTCCCACTCGGGGCGAAGATTTTTTTCCTTCTCGTACGAGGCACGGTTCATTCGAGCCGATCGCCGAAGGTTCTCTTCGGGTACTCCAGCTTCCCCAACAACACCCCCCTACCCCCGCCCCCGCCCGCGCCCGCGCCCGCGCCCGCGCCCGCCCCTGTCGGCTTTGGAAATGTTCAGTGGTTAAGCGATGCGAAAAATCAGGTTCGAGTCCCACTCGGGGCGAAGATTTTTTTCCTTCTCGTACGAGGCACGGTTCATTCGAGCCGATCGCCGAAGGTTCTCTTCGGGTACTCCAGCTTCCCCAACAACACCCCCCCCCCCCGCCCCCGCCCGCGCCCGCGCCCGCGCCCGCGCCCCCCCCTCCTCCCCTGTCGGCTTTGGAAATGTTCAGCCCACAAAACTTGAAAATAAATGCAATTCTAAATTCCGAAACTTGAATAGCTGATCTGACCCTTTGCGTCACGTGATTGCGATGTGTTCACGTCCAATGTGTGAGAGAATGCGTGTGATTCACGTGAGCGTGCGTGTTGGGTTCAGTTCGCGGCGCTTTGAGCCGATTCAAGAAATTGGGTTAAGCGCCTAAACAATACTCTATTGTTATTATTATTATTGTTATTATTATTAGTAGTAGTATTGTTGTTGTTGTTGTTGTTACCTCCATGAATCCAATAACCCCGTCTCCGGGCTGGAGCAGATTTGGGTCGATGTAGTCACACAGGCCACACAAACAGGAGTAGTTACCGTCATCTTCGAAAGCGAAGCTCGTACACCATTCACTCTCATGCAGACAGTAAATCGCGCATGACAGGGGAGTGCACGTGGCGTTCCGGTCGACCCAGCACGCTGAGCGGTCAAGCAGAACGGCGTACTGGACATCAAAGGCAACAGACTTCCTGACCGCTGCGCGAGGAGTCGAGAGAAGGAGGTAGAATAAAAGACGAGTAAGGTGTGTGGACATTTCTTTGCGGTTGGTCATCGTGGAAGGTCTGTTGTTTTCAACATCAAGGTGAAGCCAGACTGACAGCGCTTCACGGGTGGCACGGTCTTGTACACCCCGGAAAGACTGCATGCATGCTAGTCCTCTGGGGACTGATTCACGGGAGGGGGCTAGGACTTAAAGTCTGAGACTAGCTTGACTAAGATCAGGCTAAAAGATCAGCACGCGATGCATAAACGAGGACTATGGGAAGTCTCCCTAAAGCAATCGCAAATGCACACTGATGTAAATCCGAGACTAGAGCCAAATCTCAGATAAATCTTGTGTTTTTTCATGCATCAGACTTCTGATTGTTGATGTATGGGGAGAGACTAGGACATAAATCAGAGACTAACCTCACTAAGCTGAGACTAAAAGATTACTAACAGATGCATAAACGGAGACTAAGGCAAGCCTGCGACAAATTCCGCTAAATGGCAATGCACGCTGATGATAGCACCGACGAAATAGTTTGAGACTAGAGCTAAATCTCAAGACTATTTTAGTCTCTTTTCGTGCACCAGACCCCTGATTTCGATTGTCATCACTATTATAAAACGATATTTGTCTCCAAAGCGATTTCAGTTGTGATGGATGAGGCATCGCCAGTTCTGATTGGTCGGAACGGAGACACGTGGTTTCTGTTGACTGCTAACGGGATGCAGCGCATGGAGTCGGATCTTATCAGCATCATGACAGCGTCCCCACAAAACCAAACTCAAGAAACAAAGACGGTTCACACTACCAAGACATTGGCTTTGGCTTTGCTCCGTGCATACGTGATGGGAACAATTGGTTTTAAGCCTCAACGGGACGCCAGAACGCACGTTCGAAACAAAGCAAACAGTGATACAGAGATTCAATCATTAAACTACACCATTTCTGTTTTGTCACCAAAAACGTGAGCCTATAATGGACACCGGTCGGTAGTTTTGTTTTGATTCCAACGCCATTCGTTTCAGCAGACATGCTCTGTTTGATGTCTTTTCTGTCTCACTGACTGGAGGTGAGAATGATGCACCTATTGACAAGGGATCTGACGTAGTGCTTTCAGGTGTCCGCTGCGGATTCTCAGCTGCTACAGATTCCTAGGCACAAGTTCGAATCCCAGGTGGGCAGGAATTTTTGGTGAGATTTTTCCTTACTAAATCGAGTCAAATTCACGTACAGACTCGTTCACGGTAGCTGCCTCTCCTTCGCGCCTGTATACACACGCACAATACCAAGTGTCCACGTTACAGATCCTGTTCCAGACAGGACGGGCCACCCTGCAAGTACACACTTTAGAGAAAAGCGGAGGGTAGCGTCTACTCTAAATTTCAGCTCCCACCAATACTCGGTTTCAGTAAGATTTTCGGCTGGTCTCTCTCTATATATAAGAATCACATGCGTTCATGTTCAAAGACTTGTATATTAAGATGATCATGTAACCCGACTCTACCCGAGACTCTGTGGTGTGTGTGTGTGTGTGTGTGTGTGTGTGTGTGTGTGTGTGTGTGTGTGTGTGTGTGTGTGTGTGTGTGTGTGTGTGTGTGTGTTTTGTTCACTTTTGTTGATCTCGGAATTACTTTACCTTCGTGTTTACCTTACCTTTTCCGCTTGTGTTGTGATGTTATATTTATAAGTATATTGTCCAGTCTTGTAAGAAAATGACAAAACAGAATAATAAAAAAATCGGCTGCATATTGCTGTTTTGAATTGATGGAGTGAGAGAGTACGGTCACTATACTCACAGCTATCGAATAAAAATGCCATTATAGTGTGTGTTGTGGATTCGTACATTTAGAATGATGCGTACCGTACATTTAGAATGATGCGTACCGTACATTTGGAATGATGCGTACCGTACATTTAGAATGATGCGTACCGTACATTTGGAATGATGCGTACCGTAGATTTGGAATGATGCGTACCGTACATTTGGAATGATGCGTACCGTAGATTTGGAATGATGCGTACCGTACATTTGGAATGATGCGTACCGTACATTTAGAATGATGCGTACCGTACATTTAGAATGATGCGTACCGTACATTTAGAATGATGCGTACCGTACATTTAGAATGATGCGTACCGTACATTTAGAATGATGCGTACCGTACATTTAGAATGATGCGTACCGTACATTTAGAATGATGCGTACCGTACATTTAGAATGATGCGTACCGTACATTTAGAATGATGCGTACCGTACATTTAGAATGATGCGTACCGTACATTTAGAATGATGCGTACCGTACATTTAGAATGATGCGTACCGTACATTTGGAATGATGCGTACCGTACATTTAGAATGATGCGTACCGTACATTTAGAATGATGCGTACCGTACATTTAGAATGATGCGTACCGTACATTTAGAATGATGCGTACCGTACATTTAGAATGATGCGTACCGTACATTTAGAATGATGCGTACCGTACATTTAGAATGATGCGTACCGTACATTTAGAATGATGCGTACCGTACATTTAGAATGATGCGTACCGTACATTTAGAATGATGCGTACCGTACAAACAATATTAATAATAATAACTAAACATTAAAATATGTTGTAGAATACAACATAGCTAACATGCAACCAAGATAGAGAATTTTTTCCGTTTGGCACACACACTTCCGTACACACAGGCGTATTGACATAAATAGGGCGTCTGGTCCAGTGCAGAGCGTATTTGAAGGACCACGTTTGGCGAGTGTGCTAGTAATTTTTGTTGTCATGAAAAAGCGTGATTTTCGTGATTTTTGTCTTTGTAGGGCAGGGTGCATGCCAGGGGGTTGCAACAAGAGTAAAACTGCCATTGAAGCTGGGATGTTTACGCACATGGCAAATAGAGGTGACGCGACACACACGCAACGCAACATAAACAACATTATAATCAGAACGGTTTTACAAGTATTAGCGAATATATGGGTATCTAGGTAGGCCAGCGCTTTTGAGAACAGAATAAAAGCAAGAGGACAATATATTAGCGTAGAATGCAAACTGATCGTATATCTTGTCTGCCTAACCTCTCACTGCGTTGAGCTCAGTCAAGAAGGACATTCACTGACGTCACAACTGACAAACAGAATCAATCTTTTTGTTTTGAATAGTTAGTACCGTTTCCTTTACGTAGACATACTCACGAGGACAATCTCCCAAACCCAGTGTGACAACCATCATTTGTCGTGTGATGGTTTAAGTCGAATTTACACGTGCAGTTTGCGTCAGCTCAGTGCGGTACACATATTTACCTTTGCGTGTTGCTTGTAGAACTCGTGATTGTAGGCATGTCAACAATTAGGGAGAGAAAACCCATAATTTATATGACACGGAACGGAAACGTATAGACGTTCGTATGTGATGCAATGTCCGGGAAAGACTAAGTGCAGTGTGCCGTTATAGGTTCGCGTGTACTCTCTCTCTCTCTCCAGTATTTTCCAGCATCCACGTCACCTAACCCGTCTTTAAAAAGATGTATCATTAAGTTTTGATGGTGATGATTATAATTTTGTGTGCGTGTGTGCGTGTGTGTGTGTGTGTGTGTGTGTGTGTGTGTGTGTGTGTGTGTGTGTGTGTGTGTGTGTGTGCTTACCAAGTTTCTGTGGTTTAGTTGTAAACTGGCCGATGGCCAAATCTTCCACCGTTTAAAAAAAAAAGGTTTGTCATTTGTCATCTCTCTCTCTCTCTCTCTCTCTGTTCCAGCGTCATGTGCCGTATGCGATACATGATTCAACGCCATTATCTCGACTGAATCAGCTAAACAAATCCGCTAGTTTTACGCCATTCCCGTCAACTCGAGCACTCTGCTTTACATCAGTCAGAACTGCGTCTGAATCTCTCACCTTACCCTTTCTCCAACACCCCAACCCCTTCGCCCTTTTGCTTGACCCCCTCCCCCCCCCCCCCGCCCCCCTTCTACTACCCAACCTAACCTACATCCCCCTTCTCTAAAACTCCACAACAAGGATCACGATCAACAACAAGGTCTTAGTGTGTTAACCAGTCATTGTTTAGATTCGCCCCCGCCTCGGGCTTGCCTCAGTCCCTCCCGTCTTGAAGCGAGGTAAGCAAGGGGGCGTTGGGAAAGAATGGTACGGTAACGGCAGTCAGTTGATCGCCAGATCTGAAGAGGTGGATGATGTTACCGAAGTGAGCGTACTGCGATGATGCACCGTGGTAATAATATCTGGTGACTGAATTACTGGCGCAATAAATATGTCTGTCTCCCACTCTCTCACACAACACCCACTTCGGCTCTTATTGAACTCAGGTTCTGTCTCTATGTCTGTGCGTCTGTGCGTCTATCTGTCGGTCTCTGTCTCTCTGTCACTGTCTCTCTGTCACTGTCTCTCTGGCTGTGACTTTCTGGCTCTGTCTCTGGCTCTCTCTCTTTCGGCCGTTCTCCGCCCCCGCCCCCTCTTCGCTCTCTCTCTCTCTCTCTCTCTCTCTCCTATGTGGTGGAAAAGGACGTTAAACCCCCAAACACCCACCCACCCACCCTTTCTCTCTCTCTCTCTCGCCGCGAAATAGTCTTTGTTGCTTGCGCGGCGTTAAGCCCTAACTCTCTCTCTCTCTCTCTCTCTCTTTCCCTGAGACTCTGTCTGTGTCTCTCTGTCTCCCGCTCATACTTGTGTGTGATCGCATTAATTGTATGTATCTGTATTTTTCTGACTTTTAAGCTCAGTTGTTTTCAACGGCTGACCGAAAACTGGCAAGACAGTGATCACTGATATAAAGAGTGGAGACAGGAACTGAATTTCTTGTTGATATTTTGTGTGAATACTCAACTTCAAACACTGAAGTTTTCTTTGCTTTTTTGTGATAAGCCATAAGGCTCAGGAAGCGACCTTCTGTTCTGGAAGGTTCTGCGTCTTCATCTACTTGTAATAGACGAATCCAGTCGGCAAGACCCGAACCCAAAGCCCCGTCCCTTTACTCTAAAGTGCACTGTCAAAGCACAGCACGTCCATGACGTCATTGTACGGGGAAAGGGGTGATTTCAAGATGAAAGAGATTGACGTAATAGTCTGTTACCTCAAATGACGTCAATGTACTGACTGCTTTCTTTCCACGTTTCAGTCATATCAAACTACATGTGCTTCCCTCGTTGTAGAGTCTGTCAAGAAAGTTTGCCAGACCATGCCATGTGTTGTGCCCATTATGCTGAAGGACGCGATTGGCTGAATTCTGGGGGCTCGACTCTTTTGTTTGACAGGATTGGCGTCGACCATTTTCAGCAGGCGTGAACTTGTTCTCTTTGGTTTCTTTGTCGATTTTGGTGAAATGGTGGATACTAACATTTCTTTTTGAAGTTGTATTGTTGTAGTTGTTGTTTTTTTCTCTCCCAAGACATTGAACTTAAACAACATAGACAAACACATACTGCAGCAGACATTCACACATACAGAAACTGAGAAGGGTCTCTTTCATCCCCCCTCCCTCCCCCCCCCCCACCAGCCAAAGGAAAACCAAAAACAAACTACAAACAAACTATTAAACAGGATATTGAAATTTCAGATGAAAACATTTGTCACCTGCGTGCACAAGGATGTGCATGGAAGACAGGAAACGCAGAAAGGGTGGAACTGGAAGCTGGGGGGAGGGGGGGTATGTTGGGATGGAGGGGGAGGGCAGGGGTGTCCGCCTGTGTGCTTTTACACGTTCGCATTTTCACTAGCATCAGATCCGGTTCATGTCAACGTTTTGTTTCTGGTTTCAATAGTGCGAGTCTGTGTCACCTAGGACGAACTGCACTTTCAAGTGCATGTCAGTCAGTGTGGGCAGCGATCCCTTGCGATACAGAACGCTGGTGTCACCTTCACTGTCGATCGCCACCTCATTTTTTTTTTATCATACTTTAAGTTTACAAACAAAGACAACGAGCACTATCTGGGAGTGTTGACAATATACAGGGTCGCAGCACCGTAGAAGACAGAGAGAGAGAGAGAGAGAGAGAGACTACCGACAAAACATACAGTTATGTGCAAAGCTGCTGCCAGTCCCCGCTACCTGAACTTTATAAAACCGCACAGTCTCTAGCTCCTTGTTGTTGTGTTTGAGTGTGTCAGTGTCAGTCACTGTGTCAACAAAGTCAGTGTTGTCGTGGTGGTGGGTAGGTGAGGGTCGTGGGGGTTTGCGGGGTGTGTGTGGGGGTGGGGGGGGGGGGGGGTACGTAAGGTGGAGAATTTCCGGTTGTCACTCGCTACATGCTATCCAATCTATCCCCGCGTGACTATGCTCCGTGTGGGAGGTAATGTTAGTGATGTAGGTCTGTACCTACAGGTACAATATGGCCCCTTGACTGAGCAACGTTCCATGCGGATGTCTGTTGGTATGATATTCAGTTTAGGTCAAAAACCCCACATAAACATCGAGCATTGTAGGCGAATGCAATGGACACTGACCGATTCAGTTTCACCAGTGTCTGTCTGTCCATCTTAGTACAATGTGCTTGAGTGTCACTGAGTGAGGACCGGCGGTCGATGGTCTAGTGGTTAAGACTTCTCCACTCTCCCACTCGGGGCAAAGAATTGTTCCTTCTCGTATGTGGCACCCGGTTCTGTCGGGCCGATCGTCGGGGGTTCTCTCCGGGTACTCCGGCTTCCTCTCCCTCTGCTTTTGGAATGTTCAGACCACAAAATTAAAAAAATAAATGTATTTCTAAATTCCGAACCTTGCATTGCTGAGCTGACCCTTCGTACCACGTGATTGTAATGTGTTCATGTTGAGTGTGTGAGAGGATGCGTGTGATTCACGTGGGCGTGCGTGTTGGGTTTGGGATCCGTTCGCGGTGCTTTGAGCCAGTTCAAGAAACTGAGCAAAGCACATACACAGTACGCAATCATCATCATCATCATCATCATTATCATCATTATCATTATCATTATTTGTTTTCATTCGAGTCCTTTGTTAACACTACTGGTGAATTCAAAGATAGCTGCATTATTAAGAAAGAAAAAAAGAATGAACACGCTTTTTGTCAATTCGGAATTATCGCTGTTTTCTGACAGAGTCGCTACATCGTACTTGGCAAGAGGCTTCTCACGAATGATGTCACGTAAGGCTCGGTAATAGGGCATGAAGTGTTCCCTTTTGTGTTCCCCCAGCCGCTGTATGGGTCCGCTTGATACATATCTCTTCATGTCCTGGCAGGGGTCCAGCCATTTGAGTCAGACACGGTGAACCGTCTCGTCGGGATTAATAGAAGAGGTTTTTAGACGGTCATAGGGGGAAATGAGAACATGCATCCGTTCCAGGTCGTACCACGGTTTTTGCCTGGGCGGGATTCTATTTAGTGGGGCATTTTTTCTCCTCATAACTTCTGTGTGAAAAGGGTGGAAGTAGGTGCAAACGCGGAGGCAATAGAGCCGAAAGTTTGTGGTGGGTCAGCAAAGAGGGGATTGGATCAGGATTACTTACTGAATGTCCGAAGTGTTCGTTTTTGTAATTTTTGTGGGTATGCTGTAGGATTCTATTTGTTGGAGTCATTTTTCCTTATAACGGACGACTCCACTCCTGTCAATCAAAGTGGTCGAGTTCCCAGAATTCAGCCAATCGCGCCTAGTGGCATAATGAGCACAACTCATGCCAAACGTTTTGCCGGACACTACAATAAGGGAAGCGCATGCAGTTGGTTATGGCTGAAACATGGAAAGAAACCAGTAAGTCCACTGACGTCATTTGAAAAACAAACAAACAAACAAACAAACAACAACAACAACAACAACAACAACCCTCATCTCTTTCATCTTAAAATCACCCCTTTTCCCATACAATGACGTCATGGACGTACTGTATTTTGTTAATACACGGCAGGGTAAAGGGGCGGGGGATTAGCCTCGGGCCTTGCCCAGTGGAGTCGTCTATTTCTGTGTTACAAGGGTGAAAGCCGTCGTAGCGGCGGAGACTGCAGAGTTGAAGCTTTGCTGTAGGTACACAAAGAGGGGACTGAAGCAGGTTTACTTCTGAGTGCCCAAGCTGTTCATGTTTGTAATTTTTGTGGTAAGCTGTGGCATTTGTGTCAAAAGAAGATTCACCTCGCTACAAATGAGGATGTTCAGAGAATCCGTTTCCGTGAGGATGTACAGTCAGGCCGGATTCGTCATGGTGCGAAATGGTTTCAATTTCCACCGTTACCTGATCTCGCTTTTACTCGGACTTGACAAAATATGTCGGTCGGCTGGGCGGTAGACTCAGGATAGGAGGTTTGCAAGGTCGATTGCCGAAGTAGTATGAATTTGACCAGAGCCCTCTCCAGGTGCAGGTAGAGTGATGATCACTCCCAATGCACACCCACATCTTCCCCTTTCCCTTGGGGAGCCGGGGTGGCCGAATGGTAGAGCGTTGGACTTCTAATGCTCGGGTCGTGAATTCGTATCCCGGCTGGGGCCAACTATTTGTGCTGGCTTTTTCATCGTTGCCCAGTCTTTGATATCACCCGTATGTTGTGGGAAAGGACGTTAAACCCCGAATCCCCCCCCCCCCTTTCCCTTTCCCCTCCCCTCTCCTTCTTTGGACTTTAGTAGCAAATGCAATCTGTATGTATTTCTGCTCATTTCAGCCGACGGTGGGTGGGTATTCAGGGATCTAACGTCCTTTTCCACCACATAAAGGTGATATCAAAGACGAAGGGACGAGGAAAAAGGCAGCACAATTTTTTTATTCCCACCCAGGATTCGAACTCACGACCCAAGCATTAAAAGTGAAAGCTTCTACCACTTGGCTGTCCCGGTTCCTCCGTTTCAAGCAAACCACAATATCCCACATATTATGTCTATAGTGCATACTTTGTTTTACCAGAATTGTACAGATTTCCTTCTGTTTTCAGCAGGAAAGACTGCCGGGAATTTTTCGAGTTACTTGTGAAGTTACGATCGTGAAATTTAAATGAGGACGTGTGCATAAGAATTTCACATAAAATGCAAAATGTGGAATGCAAGAGCATGAAATTTCATTGAATCAGTAAAAAATCTCCCCAGAAGAATTCTGTTGGCAGTTACGCCACTTATTTTGGGAATGAAAACTAAAGTGTAGGACATTCCGGACCTAAAGTTGCATCTACTGCATCTGTTGCATCTGTTTTATCATTTTCACTTCAGAAGAAACGTTTGACAGACATGCCAAACCCACGTACCACAGCCCTGGAAGTTCCGATATTGTTATCATCAAAGGAACACCGACTCTCCGCAGAAACGGACTTGAGACTTTTATCTGGCCCATCATTTTCTTAAGACGTTCTGTTTAGAGGGTTTGTTTTAAAGACCTCGCCTTCTTCAACACGACACCTGTAGGAACAGACCTCCCATAGATTATTAAGTACGTGGTCAGTCAGTGTATCTCCTGCGGTTAACAAGTGCATGTGTAACTGAAGCAAGCATTGTGAGGACAAGAGCACTCGGTGAATCCTGGTACGCTGCAGACGACGCGTAGCGTGACGTTACAAATGCTGGCATGCAGTGAACGCCCTGGAGGAGGATGCTGGGTGCAGTTCTAGAACTTTCTGTGCAGCACAGACGTCGCTCACGATAAGCAGCAGGATGGACGATGACACAACGTCTGGAAATAAAAAAAAATGTACCCACGCACACCCTACCCTCCTGATGTAAATCTGCTACGTTGTAACTGTCGTCTGGACAAGTGTGGTGGTTGTCAAAAAGACAAGAAACTTGCACACTGTTTAGACATGTGAACGCTTGCAGTTTTAGGGTCATGTAACGATTGCGTAAGATCCTGAGACGCAAGAAGAATGTGTTCCTACTGGCGTCTGGATTTTCCTTCTCTCTTAGATAAATGTAGATGCAAGTGAAGATATCCTAGCTTAGGCCCTGAACTCATAACGTTTGTAGATTTATATTTCTGTGTGTTTCATCCGTCTTTCATTTTAATTTGTTTTTCTTTTGGTTTTATAAAAGAGTTGTGTGTTTTCAAGCGCTTTCAGCTGTTGTACATTATTAATATTACTAATGGGTGGGTGTTGCAGATTTCTGCTCACTTTTTAATCCATTTACAACTGCTACTGCTTCAGAAAAAAAACCTCTAAACGTTATGGATTTGGTGGGCGCTTACGCCATTTTTCCAGGTGACCTTAGTATTCGTTATCCACAATAGGCTGTCAGGTTTAATCTCTGGGCAAATTCATGTCCAGAATCCAGGCGTCTAATGCATCAGGAGAAACTAGGACGTGTCCGAGACTAACTTGACGAAGCAGAGACTAAAAGACTGGTACGAGATGCATTAGCGGAGACTAAAGCGAGTTCTCGGCTATTTCAGAGACTAGACAGTAATACACGCTGATGATATTAGAACTAAACCTCAGACTAGTCTAGTTTCTTTCGATGCACCATTGCTTGCGCGGCGTTAAGCCCTAACTAACTAACTAATTTTCCATGCATCAGGTCCCAGAGATTTAGTGATGCGAGCGGTGCTTGTAAACACGTTAACTAGCAGGGGAATTAGTCACCACAACCAAACAAAAGACGGTGCTGTGATGACTGGATCATTACTGATGAGTAACCCGAAACACAAAATCCCCATCCGGTAAATAAAGCCAAGGATGTTTTTTTTTTTTTTTTTTCAGAAACCAAACACTACATCGTGTCTTGCGCCTTGCCCCCTCACCTCCCTCCCCCCCCCTCCACCCCCTCACCCCGTCCCCCACGCATGCATCTGAAGAGAGGCCCTCCTCTGCCTTTCAGTTTGAATCAATTGACAAAATAATCAAGTCATGCTTCTGACTGGCTCTCCAGCCTTACGCTGTTAAACGTTTACCTAATCGACCAGTCTTAGCTTTGGGCGTAGTTCCATTTGACAGTAATTTTTATTTTCGGTTTCAGCGTGAGATCTGAACTGGTAAAATACAATTAGCGGACCATATTTTTGTTCGGAGGAACAGGCTCTGGATCTGATAAACTGGTATGTCACAAGCTAAAACGCTTTGTCACCCAGTGGCCGAATGGTAGAGCGTTGGACTTCTAATGCTCGGGTCGTGAGTTTGTATCCCGGCTGGGGCCAAATATTTGTGCTGGCTGTTTCATCGTTGCCCCGTCTTTGATATCACCCATACGTGGTGGAAAAGGACCCTAAACTCCCAAACACCCACCCACCCTTTGTCACCCAGAATTTTCCTAATCTACAGTTACAGTGCAACGTAACGAAAGTGGTCCCACGCTGATGGGAGGTTCAACTGTTTTAAACTTACTATAAAGAATGATAGTAATAATTGTTCTATAATGTGAATTAATCTGGGCATGTTGACGTTGTGTGGCTGAAGGCACTGCGAACTAAAACCCAGCACGCACGCTCGAGTGAATCACGCGCATAACTCTCAAGCCGAACGTCAACAAATCACACTTACATGGCACGAAGGGTCAGCTCAGTTATTTCAGGTTCAGAATTTATTTATTTGTTTATTTATGTATTTCATTTATTCATTGTGTGTAGGCTGAACATTTCCAGGGCCCGAATGTAAAAGTCGAGGTTAATTTAACCCACAGCTACGGGCCTGACCCAGACTAAGACAAAACAAACAAACAAACAAACAAACAAAATTATATAAAGAAGGCAAGAAAGGAAGGAAGAAATAAATCCTTCTATTACGGGTTAGGCATCTTGCTGGAATGGACCCGCTTCCTGATTTAAAACAAAAAAACAACAGAAACTTTAACCCTAGAGCTAGTTTAGTTCGAGGTTAGACTCTAACCCGAGGCTAAAATCCCTAACCTCGACTTCTACATGCGGAGCCAGAGCACGTTTCACTCCTGAAAGCCCAGTTGCAATTTTATTTGAAATATTCAGATCACGGGGAGCCGTTTCAAGCCACTATTGTCCAATCTGCAGCGGTCTCGGGCCCAGCCGGAAGGCCCACGCCTTGCGTAATAGTGGCTTGAAGTGGCTCCTACTAGTGTACAGTGGCTTGTTCTTCTTAACCAGTCTTATTCATATAGAGGGCAGTTACGGTCGGGCTGTTTAAATGTGAAGGATGGCTCCTATAGCCCCCAAGCCTGATCTCAGTGAAGGATGGCTCCTATAGCCCCCAAGCCTGATCTCAGTGAAGGATGGCTCCTATAGCCCCCCAAGCCTGATCTCAGTGAAGGATGGCTCCTATAGCCCCCCAAGCCTGATCTCAGTGAAGGATGGCTCCTATAGCCCCCAAGCCTGATCTCAGTGAAGGATGGCTCCTATAGCCCCCCAAGCCTGATCTCAGTGAAGGATGGCTCCTATAGCCCCCCAAGCCTGATCTCAGTGAAGGATGGCTCCTATAGCCCCCCAAGCCTGATCTCAGTGAAGGATGGCTCCTATAGCCCCCAAGCCTGATCTCAGTGAAGGATGGCTCCTATAGCCCCCCAAGCCTGATCTCAGTGAAGGATGGCTCCTATAGCCCCCAAGCCTGATCTCAGTGAAGGATGGCTCCTATAGCCCCCAAGCCTGATCTCAGTGAAGGATGGCTCCTGTAGCCCCCAAGCCTGATCTCAGTGAAGGATGGCTCCTGTAGCCCCCAAGCCTGATCTCAACAGCAACGTCATGACACCCTCACCCCCAAAACAAATGACTTTTGCCCACCATGGGTGAGACAGACTTGTTAAAGGTCACCTGCCCAGAAGTAAACGCCGACGATTTCCGTTCTGACAGATCCTGTTGGGCGCCTCGTCTGCTTGCTACAGTATATGGGACTGGCGTTCACTATCACAGAAAATGGACATTTGAGTAATAGATTTCAGAAAACAAATTACAATGAACGTCACTAGCACTCCGATGGAGAGGTCACCGGCTGAAATTGTCTTGCATTTAGCAGGACTGCGACTGCACGCCCCAGATTTCTTGGAAAGTCATTTACAGTGTATGGTGCCTGCACGACAATGGCATGGGCGCAGCGTACGGTCTATTTTTAGTCTACCTCTTTATCGCTAGTCCGCTTTTAGTGCAGCCCAGCGCTGTCTATTGTTTTTGTTTGTTCTTTTGTAACATATGTGATGTGCAGTTAGGACTGTTGTGATTTCTTCCGTCCTACACGTGTTTTTGTCATTCTGTACGTATAAGAATCATGTATGATGCATTTCTTGACATTCCTCCAATCCCGAAATGGGGAGAAAGGAATAAAATCTTTAAATCTTAAATATTTGAATTTTGAAAACCTAAGTTACAAAAAATTGTTAATTGTTTGAGTGAGTGCGGGCTTAAGGATACAAATTCAGGCGTGAGGTCAAGTGTGTTTGTATCAAGGACCCTGTGTCACGAGTGTGGTGGTTTGTAGTGATTTCCTCTGTCACGAAAAAAGCGTGATTTCTTGTATTTGGTAGGGCAAGGTGCATGCCTGGGGGTAGCAAGAGGAATTCGCCTTGAGAGGAATGGAGTCGTCTATTTGGGAGTAAATCTGGCGTGTGAGGGTGGAGTTTGTCTGGTTTAGACTAGAGGGAGTACATCAAGCTTAAAGCGGGAAGTGCCCTATAGTATATGCTGGGGAGTGAATCCCGCCTGTAACACCGGGATATCTGGCCGAGCTGGTAGAGAGGTGGACTTCCAATGCTCAGGTAGTGAGTTCGAAACCTAGGAGGCCCCATTTTTTCCCCTCGTTCTTTCGTCTTTAATATCAACCTTGTGGGGATGAAGAAAGATATCAAACCCCAAAATGATACGCCACACAAAGTCATGTCTTTACAGTTAATCTTTGCAGATCGTGCTTCAGGCCCAACAATCTCCTCAAACGTGAGGAGATTGCGTGTTGTCCCTACTCCGCGATTCGCACCGGACAGCAAGTGGCGTTTTTTTTTTTTTTTTTTTGGGTGGGGGGGGGGGGGGGGCTAAACTCTAGACTTTTTTTCATGTATCTGCTTGGTCAGATGACAGCAAGACACACTGACCAAACTGCGTCGCTTCACTTAGTACAGTGTACTGAAGTGGGTATTTCCAGTACAGTGTTTGTCAAGGACTCTAAAATCATTCTAGGACACGCGATCAGAAGTGTCGCTGACACCCCCGCTTCTATTCAGGGCGAATGACACTTGGCCCAAAGCCATCGTGTGGTGACCTTCTGTTTGTTCGGAAATGGTTGGTATTTCCCTGTCATGTTAAAGCAAACTTGGATGAGGGTATCGTTAGTCAAGGCTTTGACTGGACGATAAAAGGAAAGGAACAATTTTTTTTAAAGTCACTCATCCCCCTAAACACACGCACGCACGCACGCACGCATGCACAGACACACACACACACACACACACACACACACACACACGCGCGCGCTCACGCACGGCCGCACGCACGCACGGCCGCACGCACGCACGTGCATACACACTTTTACAGACACACACACACACCTACAGACAGACAGACAGACAGACAGACACACACACACACACACACACACACCTACAGACAGACAGACAGACAGACAGACAGACAGACAGACACACACACACACACACACACACACACACACACACACACACACACACACACACACACACACACACACACACACACACGGACACGCGCACACACACACACACACACCACACACACACACACACACACACACACACACACACACTATCAAGCACCACACGCACTCACAGCCTAACAGCCTCACAGTCACCGGCATAAATAGAATTCTTCCCCTCGCGGCCGAAGAAAGCCTTCTCATGAAAACTACTCCCCCGTTCCTGCTTTTGTATTCTGGAGAACGGCAAAAGGAAACGATTTACGACCTTTCTATCGTCGCCGGATGGCTTTTTGTCGCAGGAGAAGAAAAGGTTGTTTGCGAGTGCAGCCGTATTATGTTTCAAACGCGTCATTTCATCGCCGGGAGTATACTGTATGTTTTGCTAATGATGTACCGTGGTATAATCTCTCTTTTTGTCGACATGTCGCGCCTCACGCCTCCAAAAGACTAGGCGCGTTTGATGAAAGGTGAAAAGATTCTATAGTTGAATCGGGGTAGAGAATACTGGACCACACAGACGAACAGTCAACCATGGCGCCTGTGTGTTCGCTGTAGGAATTCGTCTAGACTGCATGGACTTGAACTTAAAATTTTTATTCTATTGCTCGTTGAAATTCTCAATGCAGAGAGCGTCGATCCTGTCTGTGACTGCGGAAAAAGCAAAAGGAATAGATGACATTTACGCTAACTGCTTTGCATAACTCAGAGAATTTCGGAAGTGTTTTCTTCAGCTGCGTCTCCGGTCTTGCCTTTGATGTCATATTTCTGACGATTTGACGTGCAGTTTTATAGACGCCACCTTTGTCATGGCCATGCACATTTCAGACACACAGATTATCTACAACTATCGGATTTTGTGGAGACAGGAATTAAGGATTGGTTGGTTGGTTGTTGGGGGTTTAACGTCCTTATTCACTACATACGGGTGATATCAAAAACGGGGCAACGAGGAAAAAACAAAAACAAACAAACAAACAAACAAACAAACAAACAAGCAAGCAAACAAACAAACAAACAGCAACCACAAAAAACCTGCACAAATATTTTGGCTTCCAGTGGGGAGTCGAACTCACGACCCGAGCATTGAACGCCCAACGTACTACGACCCGGCTATACCGGTCCCTCCCTCCCCCCTCCCCGTGCTCTCCTCCCCCCTCCCCCCTCCCCAACCCATTTCTCTCTTCGGAGGGGACAAATCTGAGACCAGATATCAAAGATCAAGATGTTTCAGGGCTAGGCGTGAAAGTTTATGTGTATGGGTGCGTATCTGCACTTCACACGTATCTTGCAAGTAAACATGCACACTTGTTTACTTGTGGCAAGACGGCAATCAGCTCGCTGTCCCCAGCTATCATTTTTCTCTGACCCGCTTTCCGGAGTGACGTCTTTGTTATGTAAATATTTCAAACGTACGACGTCACTTGACCCCTAACCTTACACGCTGGTTGGTCGCGGAGACGCCCACGATTATCCCATATATGGCAGTTCTACTACGCCCTGCCCCCGGCAGCGGTTTCCTGAATGAAAGTTTTTATCGTGGGGTGCTTTGGAAGCGATCCAAGGGGCAGATAACAGCGCGATGACTTACAGTGGCGCGTGTGCAACTCCGCCGTTCTAGGGGAGGGCTGAAGTGCCGAAACAGAGCCCGGAGACGAGTGGTGAGGTTACAGTACAATGGGTGGCGGATCATCTAGTGTTATTACTCATCCCCGCAAATCTATAAAACCGGCGGCGGCTGGTCGCTTCGCGCCAACACGAGCGGTGCCACTGAGAGAAACCTTGCGACTCATCCGTGACACACCGGTGCCAGCTGAAATCGATAAGAGGCGCATTTTGTCCGAAAAACGAGTCATCAGTTGTTCATCACTCACAGGTTCCTTCTGGTTCTAGCAATTTCCTCGCAGGTCCAAGCGGCTTCTGGTCGGACGGAGAGACGTTACAGACGATAAAACACAGCCATGAAAACATCAGTCAAGTCATCGTTTCATCTGACTGTCGCTTTTACGTTGCTGGTGAGTGGATATTTACTTTCGCTTTCGCTTTCGGTTATTTTCATGCTTGAGTCCAGTGTTGTTGATCAGAAATTACACGAAATATGCTGGTGTTTTTATATGCTGGTGTTGTTGCTTTGATTTTTTTCTATTTCATTCAATCTTTATAGTAATAATTATACGATGACAATAATTTATCGATAAGAGTGAAATGAATTCATGTTTCAGTGCATCGCTGCCAAAAGCGTGCATACTCTACGTCTGTCTGTCTGTCTGTCTGTCTGTCTGCTCTTCCCTCTTGTGTAGAGTAGCAAGGACAAAATTTAAAACAGGCTTGGTATGTGACCTATTTTTTCCTTTGAAAACTCTCTCTCTCTCTCTCTCTCTCTCTCTCTCTCTCTCTCTCTCTCTCTCTCTCTCTCTCTCTCTCACTCACGTATTCTCGCCGGACTGAACCATTAGTGACTAATCCTTGACTGCTAACTTGCCCTCTTGTTGTAGTCGGAGATGGAGCATTGGTACTTTGTACTGATTACTATCGCTCGTGGGCCCATGGTATTAATAACTGTGCATGACAAACAAGTGTACAATTACGTGATTCAGACATCCATATGGGTTTATAATGTGACAGTTGGCGTCGCCTGCACGCAGTGTATCATTTTGCATGACTTGGCGATCCGTTTTGTCATACAGCTAACCAATTTGTGTCTGCTCTCAGGCTGTTTTTCCACTCATTATTTTTTTATTATCATGTAGGGAATTCCGGTTATTTTCTCGCAGTCGAAAGGAAATTAGGAAATGCTCTGATGCAGTAGGCATATACACTTGAGATTTGTCCCCTCCCCGCCCCTCCCCCCCCCCCTCCCAGCCGGGATGGCCGAATGGTAGAGCGTTGGACTTTCAATGCTCGGGTCGTGAGTTCGAATCCAGGCTGGGGCCAAATATTTCTGCTGGCCTTTTTCTCGTTGCCCCGTCTTTGATATCACCCTTATGTAGTGGAAAAGGACGTTAAACTCCCTAACAACCCCTCCCCCCTCTCCCCACACACACAGAGGACCCCTTCGAAATCCTCAATCTCAAATAATGAAATGACTCGTTCGAAAAAAACAAAAAACAACAACAAACAAACATAGTTATATTCACCAAGCCAGACAGTTTTTTTTTCTTTTACAATTCTTTTTTCACACACACACACACACACACACACACACACACACACACACACACACACACACACACACACACACACACACACACACACCCACCACATAAATATACAGATTACACACAGACAAAAATACATATTTACATAACAGTAACAGTTACAGACAGCAATCCAGACACTTTAGTTTCAGTCCGGATGCATGTTTACGGCGATTTGTAAAGGTTAGCTGAGGTATAGTTTTTCACATCAACATGCTATCACAGCTGTGTTACTGGCACTTCAGACCGCATGAATACATGAAATTAACTCAATTCTTACCAAGTAAATTTGGGGTTCTACACCAGAGGCCTGAATTAAAAAAAAAAAATCGGGCGGTCGGTGGTCTAGTGGTTAAGAGACCTGTCACCAATGCGAGAGGTCAGGGGTTCGAGTCCCACTCGGGGCAAAGAATTTTTCCTTCTCGTATGTGGCACCGTTCATTCGGGCCCGATCGTCGGGGGGTTCTCTCCGGGTACTCCGGCTTCCTCCCCTTCTGCTTTGGAAATGTTCAGCCCACCAAATTTTAAAAATAAATGCAATTCTATATTCCGAAATTTAAATAGCTGAGCTGACTCTTCGCACCACGTGATTGTAATGTGTTTATGTCCGGTGTGTGAGAGAACGTGTGTGATTCACGTGAGCGTGCGTGTTGGGTTCAGTTCGCGGCGCTTTGAGCCGATTCATGAAATTGGGTAAAGCGCCTATATAATACTCATTATTATTATTATTATTATTATTTATGTCTGAATGGATTAAAATGTGGCTCAGTTGGACTGTTGCATTTTGATTATGCTCGTGTTTGCTGCAATAAGAGACGTTAAGGAACCGTAAACCTCGCCTGATTTTCGCATACAGGGCCTAAACGGAAAACGAGTCAAAAACACTGGATACTCGCGCCCGTTACGAAATGTGTTAACCCAAGTATAAAAAAAGGGAAGAACTATAATTATCCCCATAACCATACAGTGTTTTGTTGTTACTGATACTTTCAAAGAATGATTGTAGTATATGCTTGTTTTTAGATGTTTGTCGGCTTCTTTCAGCCTTCAAACTTTCATAGAAGTTGTGTTAGTTGTTTAAGCACACCAAAATGAAAATGAAAATAGTGGCAAAATCTGACCTATTGTATTTTTTTTTTCAATTTTCTCAAAAGTGGTTGGAAGCCTTTGTTTCCCTTCTGTGGGCCCATCATAATTTAGGAACCATTCACACCATATTCACACCACACCGGGGTGAGCGGTGGTCTAATAGGTAGCGCGTCGGATATAGCCACTGCGCTACTGAACGGCCGTCACCAATGTCATGGCGATGAAGCGTGGGTTCGAGCCCAGGTCGAGCTTGTGATATGTGATACCGGTTTTTCCTGGCTACCGGGCTGCTCATCGGGGGTTTCTCTCCGGGTTATCCGGCTTTCCTCACCCAGCAAAATTGTAAAAATATATATATATATTGGGTGGCGCTGCACCGCGGCGACTCGCTTCCCCCCGGGGGAAGCAACCCGAATTTCCCGAAAGGGATAATATAGTAGTAAAAAAAAAAAAAATGCACGACTGCCATTGCGCACACCGTTATGGGGGCAGTCAGATTGAACTGTCTGTGATCCACTCGTAACGCTCAGTCAATTCAACATCGACTGATGAACTCGGCTCTCCCTGCGCACGTCGGCCATTACGCACATCGTTCGGAGGCAGTGAAAATGTCAGAGCGATGCGTGGGGTTTCACTCCGGTGCCCCAAATGTCAGGCCAGACCAGGAGGTTCCTACATTAGCTACGCCACTGTCTGTAGCTGTTGTTTTCGCCCCCCCCCCCCCCTCTCTCTCTCTCTCTCCCTCCCTCTCTATACCCCTCCCTCCCCCGCAGCCGAGGTGTTTCCCAACATGAGAAAGGCGTGGGTAGGCTGGAGTTTAACGTTAATCGTAACTGGAGACGGTTGCAGTGGGCAGGTTATTGACAGAAATGGACAGCTACCCTAACAAAACAGTCCAGCTGAACATTATTCAATCCAGGCGGACTTAGAGGTTGGTCACCTTTAATAAGACGGTTCAGACCCGATTAACGTAAAGGACAGAGTGGGGCGCGAGTAAAGGTTACAGGTCACTAATAGCGACTTCCGGGACATGTAGTAACATGTCCGCTAAATTTAGTATAGAATTATTGCCCCTTTTTAATTTGTGTCCGGAGTATAAAAAAACAAAAACAAACAAACAACAACAACAACAAAAACCCAGGCAATGTAGGACTGTTTGTTGGCTTCGTAAATAAGTTTCATGCCAGATAATAGTAAAAACAGGGAAAACGAGCCTGGCATGTAGACTATTTGTATTCATGCGCGGCTGGCACAAGAGCCAGCAGACGACAGAGGAATGAGGGGGGAGGTGGTCGCTGCTAGCCTTGCTAAAACGTGGATGATGGGGGTGGGGGTGGGTGTTTGGCAGTCTAGTGTACTTTTTCCACCGCGTATGAGTGATATCAAATACAGGTCAACGAGAAAAAGGCCAGCACAAATATTTGGTCCCAGCCGGAATTCGAACTTACGACCCGAGCATTGAAAGTCCAACACTCTACCATTCGGAACGTGGAATACTGGAATTTGTTTAAAGTCCCAATACGGGTTGTCAGCCATACGACAACGCTGTCGAAAACTGTTCATCGAATGCGCTTTATCCGTCTATCAGAATCAGTCACTTGGAACATAATACAACATCTGAAGTTAAAAAAACAACAACAACAAAAACAACAACAACAACAAAACAATGTCATAATTATTTCTCTACTGTTAGAAGCCGCAAACACTGAAGTGGTTGCAATGGCCAAAAAAGAACATCTATTCTTTTGACGAACAAGCTTACAGCTTTTAAAGCGGCAGGTTCCCTCCCAGGGGTGAACGGTGGCCTAATAGGTAGCGCGTCGGATTTAGCCGCTGCGCTACTGAGCGACCGTCCGGTCACCAATGTCATGGCGATGAAGCGTGGGTTCGAGCCCAGGTCGAGCTTGTGATATGTGATACCGGTTTTTCCTGGCTTCCTGGCTGCTCATCGGGGGTTTCTCTCCCGGTTATCCGGCTTTCCTCCTCCAGCGAAATTGTTGTAAAAATCTTTTTAAAAAATAGGTATTGGTGGCGCTGCACGGTGGCGACGCACTTTCTCCGGGAGGAAGCAGTCCGAATTTCCCGAAAGGGACAATAAAGTAGTTAAAAAAAGAACTCATCACGAACATAGAAACTTTAAGCAACTATGACCAGGTGAACTTGGGACACGGATGGCGACAAGCCCATGTAGAATACAAAGGGCACGTCAGCACTGGTCATCTTATCCCCTCGGCAGGTGGCGCACTGTGTTCTACAGATGGTCCCCTTCTCAAAAGAGGGGAGAGTCCCTAGTCACAATAGACGACTCCACACGGCAAACCCCCCAAGGCCAAATCCTCATTGGCAAAACACAGCACGTCCATGGCGTCATTGTATGGGAAAAGGGGTGATTTCAAGATGAAAGAGATTGACTTAATCGTCTTTTTCCACAAATGACGTCTGTGGGCTTACTGCTTTCTTTCCACGTTTTAGTCATATCAAACTACAGGACTGTGCTTCCATCTTTGTAGTGTCTGGCGAGAAAGTTTTCCATGTGTTGTGCTGATCATGCCACGGCACGCGACTGGCTGAATTCTGCGGGCTCGCCCCTTTGATTGATAGGACTGGAGTCATCTCAAACTACTCTGAGAGATGTGGCTTCGAATTTAAAAAAACGAAAACAGGCGAAGCAGCAGGTTGACGGTCACACCAGTTCATGTATCCACTGACCTCTTTTCGAGGAGAGGAACACAACGAACGAAAGAACGAACGAATGAACTTTATTTTCAAACGGAAGTGATTTCACCAAACAATGATTCATTGTACAAAGCCACACAGCGCAGGCTTTTGTTTGGGAAGGCATTAAGTCAAAGTACGTTTCACGGTCATCAAGGATGTCCCAAATGCATTGTGTGTGTGTGTGTGTGTGTGTGTGTGTGTGTGTGTGTGTGTGTGTGTGTAAGGGGGGGGGGGGGCTTTTGTATCTCGTACAATATTCCAGCAGGCTGGCAAGTTACCAGTAACTTACATGCACGCATGTGGGATGCTGGTTTATGACTAGATGTTTCCCGGGAAAAAAAGGAGAAGAAATTCCCAGCTTCGTCACTGGGTGTTCTGCTTTCCACGCCGATATATCATTATCGTGTGCGTACGTGTGTAAACGCTTGCCAAGACTTCATATCGAAGTTGGCGTATATTATTTCGGATGTTAGTCAGACGCACCAAGTGTATAGCTACGTTAGATACCTTCCTTGCATGTTGGGTTAGGAAGTTATATGCCGTTACCAGAAACTGACACTTGTTTGTCTATAATTTAGGCTGGCGTGAGTTGCCTTCTCAGGTAGCGCCTTATATATATAGAGAGGGCTACACTCGATTTTACGCCGTACATTCTGGCCACGCGTGAAGGGCAAGGGGCAAGGTGATGAGGTGAGGAGACGTGGGGGGAGGTAGGGGGGGGGGGCAAGGGGGGAGGGAAGGGGGATACTACACTGACTGCCATTCGATGGGTCGTTGAGTTCGCCTAAATGCAACAATAGGAACTCCCTAGAGTTTATGTTTCACAGATGTCCATAATGATAAGTGACAGGCGGAGAACACACGAACTGGGAACGGCTTCTTGGCGTGAGCCAGCGTATTATCTTTTAATACAAAAAACTCGTGTGGCAACACTAGTGTGTTTGTCTTTTCCGAGACCGATACAAATCACTTTTGTGGGGCGTGCTGTTAAAACAAATTGTCGTCGAGCATCTCTCTCTCTCTCTCTCTGTCACACACACACACACACACACACACACACACACACACACACACACACACACACACACACACACACACACACACACACACACACACACACACAGAGAGAGAGAGAGAGAGAGAGAGAGAGAGAGAGAGAGAGAGAGAGAGAGAGAATGTCTTGTCGTCAGACACATCAGACATTTCAAGTTTTGTAGTTACTCTCGTAAGCCCATGTCCTTTTTCAACTGCGGATCCCTTAACATTTCAGTGAAGTTTTTTTTTCTTCCCCTTTGTCCTTTTCTTTTAATTTTTTTGTCCATGTAAACTCGAAATTCACAACGCGTGTATCTGAAATTCTTTGACCACGATGCCACTTACAAATTATTCCAAAAAGTTTTTTTTTTTTTTCACCAAAGCTGACACTCGATGGTTAACATTGGCCGTTTTATGTTTCAGATATTCGTACCATGCACGCGAGGTAAGTAAGATACATTGTTTATGAAAGAAAAGTACGATTTAAACTTTAGTACTTAACCATACGTAAAAATTTGAATTATGGAATGGTATGGTGTGGTAGACTTCTCCTCGGCGCACGTATCCATCTCTAATGAGATGCTCTAGGCGCCGCAAGGCTGGAGGACGAAGCAGGGAGAGCCTGCCGCCGCTAGGCGCTACTTTGTGTGCAAACCTCCACCCTGCTATTCACTCTGGTGCGTGCGACAGTATTTCTGTTTTACCACGCCACCGGCCACAGCCTACTCTTCTTCGAAAGATGAACGTGGGATTTTTAGCGTGCACACTTGATATTTGTGCGTGCGTGTGTACACGAAGGCGAGACAGGCACCGCAAACGAGTCTGCACGTGGATTTGACTCGATATGGTAGGAAAAAATCCAACCATTTTCCTGCCCACATGAATTACACATGAATCCACGCATACAATCCTGTGTGCATCAAGGTATGACAATTGTCCCTTCTATGGAACACGACGCAGACAGCATGGTGTTTCGTAATTATTTGGCATACGTCGTGTAAAATCGTAAATTAAATTTTAAAAAATATGATTGCGCTCTTCTCTATTAAAGTCACGTAGCGAGAGTTTACAAAATAATAGTGCTTCATATTTTACACAGTGCCTGAAGTGCCTGTTGAACAACAAGTGCCCCAAATTTCACACAAAAAGTGCGCGGTACAAAATTTCTCAAAATTATACTGCTTTAAATTTTACACAAAATTTTAATGCTTCACATTTTACAAATAGTGATTCAAGTTTTACACAAAGTTAAAATTTTACACAAAATTATAATGGCTCAAATTTTTTGCAGAATCTTAATGCTTCAAGTTTTACAAAAACTGCTTCAAATTGTCCAATAGTGCTTCAAATTTTGCAAATAGTGCTTAACATTTTGCAAATAGTGCTTCAAATTTTACAAGTAAATTTCTACTCCTTGGATTCTTTTCTTCAAATAACGTCGTTTTTAACTTTTAAGCACGTCACATGTCATGTTCCGTGGGATTTCCAGGCAGTTCTGAATGTCGGGAGAAAGTAGCGGACGTGGTCTTTCTGCTCGACTCCTCCTTCAGCATCTGGAAACACGAGTTTACTGCGCAGCTCAACTTCATCCGGGACCTTGTGAACTCCTTCACCATTGGGCCAAACCACATCCGGGTCGGGGTCGTGACCTACAGCACCGAAGTCCGCCTCGACATGACCTTGAACCAGCACATGAAGCGTCACGAGCTACAGCGCGCCATTGGCAAGATCGAGTACATGGAAGGAGGCACCAGAACTGGAGATGCCATCCATTTCGCTCACACTGAGATGTTTAAGGTAATTTGGGCAAGGGTTTGGTTCATGATTATGTTTGTACAGAAGTAAATGCAGACAAAGATCGACAGACTGGCTGTATTTCTGCTTTTAAAATGTTCAGCCTCCAGCCTTCTCCCCCCCCCCCAACACACCCCAACACACACACACACACACACACACACACACACACACACACACACACACACACACACACACACACACACACACACACACACACCGACAAATCCCATATAAGTGCAATTCTATACTCAGAAACCTGAATAGCTAGGTTGACCCTGCGTACCACGTGATTGTAATATGCTGATGTTCGGTGCATGAGAGAATGCGTGTGATCGTGCGTGTTGGGTTCAGGCGGTTGGCGGTGCTTTGAGCCAAAGTATAATGAATGTGCAACACTCCCACCGAGTCATATTTAAGTTCATGCAGAAGTAAATTAATTATGAATCTTTTAGTGAGGCCACTGGCATTCCCATTCCAGGGGCCTTACGCTACTCTTTCTCCCCACGACGACGCCAACTCGGGCTAACCGAAACCGGGCTGAGCTTAGTAGTGCCTAAAGAAGGAAAAATCAAACTACTCGGTGACAAAGAAAGTGGACAGTTGCGAACAACTTGAGGTTCCCGTGTTATTTCTCAGTGTGCACAGAAGCGGTGAAAACTGTTGCATTCACCAGCACAGTACATTCTCGGCCTGTTTCGAGATTATTACCTGCACGAGTAAGTTGTTCGCAACTGTCCACTTTTAGGCATTACTAAGCTCAGCCCGAGTTGGCGTCGTCACGGGGGCAAGGAGTAGCGTTAGGCCCCCGGAACGGGAATGGGCCACTGGCGCAAAATCTCGGCAGCCCAAACTTACTGTGTAGGAATTGAGTTAAATGTCGTCCTTCCTTTATCACTGATCAGGAGGAGAATGGCGGACGGCCGTGGGCAGCACATATAGTTGTGCTCATCACGGATGGCTATTCGTACGACGCCAACCAGACATCCATGGAAGCGTCCATCGCTAGGAGTAAAGGGGTCGAGATGTTCGCTATCGGGGTCGGGGACGACGTGGACGAGTTGGAACTTCGGGGCATCGCAACAGATCCTGACGACACGCACATGTTCCAGGTGGACAGTTACGAGGCACTGAGAAAAATCGAGAGCTCTTTTGCCGGCAAGGCATGTCAAATTCAAAGTGAGTGATCTATTTAGCCCTCACGAATACAATCATTTTCTTTTTCCGGACATGACGCCTAATCATTTCTATCTGTTGTTCTTATACCTCGATCAAGACTATGGTCATTTGTTGTTGATGTTTTCAGAACCCAACTCGACCAACTCTAAACCGGACGATTCTATGATCGCGGACACTCCGAAAGAAACCGCCACCAAACGTAAGTACAACGCATAGCATTAAGAAACACATTAAGTATCTATCAATCAATCAGTCAATCAATCAATCAAGAAACACAATCAATCAATCAATCAATCAATCAATCAATCAATCCAAAGGAGGAAAAAGCGGAGTGCACACACACACACACACACACACACACACACACACACACACACACACACACACACACACACACACACACACGCACGCACGCACGCACGCACGCACGCACGCACATGTAGACAGATTTTGATTGACAAATCAGTGTATCCAGTCACAGAGCACGAACACTCCGACAGACAAATCACAGGTGTGGGATTGTCTGTCGGAGTATCCGAGGGTTCCCTACCACCTCTCTTCTTTCTGTCTGTATCGATGGTAGGGAACCCTCGATTTGCTTAACAAAGCTGTCGTGTAGTAGCAAAACACAGTAAATTCATGACGTCATTTTGGGAAAAAATACCATTACGTCAATGTCCTTCACACTAGCATCGCCCCTTTTTCATCAAATGGCGTCATGGACTTACCGTCTTGTGCCACTCCTCGGCAGAAAGAAATCAGATGAATTGCCATTGAGAATTAAGGGCGTGGCTATCAGCCTGTGGGCTACATGTTAATTCTCGTGCGCACGTGCTACCCACAGGTTGCGGCGGGAAACCAGCAGACGTGTACTTTCTGCTGGACAGCTCCAGCAGTATCTGGCGCCCAGAGTTTCAGGATCAGCTGCACTTTGTGGACCAGCTACTTCACCTCTTTGACCTTGGTCCTGAGCGCACCAGGGTGGGCGTGGCCGTCTACAGTGATAACGTCACCAACATCGTCAGCTTGACAGACACGCAGACGCGCAGCAGTATCAAGCACGCGTTGAAGAAGTCTCCCTATATGACAGGTATGTCAACACACTTCTTCAGAGTCTGTTTGTGTGTGTACCATGAGTAGTTCGGTTCGGTGTCGCTGCACCTGCCAAATTGGATGTCAGAGTGTGTGCAAATAGTGTGTGTGTGTGTGTGTGTGTGTGTGTGTGTGTGTGTGTGTGTGTGTGTGTGTGTGTGTGTGTGTGTGTGCTTTAAGCGTAGCGAGTCCCTGGCACTTGGAAAGCAACGCTGTATAAAACTCTGTAAGATTTCTTTGTTAAATTCGTATGCTTTGCTTTGTTTGATTGTGTTCTATTTCTGTTGCTGTGGTCTTTTCGTTTTTGTTGTTGTTGTTGTTGGGTTTTTTTTCCACATGAGGGGAGGAGCCGCGGTGGTCGAATGGTAGAGCGTATGGACTTCTAATGCTCGGGTCGTAAGTTCGATCCCGGCTGGGGCCAAATATTTGTGCTGGCTTTTTCATCGTTGCCTCGTCTTTGATATCACCCTATGTGGTGGAAAAGGACGTTAAACCCCCAAAACACCCACACCCACCCACTCCACATGGGGGTCCCAATGAATAAATAAAAACTGAACTAAACTAAACTTCTAATGATATTGTCGACTTTCAGGTGGCACTAACACTGGTGGCGCACTCCAGTACATCAGGACAGAAGGATTTGCTTCTGCTCGCCGCCAGGTGGCGCACGTCATCATCATCCTGACAGACGGCCAATCAGCAAACTCGACAGATACGGTCAAGGAAGCGCGGAAGGCGCGCCAAGAGGGCATCTATATCTTCGCTGTTGGGATTGGCTCCCAGACAGACGTGAGGGAACTCATGGAGATAGCCAGCGACCCGGATGAGAACTTTGTCTTCCACGTGGAAGAGTTTGGAGGGCTGAAGAACATCCGGGAACTTCTTGCCATTAAAGCCTGCGATGGTAAGCAGAAAGCTTAAACTCAATTCCTACCGAGTAAGTTTCGGGGTCAGTTGTGCAAAATAATGTAGTCTCACTAAAAGGAAAATTACAACTCATTTATGTCTGGATTTTAAATTCGGCTTAGTGGGAGTGTTGTACTAGAATCATAGACGAAGCGACAGGTTGCGATGTCGGTGAGAGTAGCTTTGTATGATTAGCTATGTGTCGTGTTTTTGTCAGTTTGTACTTTTTTTTTTTACTACTTTTTTTTTTATCCCTTTTCGGCCGGGGGAAGCGCTTCGCCGCGGTGCAGCGTCACCCAATACCTATCATTTTTTAAAAAACAATTTGGCAATTTTGTTAAATAGCAAGAAAAAAAACTGCGAGCGAGCGAGACTTAGAGAGAGAGAGAGAGAGAGAGAGAGAGAGAGAGAGAGAGAGAGAGAGCCTCTATCCAGGAAACAACGGACTTGGATCAATGGGAATTGAAGTGATTCAATATATTTCAACCATCTTCTGACCATAATCAATGTGACTTGTGTCTTGTATTTCAGTTGAAGGCCCCGAATACGTGAGCGACCAGGCTGCCTCTGGTGAGTTTCAAATTTATAGGTTTCCTTGAGAATATGAACACGTAATATTCAGCATTGTTACACACATTCCTTGCTTTGTTTACTAACTTGATGTCCACTCACTCGATCACGACATTATTCTTTCAATGTGAGTGTGTGTGTGTGTGTGTGTGTGTGTGTGTGTGTGTGTGTGTGTGTGTGTGTGTGTGTGTGCGCGTGCGTGCGTGCGTGCGTGCGTGCAAGAAATGACGATGATGAAACGTTTTTAATTTAGGAAACAGCATTTAGCATCGCTGCCTATCTTACAGGCTGTCCTGCTATTCTACATTCAAGGGCACTCAACAACAAACTACAAAAAAAACTATCTAAAAATAATTAAGAAAAATAAGTACACATGATGTACGAATTTAAAACATACGTGACATGCGCAGGCTACATTGGCTGTATGCCAAGGAAGACCTGAGAGAGAGAGAGAGAGAGAGAGAGAGAGAGAGAGGGAGAGAGAGAGAGAGAGCACAGAAAATGAAACGTGAATTTCAATGCAAAATTTTGATTTTCAGGATGCAAGTTCTCTAAGCCAACTGACATCGTATATGTCTACGACTCGGCCGCCGTCAACAGACGGGAGAGTGACGCAATTTCAGACGTCATCTTGAACGTTGCGGAGGCGATGGACTCGGACAGGGACGTCGTCAGATACGGCGTAGTCAGGGACAACAGTTACCATGGAAATGACATGGACCTGAAGACAGGGGCTACGGCCGGTGTTCTCCGAGTAAGTGAACGAACGTATAGGGACGTATTACACAACACATTTACTTGAAGTTTATCGTTTCGATAGGCCAATAAATTATGAGACGCCTCTATGATTTTTTTCCCTCGAGACACCAAGGCTCTTCCAGGAATGATATGGCGTAGATGAATGTATTCTTGTTCCTATGAAGCGCAATTCCAAGCTTACTCACCCATAATCACAGAGGCCAGCTCGTGCTTTAGAACTGTTGTGAGGGCGTCTGTACAGTGTACACTGTCCGCTCGATAATAACCGGTCTTAACTCAGTTCCTACCAAGTAGGTTTATTTCACAATGTGCACAGAAGCGGTGAAAACTGTCGCATTCACCAGCACCAGTACATTCTCGGCCTGTTTCGAGATTATTACCTGCATGAGTAATCTCCCTTGCCGCAACAAGCACGCATTGTTTTTTTTTTTAAAGCGGCGGAGCACAAAGCTGCCACGAAAATGATTGATTGCTGCGGGTCTATGTATGCACGGGGGACTACTCATGCAGGTAAAAACTGATCTCCAAACAGGCGTCGTCGCGGGGAACAAGAGTAGCAAGGCCCCCGGAACGGGAATGACTCGTGTTTACTGCAGTCAGAGCCGTCAATGAACTGTTAATCTTGCCTGATTTTCTAATACAGGACCAAGAGTAAAGAAAAAGAGTAAAGAACGTGGGATACTCGTGCCCGGTACGGAATGTGTTAATTGATTAGGGGAGCTCTAAGTAAACCCTTCCTGCTGAATCAGTGGCAGGCTGTGAAATGCTGTCACTGTGCAGGAGTCTTATGGTACGATGTTAGACATTACCAACAGAGCTCTGAAAGATTTGTTTTTTAGAAATTTTCGGAAGATGAACCTTTCAGTATCCCGATTTTTTAAATTTTGTTTTTTTGAGTAGATGTTTGATAGCTGAGTGAAAAATCTTACAAATAATTCTTTTACCTCCAGGCTTTCTTGGAGGAATCCCATCACCAAGGAATCCACACACTTCTTCGTGACCTTCGTCTCCAAGGTTACCTGGATGCCTATGACGACACACGGCTGCGCGCGCATAAGGTTGTGGTGCTTTTTGTTGGCTTCAAGCTGATTAACGCTACCGCTGTTGAGACCGAAGCGCAGCGATTGAAATTTCTAGGCGTTCATCTGGTCATTGTGGCTTTCGATGCGATCAGCGACAATGTGGAAACCCTTACCAAAATAGCGTCTGTACCCGTTGTGCAAGCCGACACCTACGAGGGTCTGCCCAAGTCAGAGAAAGATATTCTCAACAGACTGTGTTCCTTACGTATGAAAATTAATTAAGTAAATGAGTGCGTGTTTAACTCCTGGTCAAAAGAGTGGATGGATGTTTTCTTTGCCGCCAGCTCTGCTCAGATGAGAATAATGAGAATTATTGCATGATGAAAATCAGCGTTTTAAATAGTTCATGAACAAACAAAATAGCTGGCTACTTTTTTTTTTTCAAAACAGACACGCAAATCCGTAATTATGATGGTTGTGTTGTCCTGAAAATAGCAGCTAATGCTAGGGCGAGCTAATCATTACTATTTCTGCTATTGTTTTAATTATCGTTATTATATATTTTTAAAAAATGCCGCAATGCCGAGAGCCGGGACAGCCGAACGGTAGAGTGTGGGACTTTCAATGCCCGGGTCATGAGTTCGATTCCTGGCTGGGGCCAAACATTTGTACAGGCCATTTTTTTTCTTGTCGTTCCGTATCTGGTACCACCCATATGTGGTAGAAATTGACGTTAACCCCTCAGATACCAAGACACCGACCCGTATGCCGCAATGCGCAAGCGAGCAGTGCGTGAGTGCTGTTCAAAACCTGTTCGGAAAGCTCCACAACTGCCATTCCTTGGTACACGTATCCACCATTCTATTTATCTCAGTGCAATGTTTTCCGTTTATACATTGTCATTTCTTGATTCTGCTCTCTCGTTTGTCAAGTCTTGATCCCTTTACCGAGACTTCATGTCCAAATTCACAGAAATCCTGAGTATTTATAATGCATTTGGTAAATCAGTCGCCCGGGATTTTCGGCGGTAACTGATTGTGGAGCCATTTTCATATACCTATCAACGAGAACAAGTTGATCCTGGCATAGTGGCCTACTACTCGTATATTTCATGACACTGCAGTCGGGGACTCTAAGTTTCTCCGTTTCTTCTAGGAGTAAGTGAAACAAACCAAAATCGACATTTTCACTGATTTGTTGTTGTTGTTGTTGTTGTTTGTAAACCTTACAAGTCCTTTTCAAAGAATGTATAAATTCCATAATAATACTTTGACGTCATTCACTGACGTCACTGTTTTTTGCTGTCATGAAGGTTGTAAGACTCGAAGTCGGTTACTGAGCTGATTACATTTTACGTCATTTTCACTTGAGTCTTTCCTGGCGTTAGTCGTGGTGTCCCTCTCCTGTAATCGAGGGTCATGGCTCCAACCATAGGAAAACAATCAACACATTAATATCTCTGTGGTGGCTGGACCAATATTTATATAACGATAGGACACAATTGACGCTGAATAACGCTCCATGAAAATATACACTTTAGCCCTACAAGCTACAGTGCGTGCGTGTCTCGGTGGAAAATGTCCCACGCTAACACCGCGAGGTGAGGTTCGCCTTGCGCTATAGGGGATCCCATTCTAACTTCAATCAAGCTCAGCTAGTAATTACCATCGTACAGCTTCTTAGGTACGCTGCCATTTTTCTGACATAAGTCTGACGTTTCCCTGTGCTTAGCCACCTTTAGCAAAAGGTGTAGCCACCAAAACGTGTGTTCGCTTGGATCCCTAACCCAGGATGTGACTTCCCCGATCACTCATGGGTTACCCGAACTGCCTAAAAACGTGCCTCCTAAAATCGTTGGCGACTGAATTACCAAACGCACTGTCTATAGTCATTTGTACATAATGTGAGAGCTTTACTGGCTTATGCATGTCTGCTGTAAGGCGGCCGCATTGTGTATCATTACGTTCATCCCACAACCCAAACTGGCCAATGCTTGGTGCATATTTGTTGTACAGTCTTTGGACTAAACCGGAAAATCACGTGCGTTTTTGATGGACACCACAGGACAGGAACAGTGTGCAGGATAAGGTGGAGTTTTCGGTTTAGTTCCTATACTGTATATGTATATGTACATAATTTTTAAACAATTTTTTTGTACAAGTTTACAATTAAAGCGGTGTGTGTGTGTGTGTGTGTGTGTGTGTGTGTGTGTGTGTGTGTGTGTGTGTGTGTGTGTCTGTGTCTGTGTGTGTCTGTGTGTTGTGTGTGTGTGTGTGTGTGTGTGTGTGAGAGAGAGAGAGAGAGAGAGAGAGGGAGATTTGTTGTGATATTGTTTGTAAACGGTTGTGACTGGCACATCATGTCAATTTCCATTATTTCATTTTACTTGTCTACTTTCAAACTTTCAGTATTTTTCTGTTATCCTTCTTTTTCATTCGCTTGTTTGTACTTTACAGTTCAGTTCTAACGGTTTGATACGTCAAAATGTCCATGTGCATGAAAAAGATGTCGATAAAAAATATGTATGCTCAGTGTCTGTGGTATACTCTGGACCAAAACAGTATTCAACTCATTTTATAATAAAAGTCATGTGCTTGCAGCTTCTTTTCTCGTCATGTGTGTGTGTGTGTGGTGTGTGTGTGTGTGTGTGTGTGTGTGTGTGTGTGTGTGTGGTGTTAACTGACGAAATTCCCGAGTGTCGGGTACAACCATCGACGTATAGATCTATACGTCTGTGGGTACAACGGCCACGAGACACCCAATGTAGGGGGAATAATTTTGTGAAGATGATCCAGAGACATCACTGTTACTTCCCCTGTATGCAGCTGGCTGGCCGGCTGCACGTCTCGTTGCATGTATGATGGTCAAGTGGTGACGTAATCAGGACAACAGTGGCTGAAAACGGCACGGCAATGGAGTCCAACCCATTTGATTCAAATGTAAGTTGCTGTCGCTCCCATTAAATGTAATTTTTTGATTCAGTGTGGCCTGTTACCAATATACACGCACAGTAAATCAGTATTAGAGTCTCCTAAAAAGTATAGAATTATTTGCAGACAAGTACTAATACGGATCCTATTTCATTCTGTTCATTTTAATACAACATAGTGTGCACGTGGACAGCAATAAACCGACAAAAACAGCAGTATTAGTTAGGGGTATCGCTGTGTGGACACAGCCAGCTGTTCTTGCCAGGTGCCGGCTGTAGCCGCTGGTCTGTGGTCAGATGCTACTCGTCTACCCGCTCCAACACGCATCGTGTTGTATGACGTCCCGATTCACATTCCTGTATGGGAAGAAGGGTCCCTAGTTAGATTACTATCGCGCGATATCGTGCGTAGCACCAACCACACCACACACTACACACCACACACACACACACACACACACACCACACTGACGCATAAACGACTTGCTCACCTGGTAGAATAAGATCCCAACGTCCACTTACATCGCTGACAGTTGGAGCATTTCGTCCCGTCGCGAGAAAGGTTCGAATCCGCGACACAGCGAAAACAAACTACGTGCCCACAGGGGAAACGGACAGCAAACCGACTGAGTTCCGTCTCCAAGCACAGTGCACACGTCCACATGATCAGACGCTTGTTCAATATAAATTATTGAAGATATGCCATCTGTGCCGCCTGCACCCACCCCGTCGGTGCACGTAGGGCAGTCAGGTCCGGTAGCGCTGCAGTATCTCCGTGTGCAAGCGATGAGGGCAGCGTCTGAGACGAGCTTGGCCAGCAGCTGGGCTAAAAATAGATCTCTCTCTCTCTCTCTCTCTCTTTGCGTCAGTGGTCTGCTCGAGCGCGACTTCCGGGTGCATCTGTCCGAGAGATGGCCATGCCTAAGCGAAGCTGGGGGAAATATGACAGCGACTCTCGATACAACGACAGAGAGCACATGGAAGTTGTGTTTTCCGTAGACATACCAGATCCGATAATTGATTTGAAGAAGCATAATCGGGATAAGCCAAGCACTTCTACCCCCAATACGGCCTGCTAGACGCTTACACACACACACACACACACACACACACACACACACACACACACACACACACACACACACACACACACACACTTTGACACTGACTGACTCACATACACCTGGGCTCGGACCAACGCTTCATCGCTGTGACAGCGGTAACAGCCGTTCAACAGCGCTGCTGCTAAGTCCGACGCGCTACCTATTAGACCACCGCTCGAGATGTCACACAAGTGCTCGTATAGTCAAGTATTTTTATTCGTAATTCTTGATACAAAGATCATATCATCTCACTGTGGTCGCATTTTCTTATACCATTCATATGTTTTACTTGAAAGATATTACCAGGACTTTATTGTCGTATTTTACACACAATACGGGGCAAAAGAGAACACTAGCGTGAACACAGGTTACCACGGCGCCTCGGCATAACACGACGTCCCGGTTTGCAATCAAAGCATACATAGCTAATCAGCACATTATACAGCTTTTAACACACACACACACACACACACACACACACACACACACACACACACACACACACACACACACACACACACACACACACACACACACACACACACACACACACACACACACATTACAGGGGCACAAAAACATTATCTCGTACAGTTATGTCAGTTTAGGTGTCATTACATCTTTGCTCTCAGATTATTTTCGATCAGATCATGGCACTGACTGAACGGTACTTAGCTATAGCTTTTCCACCTTAAAGAGTAGACCTGTCAGACTCAGCCCAGTCACACACTTTCTGTGTATACTCCCAAGATAACCAAACATTAAAACAACTACCGTACCTCCATGTGGCCAGCAAAATAATAATAATAATAATAATAATAATAATGAGGATTTGTCTGGCGCCCAACCTCCTGCTGGAGCTCTGGGCGCCTCACAATAGTGGAGTGGCAATACATACAGTACCATGAGATACACATGAAATACGTCACATTACATACACATGAAATACGTCACATTACATACACATGAAATACACGTCACAGACGCGACACATACACACAGCTATGACACATCCTAACACGACATTGTAAAATGCAAAACCGTGAACAAAGACTCTTGTTTGGATTACAGGCATGGCACACTGAAGAAGCTTAGCGGAAAGAATGTGATTTTCCTGCAGAAGGTAAGCAAGCGAGTACGTACATCTTTATAGTAGAAATAATTATCATAATAATTATCATGAACACGATTGCGATTTGCACTTATGGAACATCGGATGCGTGTGCAATTGAGACCTTGGGATCATTTAAGTGCCGCTAGTGATGCATTACGGTGAATGCCTAGGGGAAATACCTCTTCCACACGCGGGGTCCCGTATGGCTCAGTCGCCTGTTTTTCAGGTCTGTGCCCGCCATGTGGACCTGCGGGGGGGGGGGGGGGGGGGGGGGGGGGAGGCGGGGATGTACAAGCCCCATGAATCCCCGTGTGAGTGTGCAGGCTGTTCATAGCTATTGCCCCGGAAATGAGGTCAGCGTGAGCACGTAAAGCACGTCATTGTGTCATCTCATCTTCTGACTGTTACACTCCTCCCGTTCATTTTAAACTGACACATTTTGTGGAGAACACCGGTCGTAATTTGCCTGTGCTTGAGATTTCAATGTGAGATTCTGAGCCTAACTTGACATGTCCATTTGACCCCCGACTCTTTCACCTCGAGCTGGTAGTGGTTTGAGGACACTGCTAGGACAAGCCACCTCTGCCCCCTCCCCCCCCCCTTACCCCACCCCACCCCACTAACCCAATCGCTAGACGCGGCATAATGAGCACAAAACATGGCATGGTCTTGCATACGTTTTGCCAGACACTGCAACGAGGGAAGCACATCCAGTTTCAAATGACTGAAACATGGAAAGAAAGCAGTAAGTCCATCGACGTCATTTGAGGAAAAAGACCATTACGTCAATCTCTTTCATCTTTGAAATCTCCCCTTTTCCCATACAATGACGTCATGGACGTACTGTGTTTTGCCAATACACAGCAGAGTAATGGGCTGGGGCTTTGACCTCGGGGCTTGCCGAGTGGAGTCGTCCATTGCTCTAACATAATTATCATATGGCTCGACAATTGTTTAACACTCCCTATTCACACTGCGTTTGCCTCGCGGTTTATCGTTTTCTGACGACCGCCTGCAAACTGCTTCAGTTTCTGTGGGTCCTGTCGAACACTTTCTATGAAACCGCGAAGCAAGCACCGCTGAGCTGTCGAGATGTCGAAAGTGGGCAGGTCCTCCTCCCTGAGGTAAGCCAGAACCGAAGGGTGGAGCAGCTCCTCCGACTGCAGGGTGGCGAAGGTTCTGAGGTTCAAACCTGGCTGTAGTGACTGCAGTTCGTCAAGGTTGAGCTCCTCTACAAAAACACAGACAATCATGGAACTTGGTTTATGCAGTATGCAAGAAAGTTGCCGAAGTCGTGCCTATAAGAGGAGAGTATGTTGTGGGAATGTACAGTTATGAAAGCAAATAACTATTTCGATTTATTCATTGATTGCAGAAAAGAAATCTTTCTGATTCGGAAAAAAAATGAGTCGATATCCATTCATTCTCTCTCTCTCTCTCATAATTCATAATTCAAGGTTTTTATTGTCATGCGCATAAAAGCACCAAGACAAAATGCAATAAAGCAAAATAATCACAACAAACGAAAAATAAAAGCGAACAAAAGAACAGGAGTTTGTTCATGTGGGATGAAAGGGAGAGTGAGAGAAGAGAGAGAGACAGAAAGTTGGAGACAGCGGGGGAGCAAGAGAGAGAGAAACCAGATATACCACGGGACCTAACACGGGAAAAGGTAATATAAGGGGCATAAGAACCTGGAGAAACATCCATTAAACACTGTACTTGCAAAGCACCTCTCTTACAGCTTCACTAACAAGGAGTAACAGTTACAGAGACGTAGCAATATAACAGCTTCAGTACAAGAAGTAACAGTTACAGAGACATAGCAATATAACAGCTTCAATACAAGCAGTAACGGTTACAGAGACCCAGCAGTGGAGTGGAAAGTTGGGAAGGAGGAGTGGGAAGGACGAGTGAAATAAAGAAGGAAAGAAGGAAGAAAAAAATAAACAATTAAAAAATAATATAAATAATAATATAAGGTAGTAGTAGTAGTATCCACTGCCCCGGATACGACTGGACTGTGTATACAAGAATGTGCTGGATTTGAGACCAAAGTCAGTGCCTATGGGGCAACCAGTATAATACTAAAACATTTATGAATGTGGGAATCAAGTAAATGCAGGTGATTCTGTCGCTCTGACATCCTTAGGATGGGAGGTTTGTTTTGTGAGTATGTACACACGTAGGTAAGCATTTACTCATTAATTAGCTTTACTGTAGCCCAGAAAATTATCCCGGGTTTTCATAGCCTGTATAGTGAATATAGCAGTTCTAATTATAGTTTGCTTTTCTCCTGACTGCATCTTACTAACAAATGAAGTCATCAGGGATTTGTCTGGAATTGGAGATATCACAAATTTTTGTCTGAGGCCAACATATAATGGACAAATATATAGGAAATGCAATTCTTCTTCTACAACGTTTTGGCAAAAAGGACAAAACTTATTATTTGGTTACTACTAAATCTAAATTTGTTGGCATTTATAGGCAACATTCCAGCTCTGAGCATAGCATATGCACTCCGGTAGTTCTTACAATTCAGAGTATTAATATAGATTTCTGTTTCTAACAGTCCTTTAAATGATCTATAGATACTATATCTATCTCTGTCATGAACTGTCATGTGCCATCCCTGCTTAAACATGTCTATCAGTCTTTCTTTAAATAAATTGAGGAACTGCTTCTCATCGCCCACCCCTTGATACAACCATGCATAGCCAAAGCCAGTCTTACTAAGTAAATCTCTCACTCCTGAGGCCCAGCATTGTTTCCCCCTTCTCATCCATTAGTACTAGCATAGTATAGGCCTGCCTCGGCAGCCTCTCTCTCTCTCTCGTTTACATTTACCTTCGATCACAAGTCGGGTTGTTCCGTACTTGATCTTCTTTCTCAAATTTTCCTGCAAAGAAGCAAAACAGAATGATTTCGATTATCACCAATACAAGCAGCAAAACACACGCACGTACGCACGCACGCACATCTTGGTCTGAAGAAACTAAGGATGTAGATGCAGAAAAAGTGCAACACCCACTTGCTCCAGTTTGTCCTCAATCTCGAATTTGGTCGTCATCTCAATGGCCGACGAGCGATCTTTCATACAAGAACGCTTTTGTCTCCGACACAGCAGAGATACTGAAACACACACACACACACACACACACACACACACACACACACACACACACACACACACACACACACACACACACACGCAAAGCCGTTCTTATGGCACTTGACTCATTGAGGAAGTCTGTTGTTCAAGAGAAAGTGCAAACAGAGAGAGACGGGGGGGGGGGGGGGGAGGGGGGGGGGGAAGGGGGGTTAGGATGGAGTATTGGCGATCCTTTTTGAGAATCTTGGCTTGATAAAGCAAGGGAGACGACGATACCACAAGTTGAACACCGTTGGACTATTTACGTCTACATTACGTCCCCTACATTAGCTAGCTGTGGTGATTTTGGCCAAACCGCTAATTAATGAATTTTATATTCAGGCGCCTTCAGCGTCCTAGCCAACTACATCATCATTATCAATTTATTCATTTGTTAGAGAGAAGACGCGGGATGAAAAGTGCAAAAATTAGCAAGCAAACAACCAAACAAACAAACGAACACAACACACCCCAAAGACATGAAACAGAGTACAGAACACGACCACAAAACATGATAATAACAACAACGACAATAATAATAATAATGAGTATTGTAAAGGCGCTTTACCCAGTTTCGTGAATCGGCTCAAAGCGCCGCGAACTGAACCCAACACGCACGCTCAAGTGAATCACACGCATTCTCTCACACACTGGACATTAACACATTACAATCACGTGGCGCGAAGGGTCAGGTCAGCTATTTAAATGTCGGAATTTAGAAATATGCATTTAATTTACAGATTTGGTGGGCTGAACATTTCCACAGTATTATGTCTATCACTGACCGAACGCAGCAACGATGATGACGAGCCAGATGTAGAGACCCATGAGCTGGAACCAGGATGCAGGCACGGATTTTTCACAACATACATCGCCATTTTTTGTCGCCTTCTGACAGTCGGGCTCCTGCACTTCCAGGATGCAATCTACATACCTGTATTGTCAGAAAAATGTGAATGTGAATATACAAATTGAGACAGGCTTATGATTTACTTATAGTTTATAAAGTCGCTACTATAAATATGCTATAAATACATCACTGACTCCTGCACGTGGTGCGAAGGGTCAGCTCAGCTGTCCAAGTTTCAGAACTTAGAATTGAATTTTATTTTCAAATTCTGTGGGCTAAACATTTCCAAAGCAGAGAGGGAGGAAGCCGGAGTACCTGGAGAGAACTCCAGACGATCGGCCCGAATGAACGGTGAGGAATGGGACTCGAACCTAACCTTCGTATTGGTGACGAAGTCTCTTAACCACTAGACCACCGACCGCCCCCATAAGAATGAGAGGTGTCTGCTTTGAACTGATTATTACTTGCGCTGTAGTGAGCCGATGATAATCCACGTGACAGCCAGGCCAACAGGACGCCGGGATACGGAGCAAAGGATGCCGGGAGAAGGACACGTCCGAAACAGCTTCCATGGAAAATCTAAAAGCAGAATGATCAGTTTTGATATCATTTCTGTGACCTCAGTTTCGTCCGTAGTTAGATAAACTGTTTGTAGGTGATGTTCTGGACGCTAACTGTTACGGATGATTAAAACAATACAGTAAAACGTGATGGACTCCCCCCAAAACGCTTCATTGCTCAGGTCGTGAGTTCGAAACCCGGCTGGGGCCAAATATTTGTGCTGGCCTTTCCTCGTTTTTTTTTTTTTTTTTTTCATTTTCTCAAGGGTCAGGGCCAATTTGTCCCACTTTTGTGGGAGCTGACTGACAAATACAAGCACAAGGGTGGGGTGGGTGGGTGTTTGGGAGTTTAACGTCCTTCTCCACCACATACGGGTGATATCAAAGGCGGGGCAACGATGAAAAAAAAAAAAAAAAACCCGGCACAAATATTTGGCCCCAGCCGGGTTACGAACTCACGACCCGAGCATTAGAAGTCCAACGCTCTACCATTCGGCCACCCCGGCTCCCCATACAAGCCATAGTATACACAACAGACATATCATATATCATGGGAGAAAAGTGGCGCCGTTTAAATCAAACCAGTTCATAAACAAGATTTATTTATTGCAGATGAAAATATTTTTACAAACAAAGACTTAAAGAAGAAGAAGAAGAAGATGACGATGATGATGATGATGATGATGATGATGACTCCTGACCTGCCAGAAACAGTATAACTGCCGGTAATAGCAGGAACGACAACCCGTACAACGTTCCAAGACCCCGGTCACAAGGGCAGACAAATATTGTTTCGTTTAGCAGAAGCTCCGCCGCAGCGACAATGGTGAACAGGACGACGCTCTGTAGGGTTCCCGGCATCACCAGAGCCCCCGCCACCAGGGCGATTGGTTTGGCCACGTGATCCACCACCATCTTTCCTTATATGGCAATTCTTCTGTGGACACAAGAAAAATAAAGGACAATAAAATTAGCATTGATGTCACACACACACACACACACACACACACACACACACACACACACACACACACACACACACACAGCGCCGTATTTCAGCTGCCCACAATTAGGGTTTATTTTCCCTTTGCTTCCTAATTTTTTCCCTTTCATATTTTAGTAGACAGGTCCGTAGAATGGCGGCAAAGGCAAATGTGAGGCAATGGCTTTAAAGTCAATCATCTCCTACCGTGAATGAAAATAGTAATAAAGCATCGTTATATAGCGAGCTCCACCATTATGCATTCAAGATTGAGCTGTGAGTTTTCCTCACAGGAAACGACTGTGAACCATATCAGACGCGCTTAAAACTGCGTCATTGTCGTTATCCCTTCCTCATGGGGTTATTGCTCTGGCCTGTATCTCCCATTCTTGTTCAGAGTTTTGGCGTACGTCAAACTTCTATCCACATAACCAGTACACACAGACTTTGCTGAAAAAGGATACACGCGAAAAAAGAAGAAAAAAAAAACCCGAAAAAAAAAATCGTGTCGAACATCGCACCGCTCAGACACCTAGAGTGTGACAGCATCTCAAGTGACAAGTCACAGGCTGTCACTGAGCCAACAGACGCCTTTACGCGACTGGAATTTCAAGGTGTCAGCGAGTCTTGCAGGCGTAAGGACAGAAACTGAGCGGTGGGTCAAGACTGGTGTTTCTTTGACGCACCCTGGTTTGGAAGCGTGCTAGTTTCAAAGTGGTTTTTGTTGTCACGAAAAAAGCGTGATTTTCGTGTTTTTGTAGTTGGTAGGGAAAGGTTCATGCCGGAAAGGGGGGGGGGAGTAGCAAGAGGAGGAAAGCTGCCAGTGAAACGGAGACCTTTTTTTTTGCACAAGAGAGGCAAAGGTGACGCGAGTGGATTTTGGGTGAAGTGGTTTTCTATCCTACACAGAAAGTAGAGTAGCATTACTTCAGTGAGACCTGAGCGGAACGGAGACATTCAATTTAAAACAACAACAACAACAACAACAACAAAACTCCTGACCTGTACGTGTTCTTGGATGGTCTGTGCCAAAAAACGTCGTTATTGCTATCACTGATATGTGGGGGTTATCTTCAGCCATGGTAAATTCCTAGCACAACAACCGTCGCTCTCTGGCAACAGAGGTTTAAAGTTCTCCGAAACCGGAGTGAATTGAAAACGGTCACGCACGCAATAGTTTGTGTCTTGTGTATGTGAATGGATGCGAGATTCTGACAGCTCTTGGATAGACTATATTTACGAATGTACCTGATACAATATGCTGTCCTATATATGTTATGATAAGGGAATTCCATGCCCGAATTGGCCTGGTGTGTGTGTGTGTGTGTGTGTGTGTGTGTGTGTGTGTGTGTGTGTGTGTGTGTGTGTGTGTGTGTGCGGTTTCATTGAGTTTAAATGTGTAACTTGTTTCTACATTTTTCACCCTACACTCCTGTAACTTATTGATTTTTCTTCCATTGCTCACATTCTCGTAGCTTAGCAACGGCAAGTTCGAACATGGTATTTCTGCCAAAACTTTTACCGTTGGAAAATAAAGATTATTGTTATTCTCTCTCTCTCTCTCTCGATTCGTTCATTCGCCTGTTAAGCATGGACTTATCTGTTTTCGAATGATACCTCTGTTGTTGTTTTTTATGACTCTCTCTCTCTCTCTCTCTCTCTCTCAAACACAGACACACACACACACACACACACACACACACACACACACACACACACACACACACAGAGAGAGAGAGAGAGAGAGAGAGAGTAAAAGCTCGAACACTTACTGTTTAAAACGAGTGTCGTTCCTCCGTTTAAACTGTCACACCTTTACACGAAAGCTGAGCTCGCTATCTGGCCTCGGACGTCAGTTCGCTGCTACCCAGCCGGGCAACCAGGTAGTAAAAACGTGTTTGGTTAGCACGCAGTTTAAATAGGTGCTCCAGTTTTAAACTTATCTAGCAATGCAGGTAGCTGCTTTAGCTAGACACGCACAGTACACCTGCCCCATACAGCTGACGCCCATTGTTGCGTGACACACTGATTCAGCAGCGACAATGTGTAATGTTTAATGGTCGCATTTTGAAAAAGAAATAAATATAGCAGAATAAACTTGATACACACTTGAGACCCACAAAGTCCGGCCTGCAATGTACACGATGCGGATTATCGAGACACATGATCCCAAGCCTTGTTGCGCTGGGGGGAAAATTATGCACTAGCACATCAAACTGTTATTTGACACGGAGAGTTACCTCGCCCCATGAAGCATGACGAACACGGTCAGAAGTGCTGACGTCTCCGTCTAAACAGTGCGAGGCAGGCGAAGTTATTCGAGTGCATGCGAGGAGAAGTTACGAAGAGCGAAATCATCTAAAATCCCCCCAAAACCGGCCCCCGTAGTGTAGTGGTTAGCACTTCGGACCATGGACCGGGAGACCCGGGTTCGAATCCCAGCCGAGGCAAGCGGGATTT
>JACVVK020000208.1:917500-1037500 GCA_018292915.2 Batillaria attramentaria
TACGGATCGGAGCAGGAGAGCAAGTACCTAAAGAATTTTTCCTTAAACAGAGAGAGAGCGACATTGTGTTTTTGTCGGTTGGCTTGATATTATTGCAAACGGAAGAACCAGAGAATGCTAGACGTGTATATATATATATATATGTCACGACCGTGTGTGCTGCAACGTGTAGGTGTAAGAGGTGCGTGCTCTTTCTTAACTTTCTTTCTTAACTCTCTCACACGCAGTCGCACGACAGTAACTGACACGGAGACGTGCGGGGATTCACACCACCACAATATTATTGTCAAGACAAACAGTCATCGCATAACGTCAACAGTGCAGTTACAATACCAATGATATCAAGAATAAACGGTGAAATCAAGGCAATAAATACTATACCTAACATACAAAAGATATAAGTAATTATATCTATGAGCGCTCAGTCCTAGAACGTTTTAACGTGCACGAGATGGTACCTCCAACGATGGTCAAGCGCGCGGACGTGCAGATGTGCAGTTCACAAGCCGCAGACAACACCACAGGCGGCGGAAAATAGAGCTGGCTCGGCAGCTCTACGATAGCATCACAACCGCTGATGCTCTAGTGGTCCAGCACCCACGCTGAATCCCAGATACGGGCAGTCAGGCTCCCTCCCCTTCAGTCGTCGCAGGGCCAAGAAATCCTCCACGGGACAAGGGACTACAGGGCAGCTTCTGGCTCCCGAAAACAGCCACTCGGTGCAACAATACACTATTGCAAGTCCTTGGGCTCAACTAGCACATACTGCCTATCTATGGGATAACATTAACCCATGGCACAAACCAGCGAACGCTCCTATGTTACGAACGCTAAAGGAAACTGCACATACTATGAAACGCTAAAGGTAGAAGCCTACAGCTGTCACATCGGACAAGTCAGCAAAATATACAGACAGGTCTGTGTTAACAAACTCACTGGTAAAACGGCTGATAACCAAACATACTTAGCCAACATAACACTTCGGCCACAATAGTCAAGTTTCATGTTAACTTCCTGACCGTTGGTAATATCTACACAAGAGAAAATAGCTAACCTGAAACATAATACGGGAAATAACAGATATGAACTATTTACCTCCATATGCAAGATGCGAGGGGTTACAAACGGTAGACCATAAAGACAGCGGACGAGAAGATGTGCCAGTCCTTGGAACGGACGTGTCGGTACTACCGGGCCAAATGCGAATAGCAAGTGAATCAGGATGGTTTTTATACTGTTAGGGCGAATAGGGTGAGTACCGCACAGGATACACCTGCATCACGTGTAAAACGGGTTACCTGTATCGACTTTAAAAAGGGAAACGGACAGGTCAGCATATTATACACAAATGTCCCGTGTAAAACCTTCACTAAGGGATACATGCGTGGCCCGTGCAGAAAACAAGGCACGTGTGCCACACAGAACATAGTTACGATGCATACGGAATCATACCAACCCGTCATACGGAAATCATAACGGCACATGATTTACCCTAAGTCACGCATCCGTGACAATATATATAGTATATATAGAATATATAGTATATCCGTGACAGTATATATATATATCAATTCTGGGGCGTGGTACTTTTAAATTCAGTCTGGAGGTTGCATAACGAGACGGAGGGTGAGAAAACATGTCGCAGAGGTATGCTGGAAAAGCGTTATTCCATACTTTAAACATGGCAACGCCCTTGTTAAATATTAGACGTTTAGACAGAGGGAGCATTTTGAGGTTTTTGAGTTTTTCGTCTGTAGTTAAGTATGGATCTGGTAGAATTTGTTTCGCCGCTCTTCTGTGTAAGGAGTTCAGTCTTTTTAAGTGCACCTCGCTGCTCCCATCCCACAGCGTAGATGCATAATCAATATGACATTTGGCATGCGCATTGTAAAATAATTTCCGAGCTTCAACATCAACATATTGTCTTAACTTTGATAGTAAGAATACATTTCTAGCAATAGTTTTACAAGTTTTATGAATGTGGGATTGCCACTTTATTTGGTTGTCGACTGTATCGCCAAGCAGACGATGTACTGAAACCTGGGCAATGGGCTGGTCTCGAATACATAGGCTGAGCGTGAGTGGATTGAGCTGGTGTTAAGAACCATTGAGTTCGAATTACACCAGGCAGACACTTCACTTAGACTCTGCTGGAGAGAGAGAGAGAGAGAGAGAGAGAGAGAGAGAGATGATGATGATGATGATGATGATGATGATGATGATGATGAAACGTTTTTTATTCAGGATAGAGCATTTAAGCATTGCTGCCTATCTTACATGCTGTCCTGCTATTCTACATTAAAGGGTATTGAGAAAAACATCGAAACAAACAAACAAACAATAAATAAGTAAAAAAGTGTAAACTATCTAAGGGAAATACAGGAGAGAAAAATACACACGATAAACAAATCAAAACATACGTGGCATGTGCTGATGATACTGGCTGTGTGCCAAGTAAGAACTTTAAAGTCGTCTCTAATATTTCGAAACATGTATGTAACACATTTCTATGTATATGATCAGATAAGCGTATCGTGTAGAATTTGTTTGAAGTTTATGAATTTGGAAACGTTTTGGATACTCAGTGGTAAAGAGTTCCATATGGATGCCCCTGAGAAAGACAGGCTACTTTTATATATATCAACCCTTGGACGAGGCACTGGGAGCAGACTGTTCCTTGTGTTGTGTTGTTTATCATGTTCGAAATGAGAGAGAGAGAGAGAGAGATAATGATGATGATGATGATGATGATGATGATAAAACTTTATTTATCAACGGTAAAAGTTTTGACAGAAATTCGCCAGTTTGCAAACTTGCCTTTGCTAATACTAGAGAGAGAGAGAGAGAGAGAGAGAGAGAGAGAGAGAGAGAGAGAGATTCACACTTAAAAATTGTATCACATTGTGTAGCATGTGTAGAAAGTGAAAAATATGCTAGCAATTTTTCGCGGGTCCGTTTCCCTTGCTACACACAAACCACGGCAGTTTACGCTTGAAGGGTTTGGCTGTGCAGCCAAGTTGCACACAAAGCAACACTGAAGATATCCCTCATTCAGTTTCAACCTAGCCCCCCCCCCCCACCCATCCAATCAAGTGCTCTTGAAAACTTTGACAGAACCGTTCAAGTGTTGCTTGATAAAACGCTGCAAAAATCCTTTCGACATCTGGCCATGAAGATTATATCTGTGTGAGTTGAAAAATACTTCCTTGTTTGCCATCCGTAGGAACGCCCTTGAATGCAACACGACCATGACGCATTCGTACAAAAAAAAACCCACGCTTTGATAATGGCAGACATGTACAGCAAATTACCCTTCACGTTTGAATGCATGCTTTGGGACATCTTGCCCTACCAAATAAAAAAATCACGAAAATCACGCTTTTTCGTGACAACAAAAATCACTAGAAACTAGCACACTCGCAGAACAGGGTACTCCAAACAAACACCAAACGTGACCCCACGTACAATTTGTGTCCTTACGCCTGCAAGACTCGCTGACTCCTTGGTATTCGAGTCGCGTAAAGGCGTCTGTTGGCTCAGTGACAGCCTGTGACTTGTCACATAATAATAATAATAATAATAATAATAAATTGTTCTTGTATGGCGCAGAAAGTCTGCCCAAGAGCCGGAGCACTCAGTGCGCGCTACACACACACACACACACACACAGACCGACGGACACACACACACACACACACACACACACACACACACACACACACACACACACACACACACACACACACACACACACACACACACACACACACACACACACACACACACACGGCGGACGTGGGATACAGGGGAGGATACAGTAAAAAATTTAGTTGAAAGCTTGCCATAAGACATTTATTAAATTTCCAAAAGAGGAACATTGCTTTGTGGTCTCTCATAAAAACATAAAACATGCCAAACACTCACTCATACGGCCATGCACACTCATTCCAGCTATTTATATGTTCGTACACTCGTACCTAAAAAATCTATCACAATGTTGCAGTACTATGAATAAATTACAACAGATGTGAGATGCTGTCAGAGTGCAGGTGTCTGAGCGGTGCGATGTTCGACACGATGTTTTTTTTTTTTTTTTTTTTCGCGTGTATCCTTCTTCAGCAAAGTCTGTGTGTACTGATTATGTGGACAAAAGTTTGACTACGCCAAAACTCTGAACAAGGATGGGAGATACAGGCCAGAGCAACAACCCCATGGGGAAGTGATAACGACAAGGACGCAATTTTAAGCGCGTCTAATATGGTTCACATTCGTTTCCTGTCACTGCTCAGTCTTGAATGTGTAACGGTTAAGCTCGCTTCCCCCTACACCCCCCCCTCGTCCCCCCCCCTCTCTCTCTCTCTTTCTCTAGCAGCGGCTGATCAAAATCATTTTTGTTCAAATCACTTTCGTTCGAAAATAAAGTTCGTTTGTTTTCTCTGTCTCTGTGTCTCTCTGTGTCTCTGTCTGTCTGTCTGTCTGCCTGCCTGTCTGTCTGTCTGTCTGTCTGTCTGTCTGTCTCTCTCTCTCTCTCTCTCTCTCTCTCTCTCTCTCTCTCTCTCTCTCTCATCATGTGTACTTTTCTCGTCTTCATTTCCTTTAGATAGTTAATACTTTTGTTTGTCTTTTTTTCTCCCCCCCCCCCTCCTTGTTTTGATGTTGTCTTTTTTTTTTTTTTTTTTTTTTTACTCTTTAACGTGGAATAGCAGGACAGCTTGTAAGACAGGAAGCTCTATCCTGAATAAAAAACGTTTCATCATTCATCATCATCATCATCTCTCTCTCTCTCTCTCTCTCTTGGCGTATGTAACGATGCTTTATTACTATTTTCATTCACGGTAGGAGATGATTGACTTTAAAGCCATTGCCTCACATTTGCCTTTGCCGCCATTCTACGGACCTGTCTACTAAAATATGAAAGGGAAAAAATTAGGAAGCAAAGGGAAAATAAACCCTAATTGTGGGCAGCTGAAATACGGCGCTGTGTGTGTGTGTGTGTGTGTGTGTGTGTGTGTGTGTGTGTGTGTGTGTGTGTGTGTGTGTGTGTGTGTGTGTGTGTGTGTGTGTGTGTGTGATCAATGCTGATTTTATTGTCCTTTGTTTTTCTTGTGTCCGAAGAAGAATTGCCATATAAGGAAAGATGGTGGCCAGGCCAATCGCCCTGGTGGCGGGAACTCTGGTGATGCCGGGAAGCCTACAGAGCGTCGCCCTGTTCACCATTGTCGCTGCGGCGGAGCTTCTGCTAAACGAAAAAATATTTCTCTGCCCTTGTGACCGGGGTCTTGGAACGTTGTACGGGTTGTCGTTCCTGCTGGTACCGGCAGTTATACTGTTTCTGGCAGGTAAGGAATCATCATCATCATCATCTTCTTCTTCTTCTTCTTTAAGTTTTTGTTTGTAAAAATATTTTCATCTGCAATAATCTTTGTATGAACTGGTTTGATTTAAACAGCGCCACTTTTCTCCCATGATATATGATATGTCTGTTGTGTATACTATGGTTTGTGCTTGTATGGGGAGCCGGGGTGGCCGAATGGTAGAGCGTTGGACGTCTAATGCCCGGGTCGTGAGTTCGTATCCCGGTTGGGGCCAATTATTTGTGCTGTTTTTTTCATCGGTGCCCCGTCTTTGATATCACCCGTGTGTGGTGGAGAAGGACGTTAAACCCCCAAACACCCACCCTCCCCACCCTTGTGCTTGTATTTGTCAGTCAGCTCCCACAAAAGTGGTCCTGACCTTTGAGAAAATGAAAAAACAAAAAAATGTGGTAGGTCGAATTTATCCGCTTTGAGTTTTTCTTTCATTTTCAGATCCTTAAACAACTGATACAACTTATTTGAAAGTTTCAAAGCTGAATGTAGTTTATTAACATGTTATAAACAAGCACATAATACAGCCATGCGCCATATTGGTATGATTCCCACGTCACACTTAGGCAGGGCGTCCCATCTTACCATCATCCTCATCTCTATCATCATGCATAATTGTTTTTTAAAAAATGCCCCAGCTTCCGAGCCCTCCGTGAATTCTACCCATTACCTGGGAGGAACACCACTGGAACTGGCAAAAGAGTTGAGCCCCCCCCCCCAAAAAAAAAAAAAACAAACAAAAAAAAAAAACAACAAACAAACAAACAAACAAACAAAAAAAAAACTGAGCTCACAGAAATGATATCAAAACTGATAATTCTGCTTTTAGATTTTCCATGGAAGCTGTTTCGGACATGTCCTTCTCCCGGCATCCTTTGCACCGTGTCCCGGCGTCCTGTTGGCCTGGCTGTCACGTGGATTATCGTGGGCTCACTGCAGCGCAAGTAATGATCAAATCAAAGCAGACACTTCTCATTCTTATGGGGCGGTCGGTGGTCTAGTTGTTAAGAGACTTCGTCACCAATGCGAAGGTTAGGTTCGAGTCCCATTCATCGGGCATCACCAATAGTTCTCTCCGGGTACTCCGGCTTCCTCCCTCTCTGCTTTGGAAATGTTTAGCGCACAGAATTTGAAAATAAAATGCAATTCTAAGTTCTGAAACTTGGATAGCTGAGCTGACCCTTCGCACCACGTGCAGGAGTCAGTGATGTATTTATAGCATATTTATAGTAGCGACTTTATAAACTATAAGTAAATCATAAGCCTGTCTCAATTTGTATATTCAAATTCACATTTTCTGATTTTACAGGTATGTAGATTGCATCCTGGAAGTGCAGGAGCCCGACTGTCAGAAGGCGGGAAAAAATGGTGACGTATGTTGTGAAAAATCCGTGCCTTCATCCTGGTTCCAGCTCATGGGTCTCTACATCTGGCTCGTCATCATCATTGTTGCCTTCGGTCAGTGATAGACATTAGCATGTTTTGTGGTCGTGTTCTGTATTCTGTTTCATGTCTTTGGGGTGTGTTGTGTTTGTTTTTTTGTCTGTTTGTTTGTTCGTTTGTGTTTGCACATTTCATCCCGCACCTTCTCTCTAAGAAATAGAATAAATTTATAATGATGATTGTAGTTGGCTAGGACGCTGACGGTGCCTGAATATAAAATTCATAAATTAGCGGTTTGGCCAAAATCACCACAGCTAGCTATGGTAGGGGACGTAATGGAGACGTAAATAGTCCAACTGTGTTCAGCTTGTGGTATCGTCGTCTCCCTTGCTTTATCGAGCCAAGATTCTCAAAAAAGGATCGCTAATACTCCACCCTACCCCCCCCCCCCCCCCCGTCTCTCTCTCTCTCTCCGTTTGCACTTTCTCTTCAACAACAGACTTCCTCAATTAGTCAAGTGCCATAAGAGCGGCTCTGTGTGTGTGTGTGTGTGTGTGTGTGTGTGTGTGTGTGTGTGTGTGTGTGTGTGTTTCAGTATCTCTACTGTGTCGGAGACAAACGCGTTCTTGTATGAAAGATCGCTCGTCGGCCCTTGAGATGACAACCAGATTCGAGATTGAGGACAAACTGGAGCAAGTGGGTGTTGCACTTTTTCTGCATTTACATCAATAGCTTTTTTTCAGACCATGAGGTGTGTGTGTGTGTGTGTGTGTGTGTGTGTGTGTGTGTGTGTGTGTGTGTGTGTGTGTGTGTGTGTGTGTGTGTGTGTTGTTGTTGTTGTTGTTGTTGTTGCTTGTATTACTTATCATCAAAACCTGATTTGTCTCTTTGCAGGAAAATTTGAGAAAGAAGATCAAGTACGGAACAACCCGACTTGTGATCGAAGGTAAATGTTTAAATTCATACCAGTAAAATCACTGTGACGCCCTTACACACACTCAGAGAGAGAGAGAGAGAGAGAGAGGGAGAGAGAGAGAGAGTTAATAAATTGATATCGACTCATTTTTCCCGATTCAGAAAGATTTACTTTTTTCTGCAATCAATGCATAAGTCGAAATAGTTATTTGCCTTAATAAGTACACATTCCCACAAAATATACTCTCTTCTTCAAATCACGACTTCGGCAACTTCAAGTTCTTGCATACTGCATAAACCAAGTTCCATGATTGTCTGTGTTTTTGTAGAGGAGCTCAACCTTGACGAACTGCAGTCACTTCAGCCAGGTTTGAACCTCAGAACCTTCGCCACCCTGCAGTCGGAGGAGCTGCTCTACCCTTCGGTTCTGGCCTACCTCAGGGAGGAGGACCTGCCCGCTTTGGACATCTCGGCAGCTCAGCGGTGCTTGCTTCGCGGTTTCATACAAACTGTTCGACAGTACCCACAGAAACTGAAGCAGTTTGCAGGCGGTCGTCAGAAAACGATCAAACGCGAGGCAAATGCAGTGTAAATAGGGGGTGTTAAACAACTGTCGAGCCATATGATTATGGTAGAGCAATGGACGACTCCACTCTGCAGGCCCCGCAACTTCGAAGGGCTTACTGCTTTCTTTCCATGTTTCAGTCTATCAAACTAAACGTGCTTCCCTCGTTGTAGTGTCCGGCAAACATGCATGTCAGACCATGCCATGTGTTGTGCTCCTTATGCCGCGGGATGCGATTGGGTTAGTGGGGTGGGGGTGGAGGTGGGGGTGTCCTAGCAGTGTCCTCAAACCATTACCAGCTCGAGGTGAAAGAGTCGGATCAAATGGACATGTCAAGTTAGGCTCAAAATCTCACATTGAAATCTCAAGCACAGGCAAATTACGACCGGTGTTCTCCACAAAATGTGTCAGTTTAAAATTAACGGGAGGAGTGTAACAGTCAGAAGATGAGATGACACTGACGTGCTTTACGTGCTCACGCTGACGTCATTTCCGGGGCAATAGCTATGAACAGCCTGCACACTCACATGGGGATTCACGGGGCTTGTACATCCCCCCGCAGGTCCACATGCAGGGCACAGAACTGAAAAACAGGCGACTGAGCCATACGGGATCCTGCGTGTGGAAGAGATATTTCCCCTAGGCATTCACCGTAATGCATCACTAGCGGCACTTAAATGATCCCAAGGTCTCAATTGCAGACGCATCCGATGTTCCATAAGTGCGAGTCGTTACTTTGTCATCGTCCCCGTAGGTCGTATCAATGGCACACGGCTTTAATACCAAATGTAGTCAAAGCAGGATGTGTGACAAACTTCACGAAGTCAAGGTAGTGCGTCGATAGCATCACTGAAGTTCATCATGTCTTCCAGATCTGTCTGATGCAGTTTCTTGTCCAGGTACATGTAGAAATACTCGGGCGCCTGAAACAGGAACGCCACTCCATTCAAACAAACAGTGTTTGAATCTTGTTCACATCTACTGCTCCGCTCTCAAAAATTTCAGTCATAATTTTAATTTTTAAATGAAAGCAGTTTTCCTGATTTGTACAGTTATTTCAAAACTTTTTTTTCATGGAATCTGTTGGACATATGTCGTGCCCTAGTCAGTAAATGTTGCCAGGAGTGTTTTCTGTATTTTTTTTTCCATTTTAAGCGTTCATTTACCCCGGAAAAGTCAGTCATGTGCAAAAAATGGATAGAATTTTATACTGATCTGTTTACTGGACGACCATTGACTTTGGTCAAGGCAGACAATTCATTTGTATTAAGTATATTAACCTACTGCGATTACTAGTGTTGCTTTGTCTTAACCTACATCATCTAACTACATGTATAACTGCTACGAAGTGTTCATGATAATTATTTCTACTATATAGATGTACGTACTCGCTTGCTTAGCTTCTGCAGGAAAATCAGGTTCTTTCCGCTAAGCTTCTTCAGTCTGCCATGCCTGTAATCCAAACAAGAATCTTTGTTCACGGTTTTGCATTTTACAATGTCGTGTTAGGATGTGTCATAGCTGTGTGTATGTGTCGCGTATGTGACGTGTATTTCATGTGTATGTAATGTGACGTGTATTTCATGTGTATGTAATGTGACGTGTATTTCATGTGTATGTAATGTGACGTATTTCATGTGTATGTAATGTGACGTGTATTTCATGTGTATGTAATGTGACGTGTATTTCATGTGTATGTAATGTGACGTATTTCATGTGTATGTAATGTGACGTGTATTTCATGTGTATGTAATGTGACGTGTATTTCATGTGTATGTAATGTGACGTGTATTTCATGTGTATGTAATGTGACGTGTATTTCATGTGTATGTAATGTGAAGTGTATTTCATGTGTATGTAATGTGACGTATTTCATGTGTATGTAATGTGACGTGTATTTCATGTGTATGTAATGTGACGTATTTCATGTGTATGTAATGTGACGTGTATTTCATGTGTATGTAATGTGACGTATTTCATGTGTATGTAATGTGACGTGTATTTCATGTGTATGTAATGTGACGTGTATTTCATGTGTATGTAATGTGACGTGTATTTCATGTGTATGTAATGTGACGTGTATTTCATGTGTATGTAATGTGAAGTGTATTTCATGTGTATGTAATGTGACATGTTCTTGTGTATCTCATGTGTATGTATTGCCACTCCACTATTGTGAGGCGGCCAGAGCTCCAGCAGGAGGTTGGGCGCCAGACAAATCATCATTATTATTATTATTATTATTTTGCTGGCCACATGAACGTACGGTAGTTGTTTTAATGTTTGGTTATCTTGGGAGTATACACAGAAAGTTTGTGACTGGGCTGAGTCTGGCAGGTCTACTCTTTAAAGCGTGGAAAAACTATAGCTAAGTACCGTTCAGTCAGTGCCATGATCGGATCGAAAATAATCTGAGAGCAAAAATGTAATGACACCTAAACTGACATAACTGTACGAGATAATGTTTTTGTGCCCGTGTAATGTGTGTGTGTGTGTGTGTGTGTGTGTGTGTGTGTGTGTGTGTGTGTGTGTGTGTGTGTGTGTGTGTGTCCTGTTATTTAAAAGCTGTATAATGTGCTGATTAGTTATGTATGCTTTGACTGCAAGCGGACGTCGCGTCTATGCCGAGGCGCCGCGGTAACCTGATTGTGTTCACGCTAGTGTTCTCTTTTGCACGGTATTGTGTGTAAAATACGACAAGAACGTCCTGGTAATATCTTTCAAGTAAAACACATGGATCGGATAAGAACATGCGACCACAGTGAGATGATGTGATCTTTTTATATCAAGAATTACTAATAAAAATGCTTGACCATACGAGCACTTGTGTGACATCTTGAGCGGTGGTCTAATAGGTAGCGCGTCGGACTTAGCCGGCTGTTACCGCTATCTCAGCGATGAAGCGTGGGTTCGAGCCCAAGTCGAGCTTGTGATATGTGATACCGGTTTTTTCCTGGCTACCGGGCTGCTTATCGGGGGTTTCTTTCTGGGTTAGCCGGCGTTCTTCCCCCAGTAAAACTGGAAAAATATGATGAGTAGTGGGTGGCGCTGCACTGCGGCGACGCGCTTCGCCCGGAGGAAGCAGTCCGAGAAGGAAGAGAAAAATCTTTGCACATGTTTGAGTACATAATTTTGTACATTTATTTGTGAATGGTATTATGTAATGCAGAGCTACACCTGTCTGATGTCCAGTAAAGCGAATATAATATCTGTTGTTGCCTATATCATCTTTTTATATGCTAATTGACTGTACCACCATCACCACCACCACCACCACCACCACCACCACCACCACCAACAACAACAACAACTACTACAACAACACATTTTGTAATTTAATAAACCACTGTGACCATGTATCGTTTTCCTCACTGATCATTGTTGCGCACACTGTGCTGTTTTGTACTTTACTGTAAACACACACACACACACACACACACACACACACACACACACACACACACACACACACACACACACACACACACACACACCACAAAAAAGACTTTAAAAACAACACCAACAACAACACCTACCGATATATACATCAATGCAAGCAAAGGTAATTTCCTATGTAAAAACTTCCACTATCAACTTAGAATTCCTAATACCAAGCACAGAACGTTCGTCGTTAACACACGAAAGGTGTTCGTTACAGCGAAGAAAAAGAAAAGGTATCTCAGTTACCTGTTCAGGTGGTGATCACTCAGCCAGTTCGCTACGTCTTCTTTGGTCCACGAGCTGATGTCGGACTGCGTGTCCACTCTGCCTTCAGTCTGCCCTGAACACTGTGTCAGAACGCTGCTTTGTGTGAACACGAAACTAATGTTTTATCACAAACACTTTACTCAGTATTGTGAATTGTCTCAATGCGCCGCGAACTACAGTAGTGAACCCAACACGCACGCTCACGTGAAACACAGGCATTTTCTCACAGACTGGACATGAACACATTACAATCACGTGGTGCGAAGGGTCAGCTCAGCAATTTAAGTTTCGGACTTTAGAATTGCATTTATTTTTTAATTTTGTGGGCTGAACATTTCCAAAGCGGAGGGGTCGGAAGCCGGAGTACCCGGAGAGAATCCCTGATGATCACCCCGAACAAACGGTGCCACAAACGAGAAGGAAAACCTATTTGTCCCGAGTGGGACTCGAACCTGACTTCTCTCATCCAGTTCATTCCTCAAACCGGGGCGGTCGGTGGTCTAGTGGTTAAGAGACTTGTCACCAATGCGAGAGCTCAGGGATTCGAGCCCCACTCGGGGCAAAGAATTTTTCCTTCTCGTATGTGGCACCGTTCATTCGGGCCGACCGTCGGGGGTTCTCTCCGGGTACTCCGGCTTCCTCCCCCTCTGCTTTGGAAATGTTCAGCCCACCAAATTTGAAAAATAAATGCAATTCTAAATTCCGAAATTTCAATAGCTGAGCTGACCCTTCGCACCACGTGATTGTAATGTGTTTATGTCCAGTGTGTGAGAGAATGCGCGTGATTCACGTGAGCGTGCGTGTTGGGTTCAGTTCGCGGCGCTTTGAGCCAATTCACGAAATTGGGTAGAGCGCCTATACAATACTCATTATTATTATTATTATTATTAAACACATGACAAAATCTTACTCACGCTGCTCCCTGTTTGAGACAGTTTTCCTTTTTCTCCCAGCTCCCTGACCAGTTCTTCAAATTTCTTGTCAAACGGATACCTGCCGCTGAAGTCGAAGTACAGTTTACTGCCCAGTAGTATTCCTAGCCATCCGTTGGGCGTGTACCCGCTTTCCATCAGCAGAGGAATTATTGTTCGCTTCAGTTTTGCCGCATATTCTGCCTCTGATAAAAGACAAGGATTGTGCGTCAACGTTCACAGTCTCTGGGCTATTTTCCACAGACTGTAGAAATCCATAGAGAAAGCATCATTTTCTCGTGTTCTGGTCTGTGCCTACTCCCCAAACCCCCAACCTCCAAAATTTGTAGGAGCAAGGACTGAGTGAGTTTTTAGGGCTAAACGCCACGCAAGCAACAAAGACTAATTCGCGGCTTTGCAGGAGCAAGACTAGCTACTGCATGCATTTACTGTATGTAATATATAGACAACTATATGACAGTTAGATCTTTTGCAACTAACGTACAGTGCATTACAGTCCAGAGGAATGTGAGCTTGGAAGGAATGCTGGACACTGGCACCAGAATACGATTAAAAGTTTTGACCATATGGGGATTGAAACCCACGACCATGAGTACAAATCTCAGCTACCTGTGCTAGCTTGACGTCAGATGTAGACAAACGCCCTTATCGTATCAGATGAAGAACAGATGTAGTTGAGAACAGACAGACGCACACAAAAATCATCAACAACAACAACAACAACAACAACAAACACAACAACAACAACAACCCTCTTTGTGACACATGCTATTTTCTGAATTACCCATTCTACAGTTGGGACTGTCCTTGTATCGCTGTGACATACACATCAGCACGACAGCGGCGCCCTCTACCGCTTCCGCCATGGCCTGCAGGGTGGAGCCACTGATGTGATCTATGTCCATCCACACATTGTACTGACGCTCTCGCAAACGATCCCGGATCTGAACAGTTAAAGGTCTGGGGTATTCAGAAAAGCCGCAAACAGAACTAAGGGCTTTTCGGTTTAAAAAGCAAACAAACGAACAAATAAAACAAATAAATAAATAAATAAATCGATCAGCAACCTAGCGATACCTCGTTATGCAAGAGTTTTAAAACTGCACTGTTTGTATTTGACGTGCAAGACAATACCTGTTTGAGTGTTTTCTGGTGGTCCCATTGGTAGCTGATCATCACGTGACCTGTCGATGAAGCACTGGCTGTCTCACCTATCTTGTCAAGTGCCTGTTCCACAGAGGGTGTCAGCTTTCGCCGTGTATCTGTTGGAGAAAAAGACTGATCTTCCAGTTTCCTTTCTGCACACATGCGCTGCTACTTAACTCGCACACGCATTCGGTTAACCGCATTTAATCTGGAGGCGTGTGTGTGTGTGTGTGTGTGTGTGTGTGTGTGTGTTTGCACGCAAACAGGGACGCGACTAATTTTACTCCTTTCGATGACACATGCTATGTGAAATTTTATTGTCTTTACTCCCATATGTATACTTTCTTTTGTCGTTGTACATTTTAAATCAATAGAAATGAAAATTGACTGTCTGATGTCAACTGCCTCTACAGTTATGAAATAAAGTTTTATTGATTTATTGATTCGTGGATTAACTGATTCTCACCTTTTCCAAGTTTCTTTTCCAAGCCCAGAACCCACAAGATGCCATCAGCTGCGCTGGCGATGCCGCTGTGTTTGTGTTCCTTGCACTGATGCAGCAGTTCAATAATCCCAGGTTCCTTCTGAAAGAACAAAAACGGTCAGTAAAATGATACTGCAGGCGTGTGGACCTTTCATCGTGGTTGTCATTCACGCAGGAAAGCTGAAGCAGATTCTAGAGAGTTGCAGAGCTACTTTCCCCGACAGAAGCACGTCGCCGCGGTGCAACGTCACCCAACCTTCCTGTCCTGTTTTTGTAACAATTGCTTGGGGAGGAAAGCCGGATAACCCGGAGAGAAACCCCCAATGAGCAGCCCGGTATCACATATCACAAGCTCGACCTGGGCTCGAACCCACGCTTCATCGCCGTAACAGCTGTGACGGCCGTTTGGTCGGGCATCGGCTAAGTCGCATGCGCTACCTGTTAGACCATCGCTGATTCTAGGTAAACAGCCAAGTCCTAACTGAGGGGTAGCAAGTATCGCAAGCAACGAAACATGTACAGACAGGTATGCCAAGGGACAGAACCACAGAACACACGCGATAACAACTGTCCACAATCTAGGGCTCTAGAACTAACATCAGCTATGATATAGTCCACCTTCATCGCGTGTTTGTTGTCGTCGTCAAAAGCAAGTTGCCAAAGCGCCTTGGTGGCCTCGTGTTTCTCCATGTCACTCCCCTCCTGGAGGATTGGCCTCAGGAGGTCAAGTGCTCCTGTAAACCAGTACAGTCCAAGTGTACATTCACATTGTGGTGTTCATGTTTACGACATGAAAAATGTCTACAAGACTCGGTTGTCACAACCCTTCGGCTTCGGGTCCGCGAGTAGCGGCAGTACCAGCAACAGCAGGAGATTCAAGAGAGATTTTATTTTCCCTTTTCCCCCTTTTGGGGTATGGATAAAAACACACCAAACAAACAAACAAAATTTAAAAAAAGGACCTGAGTACACACACACACACACACACACACACACACACACACACACACACACACACACACACACACACACACACAAACTAACTAATGAACTAACTAAATAACTATACAGTCCAACTAGCCTTCAAAAATGTTGCCAGAGCAAGGGAAACCTTATTGGATTTTGCTCCTAACTGTTAAACAAAGATTATATTGTCAAAAGTAACAGCTGTCCTAAACTACACTGCTCCCAACATGTGAATATCACCGTCAATTCTACTGAACTGTTTTGAAATGGTCAAATGTCGTCAGCCTGATATGATAAATAAACCAAACTCCACAGTTGTGTCGACAAGAATTCAGACGATGCTGTGAGTGCATCCGGCACATTCAATTCCGGCACCCCGTGACGCAGGTTTCATGATTCAACGAAACGGTATACATATGTAGAATTGAAGGTGGTCCTTGGCTCTTTTTTGGAGTAGTTTAGAATTTACTCCCGTCTGGAGATAGGCGTGAGAAATCCTTCGTCTCTTTCACGGCGTTTACAATAAACAAGTTTCCGTAGAAAACGATAGACCAAGCCAAGTAGTGTCAACGTTAAACTATCTGTCTTTTCTGGGGAAAAAAAAAACCCTCACCTTTCTTTACCAACAATTTCTTGTTCTTGTCATTTCTTGCAAGGTTCGTCAGCCCTTGAAGGAGTTCTTCCAATCTGAAGTACATAAGTTCGGTCTGTAAAGACTCCCAGTAGCGGTGGTCGGGCGCTTTCCACGCTTGGCCGATCATGCGAAGCAGGAAATCAAAATCGTCCCCTTCAGCCAGGAGAAGGTCGTTGTCGTCCTCGTCAATGATGTAGGACAGCGTCAGCAACGTCATAAGTTTCACAACTACAATACAAGTAAGCGCAAAAATGCGAAAACTGGTCAGCCTGTGTGAGGACAAATAATAATGATGATAATAATGATATGGGTATTTACGGGACGCCCTCCCTCCCGCAGGAGCTCAGGACGCCTTACAGTCGACACGCCCTCACTCGATCAGAAACGCACGCAACATGCCTCCACGCTTACATTTAACTACAACACATAATGTGTATATGATGTGCATCATACATGACACCCCCCCGCCCCTTCTACACACACACACACACACACACACACACACACACACACACACACACACACACACACACACACACACGCACGCACGCACGCACGCACGCACGCACGCACACACACACACGAGAAGGTTGATTCGTACAACAATCTGGATATAGTCTTATATATAACAAACTAAGCTGGCAAGAACACGTATATTCTCCACTGACAAAAATCCAGCAAAGATTGTGCTGCCTTAGACAATCGAAGTCTTCCGTTATTTTATCTTACCTTCGCTACCATTCTTGATAATGTGTTAACCGATTTCATTGAAAAAGTCAAAAGGTACGTGTTATAAGTTATCTCGGATATAACATTCAGCACGATTAAAAAAAACAAAAAAAACACTTGTTTTCAATCCTAAAGTACTTACTACTGTTTTCCTTTGCCAGCATTGGCGTGAATACGTTGGCAGTATTGTCTCCCCTGAACTTGTGACGTAAGTCGGTGCTTCTGGCGCAGTTGTACAAGATGCCCATGGACACGTAGAACGCCCTCACTCCTAACTAAAGACAGAGGTGTAGGGGTGTGTGGGTGGGGTGGGTGTTTGGGGGTTTAACTTCCTTTTCCACACATACGGCTGATACGAGGGTCACCCCATAAGTTCGTGAATGTGGCGAAATGTGAGCATGCTGGAAAGTCTTATCTAGCTCAGTTTTTCGAAATATCCTCCGTTAGCTTGTATGCAGCTTTCCATCCGTCTGAACCAAGAAGCCACTGCTCCAGCCCACACCGACTTTGGTATACCAGAAATCTGGCCCTCGACAGACGCTCGAGCATCTTTAACTGTTTCAAACGCCTTTCCCTTCAGCTCCTTTTTAACAAGAGGGAATAAAAAGAAGTCACAAGGGGCTAAGTCAGGGGAATACGGAGGATGAGTGACGAGCTGGACCTGGTTTTCTTGTAGAAAGTCCAAAGTTGCAGCAGCCGTGTGAGCACTGGCGTTGTCATGGTGAAGGAGTAGGTGGCGGGTACCTGTCCGTGGGCGCCGTGCACTCCAAGCCTCAAACACCTTGGGCAGGCACGTGTTGATGTACCATTCGGCATTGACGGTCTTCCTCTCCAGAAGTGGTACGGTGGCTACGTGACCAGATTTTGCAAAGAAAACAGCAATCATTTGCTTCGAGACACTTCTCGATCTTTTGAATTTTACAGGGGGGGGGGGGGGGGGATTCCCCTGGAAACAGCCATACAGAGGACTGCTGCTTTGTTTCAGGATCATACTGATACATATATGTTTCATCACCAGTAACAATGTTACTGACCCGATCTGACCTTCCTCCGTCGAATTTTCGAAGCATATAGAGGCACCATTCGATTTTTGCCCTCTTTTGTTCCTCTGTCAGCTGGTGGGGCACCCAACGCGCACAACGCTTCCGAACACAGAGATGGCACCGTAAAATTCTGTCAAAACTGCCCGAGGAAGGGTTCAAAGTGTCCTTTATCTCATCCTCTGTGATTCGCGGGTTTTCCTTAATTAGGGTCTTGACATCGTTCACGTTCCCATCTGTAGTAACGGAAATTGGTCGTCCGCAACGGTCACTATCTTCTAACGACCTCCTCCCGAACTGGAATTCCTTGAACCACTTGTAGACCATGGATCGCGACGGAGCTTGGTCACCAAAACACCTGGTCAAAATTTCAGAACTTTCCTGGAAAGACTTTCCTTGAATAAAATCGTAATACATCATGGCTCTTAAATCTCAGTTTGAGAGGAAATTTGCACCTCCTTCTGAAGCATCACCCTTACCCGCCATTTCGTCGCGTAGGGAAAAAACGACTGAGAGTAGAAGTCTGAATTTTTGTCTCATAACTATGATGACATTGCTTGTGATGATGACGTAAACATTATTTTTTGATGTCATCTGTTCTTTCACATTCACGAACTTATGGGGTGACCCTCGTATCGACGGTACAATGAGGGAAAGCCAAGCACAAACATTTGGCCCTAAGCCAGAATTTGAACTCACGACCCCGAGTACTGAAAACCCAGAGCGATACCAGTTCAGCTATACCAGCTCCGCTGATGGCAGAGAGACAAAGGCAACAGGCCATATTTCGATACTTACTAGTTTTACAATATATGGCAGTAGGGAAGAGGGGGGGGGGGGCGGGGGTCGTTAGACTGGCAGCCGAATGGAGGTGACTTTGACCGGTCCTTGATATTATTTTTTAACGAGGTTACGACAGGAACGTTTCACCCAGAAACAATCAAACAGCTTATTTCATCCCCCACCTCTCACCCTCCCCCCCCCCCCCCGCCTTTACCAACCAACTGCCGCTGCGTCGTATTAAGTCACTAAAAACAATGCAAACCAAAACCAAACCAAACCAAAAGAAAACAAACCAAAACAAACAAAACAAAACAAAACAAAACAAAACAACTGAAGAGGTCACTGTGTATTTCTTATTTCTCATTACGTACGAAGCTTTGAAAACGTAAGAAAATATGTAAAAGTGAAGCAGAAAATAACAATTGAAATGACTGGAGAGAAAAAGAGAATACAACCGAGATCCAAAATGCGTTCACAGAGTGACAATAGGAGTGAGATTAGGAGAGAACTACAATCACGTAACCACCCTCACCTGAAATGAGCAGTTATGCATGCTCTTGACTTCATCAACCAGGTGTTGAAACAACCCGGATTCAGCCAGGCGGCAAGCGAACTGCTCACTCGTGTCAGTTAATCCCAGCATGCTTTTCCTCATCTGACCGATGTCAGAGTTGTCTCCCCTCCCATCCACCTCATCGCCGCCGCCATCTTGTCCACTGTAGAGTCGCTCCTCTGTCACGTGGTCCCAGCCTCTCTGCTGAAGTAGGTCAGTGTATACTTTTACCATGAGCTTGACACCCCCGATCAGAGCCAGGAAGGTGCCAATGTGACCAAACGTGTCATTCCCAAAGGGAAGGTTCTCTTTGAGTCTGGCAAACTGCTGAATGAATTCTTTCGGTTTGTTGTCGTGGAGCAGAAGGACGAGGTCGACGAGGGAGTTGAAAGCCTCATTTAAATCAGGATGCTGCTGTACCAGTGCACATGCGGCCTTGGCATCTTCCGGAGAAACGTCTGGTAGAGAATGGACTCTCTCTTCCAGCGTGGACATGATGGCTTGATCGATGGTAATACCTGGTTAATCGGTCGTTGTTCGTTGGGATTTGTCCTTCAATGCGGACGTCAAATTCTGGTCCCTCTGCGAGTGTCCTCTAGGTTCAGTCATGGGGTATAGTCATAACTAACTAGCTCCAACACCAAGTTATGCGATTTGAACAAGCGTTTTCAAAAACATGTATAATTTTGAAAAAGAGTTACTGTCATTCTAAAGGTGAAACAGGATGCTGACAAAATCTTTCCCTGTTTTTAAACTGTCCGTGACATATCTTTGTTCATAGCTAACAATCTGGATGACATATGACTGAATATCACACAGCTTTAGCACACTTCCGCGAACGAATATGCCACGTTTTTCTTTTTTCGGTTTTGGTCCTATGTGCGCAAATCGGACAAGATTGACGGTTCCTTAACGGCTCTTACTGCAGCAAACACGAGTATAATGAAAGTGCAACACTCCCACTAAACCAGGTTTAAATCCACTTTGAATCAATGAAATGAATTAATTATCACTGTTTTAGTGAGGCCACTGGTGAACAACCCCAAACTTGCTTGGTAGGAACTGAGTTAATGTAAACTCCTAAAACTGTTCCGAGAGCCTTTCTCAAATGCCACAGTTGAGTGTACTCTGATTGTTGGTTATGTAAACCTTTCCTAAAGATGACAAGCAAATTTTTCATTGCAATCAACATTGAAACACCGAAATGTCGAGACTGTGCCGAGAGACTTTCTCAAATGCCACAGTTGACTGTATTCTGATTGTTGGTTACGTAAACCTTTCCTAAAGATGACAAGCAATTTTGTTGAAGGCAATCAACATTGAAATACCGAAATGTCAAGACCGAACGTTTCCACAACGCTAATGACTCGGAGCGACTCATTCCACATAAAATTATTACACACTGACACTGCACGGTTTACTTCCGTGCTTTCCTGAAGTGGTCACGTGGTCACGCTGCTCAAGTCCTTCCGGAAACGTCCTCAGCTATTGATAGACACGTGTTGTATCGCTCTGATGGCGTCTCAGGTTGGTCAAAGTTCTCATGCTGCTGACAGAAACAGCGACGGTGCGCTTTGCAATGATTACAGTCTCAAATGCCGAGGCCAGAAAAAAGGGAATCGATAACTGTGGTTAGAGCGCTGTTAATGCGTCATAGTCAGATTATTAACGGCGTTACTTACAAAGCGATGGCTTCTTTGTTCCAGAGCGCACTTTCTTCGCGGAAGCGTGTTGTCTGATAGACAAGCGTGTTGTCTAATAGACACTGAGCAAAATGCGCGTCAGATACTTGTACAACAATACACCAGCAGGCCTCAAAATGTCAGCGTGTACAGATAACGATTTCTATGGCGAGGTCATGACACACAGCTCAGTGGCACAGAACACAACTGCCACACCCAGTTATACAGATGTATTCAGTAAACAGCGCTGATTACAAGCGAGAACTCTCGAGCCCATAGCCCTGTTCTGTGAATTCTGACGCTACTGACGCGTACAAATCGGAACCGATTTGTGCCTGTTGTTCAGTCGAGCCAAAAGCCAGTTTCACTGAAACATTTTGATCAGTAGGTTCGTGTTTAAACAGACACGCAGGCATCAGCGCAAAGCAGACGACAATCGCCATTTTACGTCATTCTCGTTTCCGGCATGCTGCAAATCGATCAAGTGTAAGAGAATACGACACGTGTGCTTAGAAGATGTGCAGTGACTGGCTTAGTAAGGCTGATATCGATTCGTTTGTCTTTCGTGGGTGTCGTTTGAAACAGTGAAGATTCCATCAACACTGACTGTGCCTGCCGGTTTTCTCCGTGTGTGTGTGCGCGGTGGGGGGGGGGGGGGGGGGGGGGGTGGGGGGTGACCATTTCCTCATCCTCTTTTTGGCCAAAATATTTACACAGATCAGATAGCTCCTCGCTCAGAAACACATTTCAGGGATAATTTTGTGAAAGTGTGAAATTTACACACACACACACACACACACACACACACAGACACACTCACAGACACACACTCACAGACACACACTCACAGACACACACACACAGACACACACTCACAGACACACACACACAGACAAAAAAAAATCAGCCAATTCTGAAGTAGTTTATTTTAATGGACAATTGAATACGAAGATGTTTTATCAAACCCGAAAAACACATAGCATAACCCGTTTCCGTTTTGGGTTGTTTTTGTTGTTGTTGTTGTTGTTGTTTGGGGGGTGAGGGGGGGGGAATACTGGATGATGTATCTTAAACTGTTGCCACACAAAAAAATGATACTAGAAATACAAAAAAGAGATACAAAATACACAAAAGCGACAGATCCACGAAGTCGAAGTAAAGACCATCTTTGGAAATTCAGGAGTGTGTCGGGGTTGCCGGAAGTGGCGCAGAGAACGACTGGATGCACCGGGCACAGGAGCTGGTGTACATGCACGGTTTGTTAATTACCAGGAAGAATGTCCGACACGATTGGAAAGATGGCGATGGCCTTGATGTAATAGCCGTCTCCATGGCAACTGTCTGGTGTTGCATAGGCCAGCAGTGTGTTATCTTTCTCTCCACAGCGGCAAACCACTGGACCATCGTAGTTCAGCTGCAAAGTCAAGCAATGCTGATTAGTGAAGCAGCCATGCAGCAGCATTAAATACTAAACGAGCTGCCAAAGGGGTTTGAGTCTAGTGGGGTGAGCGTATAGGAGTTTAATAATAATAATAATGATGATAATGAGTATTGTATAGGCGCTTTACCCAATTTCGTGAATCGGCTCAAAGCGCCGCGAACTGAACCCAACACGCACGCTCACGTGAATCACACACATTCTCTCACACACTGGACATAAACACATTACAATCACGTGGTGCGAAGGGTCAGCTCAGCTATTTAAATTTCGGAATTTAGAATTGCATATATTTTTTCAAATTTGGTGGGCTGAACATTTCCAAAGCAGAGGGGGAGGAAGCCGGAGTACCCGGAGAGAACCCCCGACGATCGGCCCGAATGAACGGTGCCACATACGAGAAGGAAAAATTATTTGCCCCGAGTGGGGCTCCGACCCCTGACCTCTCGCATTAGTGACAGGTCTCTTAACCACTAGACCAACGTCCTTTTCCATCACGTGTGGGTGATATCAAAGACGGGGCAACGAGAAAAAGGCCAGCATAAATATTTGGCCCCTGCTGGGATTCGAACTCACAACCTGAGCATTGAAAAGTTGGCGAAAGGATAAATGTAACAACAACAACAACAAATAACAACAACATGTTTTACAATCACGGAGTTCGGTATCCTCAAAATTAAAAGTGGATTTTTTTTCAATACGCGGTGGGGTGTTTGGGAGTTTAACGTCTTTTTCCACCATGTATGGGTGATATCAAAGACGGGACAACGAGAAAAAGGCCAGCACAAATATTTGGCCCCAGACGGATGCAAGTAAAACAACCTGACAAAAATAGACATGACGAACAGAATCCTCGTACCAGCTATTGCCCGAGGCTGAACCGGTTCTTTCTAGGGTGCCCTCTGAGTCAAACAAACAAACAAACAAACAAACAAACAAACAAACAAACCTCAAGACTAACCTGACACGGCTCCCCGCTTACTGAGTGGAAACATAAATAGTTTTCCTCGTTGTCCGTCATCCCGCAGTTGGAAGGAGCCACTTCAGTAACTTCGGACCCCATTGCGAAACCAGACTTGTATCCTGTAATATAAAAAGAAATTCCACCTGCACTTCAGTCGAACCTGCCTATGCTTTGTCAACTCTTCTGCGTCCTGTTCCAGCACGTAAAGCCTTCTCTTAACTGGGCACAGCGCGCGAAACACACATGTGCACATCACAGTCGTTGCGCTCGGTGTGTCTACTACAGTACCTACAAAACTGAGTTAGTTAGTTAGTTATTTAGGGCTTAACGCCGCGCAAGCAACAAAGACTATTTCGCGGCTAGCACAGTCCCATCCTGCCAGGTCCTTTAAAACATAAAAAGGGCTAGCTTAAGACATGATGTAAATATATATTAAAAATTGATGAGACTTAAATGAGATCCTGTACAAGATTAATTTCTTCAGGCCTAAAAACAGTATCACAGACTGCATTATGTAAAAGACTATATTTTATGAAAGAGATTACATTCTTTCAAGAAATTGAAGATGTTGTCAGGGGGGACATCCCTGAACAACACCTTCAATGAATCAGCGGTGTAATACTTGTCTCGAATCTCGGCGAGATCCACGCACGAGATCAAGAAATGATGGACAGTGAAAGGCTCGTCACACGGGACACACCAGGGGGGATCTTCCCCTTTCAAAAGATGGGAGTGCGTAATGTGGGTGTGCCCGACGTGGAGCCGACTAAGAACGGTCTCCTCGCGCCGGTTAGGTCGGCAGCGAGGGAGACTATCACAGAGGCTTGGAAGGATTTTAAAGAGTTTGTTCTCCGGGAGGGCAGCCCATTGGGTCTGCCACTCCTTTTGAACAAAATTGGAAACTAAAGGCTTAAAATCTGAACAGGGCATGCACTCATCCTCCACAGGGCCATCGCGGGCAGCGTTCGCAGCCCGGTCAGCGCACCTGTTTCCTCGGATGCCCGCATGACCTGGGACCCAGATAAAAACTATGTCCTTGTTGTCGGCAATCAAGGATGCATGCAGTTCATGGATCAACACCAGGAGCGGGTGATCCAATCTCCTGCCATGCAGAGCCTGGAGAGCCGACAAGGAATCAGTCAGAATTAAAAAATTGCACTCAACAGACTGGTACACGTGCCGAAGTGCGAGTAAAATGGCTCGCAGCTCGGCACTGTACACAGAACTACCGTCCGCTAGGCGCCGAGTAAAAACGCGGCCGTCCATGACTGCAGCAGCCCCAACACGACCGTCCTCAGACTTGGACCCGTCAGTGAAGATCTGACGGAAGCCCGGGAAGTCGGCCAGGATCTGCTGCAGACCGTGAAGATAGATAGGGTCAGGGGTCGAATCCTTTTTATGTGCTGTCAGGTCCAGCCTGACTTCAGGGGTGGGTAGTGTCCAAGGAGGCGTAGCTGGGAATAAAGTTTGTTCGACAGAATTGATGTCCACTCCGGCCGCCTGTAAAAGGGGTCGGACACGGAGGGACAGGGGCTTGGGCTCGTTCTTATGTACATCATAAAGATCTTCATAAACAGGGTGGAACACACAGTTAAAAGCCGGGTTGTCCGGGTTGGCCTTCAGCTTCAGCACATAGTTGAGCATGAGACGAGTGCGGCGGAGCGCCAGAGAGGGTTCACCCGCCTCAGCGTACAAACTATGCACTGGGGACGTCCTGAAGGCGCCCAGACAAATACGAAGACCCTCATGATGTACAGTGTTTAGGAGTTTAATGGTGGACTTGGAAGCAGAGCTGTAAACAATGCAACCATAGTCCAGCTTGGAACGGACAAGAGCTCGGTAGAGACGCAACAGGACGGTACGGTCACCACCCCAGTCGGTGTGACCCACGACCCGAAGGACGTCCAGTGCCTTCATACACGAAGCTCGTAGATACTTGATGTGGCTGAGAAAGGTGAGTCGGCGGTCAAAAATAAGACCAAGGAACTTTGCCTCCTGGACAACTTTAACAGGGGAACCATCAATACTAAGAGCGGGTTCGGGAAAGACCCCGTGAAGTTTTGTGAAGTGCATGCAAACTGTTTTGGACGGTGAAAATTTAAAACCATTCTCAGCGACCCATTTCTGGACGCTGTTGATACAAAGCTGCAGATGCCTCTCCACCCGGTGAAGCGACTTGCCTTTGACACAAAGGGCGAAGTCGTCAACGAACAGAGACGCATCCGTTCCTTTGGTTACTGATTTCACTATGTTGTTTATTTTGAGGCTAAAAAGGACGGGGGAGAGGATGCTGCCCTGAGGCACACCCATCTCCTGCTCCTGACAATCTGAAAGAGTAGAACCAACACGGACTCTAAAGGACCGCCCAGTTAAAAATTTATCAATAAAAATAGGTAGACGACCCCGGAAGCCTATGTCATGCAAGTCTGACAATATGCCATACTTCCATGTAGTGTCATAGGCCTTCTCGAGGTCGAAGAAGATGGCTACTGTGTGTTGTTTATTAATAAAACCGTCCCTTATGAAGGACTCGAAGCGAACCAGGTGGTCAACGGTGCTTCGGCCCTGCCTAAACCCGCACTGCAGGTCAGACAGGAGTCCTTCGGATTCCAGAACCCAAACAAGACGAGCATTGACCAGCCGCTCCATGGTCTTACAAAGACAGCTGGTCAGGGCGATAGGTCGATAGTTGCCCGGATCAGAATGATCCCTCCCAGGCTTAGGAATAGGAACCACTACCGCCTCCCGCCACGAGGGCGGAAAGACGCCAGTGGTCCAAATATGATTATAAACGGAAAGGAGGACAGAGAGAGCTTCCTCGGGAAGATGAGTTAGGAGTTGATAGTGGACACTGTCCAAACCAGCAGCAGAATCATTACTCTTCTGTAGAGCCTGCTGGAGCTCAGCCTGACTAAACAGAGAGTTGTACAGTTCAGTATTGGTGGATTGGAAATTACAGGGAGAAGATTCCTTAAGTTGCTTAATCCTCTGGAAGGAGGTGGAATAATGGTCAGAGGATGAGTTGTGCGACAGGGTTGACGCCAACAAGTCAGCAACAGCTTTCTTGTCGGTGACAAGCCTGTCACCCACTCTGAGATGGCGGATAGAAGAAGTATCAGCTTTACCTTTGATTCTGCGAATAGCCTTCCAAATTTTCTGAGAAGGGGCCTTGGATGACAGGCCAGAAACGAACTGCCTCCAAGACAGCCTCCTCTGCTGTTTATAAATAAAACGAGCTTTCGCTCGAGACTGTTTAAAGGCTAAGATGTTGGCCTGGGAGGGGCATCTGAACGCTCGTCTTTGTGCGCGCTTGCGATCTTTCTGCGCATTTTTACATTGTTGGTTGAACCATGGAATTTTAGGACCTTTGTGGATTGTCGAGGTTTTCGGGATGGCATCGTTGGCCACTTCAATCAAGATGTTAGTAAAAGCGGAGGCAGGATCCTCCGAGGACATCACCGCCTCCTCGGCCAGACGTGACCGGCAAGAGGCACTAAACAAATCCCAGTTAGCCTTCTTCAGGTTCCAACGACCCACTGTTGCGTCCTCCTCGCTGCTGGCGGTCGACAGGATGACCGGGAAGTGGTCGCTGCCACACAGGTCATCGTGGACACGCCACTCAAAATCCAGGACGAGGGAAGGATCGCAGACAGACAGATCGAGGACTGAAGAAGTACCAGTTGCAGGATGAAGGTAAGTTGGAGAGCCATCGTTTAAGACGCAGAGGTCAAGCGAGGAAAAGAGGTCCTCTAGAACCTGACCCCTGTCGTTTGAGTGGTCGCTGCCCCAGAGTGGAGCATGACCGTTGAAATCCCCAAGCAGAAGAAAGGGGCGGGGGAGCTGATCTATAAGGGAGTTAAGATCTCTCGAGGAGACACGTTCGGACGGCGGCAGGTAAATGCTGCACACCGTGACAGATTTATGTAAGGAAATACGGACGGCGATAGCTTGCAACTGCGTGTTTAGATGAACTGGGCTGTGTAATATGTCTTTGCGGATTAAAATACCAACGCCACCATGAGGCCTCTCCGAAGAGGACCCCTGGTGGACGAAATTGAAACCAGTAAAAGATGCGGGGGATGACTCCTGGAGAAAGGTCTCCTGAAGGGCCACCACACCCGGCTTTAGAGAATTAACTAGGATTTTGAGTTCTTCAAAATTAGCCCGAAAACCTCGACAATTCCAATGTATTATAGTATTTGTAGCCATTTAAAATGTGGAGGATTAAAAACCGCACAAAGCAGCGACGGCTATGTGACGGCTGGTGTCTTGGAAGGGGACACAAGGGGCGATGGGGGCAGAGGGCGGTCCTCAATTGTGACCACCTCCATGTCCTCAAGGACACTAAAGGGGTTGGTCACCTCGACTCCCTTGTCTCCCTTCTGGATCCGAGCTGACAGCGGACCCCAAGGTTTTTTATATTTGCTTTTCTTTCCAGATGGTTTGGGGGGAACAGGGGGGCGGGGGGCGGAGGCGCGCTGGGACTGAGGTCCCGACCCCGCGCCGTGGGTCGAGGACTTTGCGGTGCCAGGGGTCCCCGACGGCGGCCTGGCACCCTGGGCCGCGGGACTGGCAATGACCACCTTGGATGTGGTCACAACATTCAAAGATGACTTTGATGGGCTGGCTGACTTGGACTGACTGGCTGACTTGGACTGACTGGCTGACTTGGACTGACTGGCTGACTGAACAGCAGGGGGCTTGGCCTGAAAGGTGAAAGGTAGGGGAGGGGTGTCTGTCTGACAGGCCACCTCCTTCCCCTGGGGTTTAGAAGAAAGAGCAGCAGAGTAGGAAACCAATGTGGAAGTGGATGATGTGTTCGAAGTGGAAGAGGCAGCCGAGGAGCCAGACGCAATCCGGCGAGCTTCAGGGAAGGAGACCTTCTGCTCGACACGGATGCGCTGGATAGTGCATTCCTCTTTCCACCTCGGACAATCTTTAGAAAAAGAGGGGTGAGAACCTTTGCAGTTGACGCAGGTGGGCGACGAGCTGCAGTCCTTGTCGTCATGATCCTTCCCTCCGCACTTTGCGCAGGTGGGGTCATTTCGACAGGACGCCTGCCCGTGCCCGAACCTTTGGCACTTGAAGCAGCGAAGAGGCAACGGAATGAAGGCCTTAACCTTCACCCAGTAGAAGCCTGCCCACAGCTTCTCTGGTGCCGTTGGCTGGCCAAATGTCAAAATGATGGTACCAGTTTTAAAAACTTTAGCATGGGTTACTGCCTGAGACTTCAGGGCGCGGATGAGCTCCGCCTCCCCCAAGTCCGCCAGTGCCTCATCACGGATCACTCCCCGTGAGGAGTTAAGAGATCTGTGAGGGGAAACAGTGACAGGGTAGTCCCCAATCTTCTGCAGCTGCAAAAGACTGTTTGAGTGAGCTTTACGCTTACACTCCACCAGGAGGTCTCCTGAACGAAGCCGCGAGGCATCAGGCCTCCCTGTGCAGCTCCGCAGGGTTTCTCCCACGAGGAAGGGGTGTAGGCGCGCAGCCTTCTTGCCCTCTGCGGTGCAGTGGACAATCAGGAAACGGGGCCAAATGTCTGCAGAATGGGACTGGGACTGGGACTGAGACTGTGGTTGGGACTGGGAAGCAGGACGAGGAGCTTCCGTCTCCGAGTCACTGTCGACTTCAAAGTCAACGCGTTTGACTCTCTTTCGGTTGCGTGAGAAAATATTTGAATGTGTGTGTGCCATGGTATTGGTTGCATGATTCATCCTCCGGGGACCCCAGCCGCCACCGACTCCAACAAGGGGATGCGCATAATGTCAGCGGGTCTCCAGCTGACGCGCACCAGGGCTACCCAGAAGACATACTCGGAGGAGTACCCCCGATTGACCCGTTAAGCCACCGCCTTCTACTACACTACCTGGGAGAGAGGACCGCTGTCGTATGACACCTGACCGGTAACAAAAGACCATCGCGTGGTGTCCAGCGTCTAACTAACTACCAGAAAGTGCAGCAGGGCAGGACGTGACCAGAGCCGATTGACTAGGCCGGGCCGCCTAGCCTCCTGTCTAGGAGAATTCAAGGCCAAAGCAGCGTGTTGGCACTACAGGACGCGACCTGTAGGAGGCCTCAGCTGCCAGGATCCTCTCCTCCTCCGACACAGGTCGCGGAGCACGGCAAACACTCCGGATCTTAAAAGACCACAGTAAAGAAAAAGGAGCATGAGCTACAAGACTAAAATGGGCCTTGTAGTAAACAGATAAGGTTATTGTAAAATATATAGGCCTGCAGGACTAAAATGGGCCCTGCAGGTTAGTGTGTAGGGACCAGTCTAACACTTGTAGAATATCTTCTACGAAGATGGTGTCAGAACTGGATAAGTGTTAGAACCAGAAAGAACTGTATATCATATCTGATATCACCAGTCTTCTCCGGACAAGATGGCAACTCTTAGCTGGACCCTCGCCTGCGGCCTGTCTGGTATGGGTAACCCTATCCAGCATAGCCCACAGGGTCAACGGGCCACACACGCCCCCCACCACGAGAAGGTGGTTGCCCCCGGGGGGCCCTACAAAACTGAACACAGCTGTGCTCGGTGACAAACCGATTGAAGATGCACTGTCCGAAATGCTTGCGCGCCGAGTGACGTAGTGCGGCCAATCAGAATCTGCTGTGGAAACCACAGTCACAGTTGTGGCCATTTGAAATCCAGGTTGCTGTGATGACGCCACAGCGGCGGAAACCCCCCAAATCACAACTGTGGACAGCACTGTGGCGCTCCACAGTGCCCAGTTAAGAGCCGGATTTAGGGTGATATCAAACACGTGGCAACGAGCCAAAAGACAGCGTGAAAGGCCGTGTACACTTTCCAGTTTTGCCGGGTTGGACCCGGGTTGGTGGGTTTAAAAGAGACCCCGGTAAGTAGCAGGGCTGAATCCGCGTCCAGGTCTAATCACGCAGCTGACGTCATGCTGTTTTCGTACGTCTCAAGGTGGGCATGACGTCAGTTTCCTACGTCATTGTCCTAATGAGTGTGTGCGTGTGCGTGAGAGAGAGAGAGAGAGAGAGAGTGAGAGAGAGAATAAGAATGCCTGTGTTCTGTTTTTAGCCCAGCGTTCAGCTTATAAATGAACGTTTACGCTATTTCTTAATTCTTATTAATTTTAAATTAATATAATTACTTGAGTCTGTGATTAATATTGGTTGTTCTTAATTATTTATTTGTTGATTTACACTGAGCCTGTCTTAATCCTAATTGCCCGTTTCGGGCTGAATAAAGTGCAACTGAATTGAATTGAATTGAGTCAGGCTTGCAGAGAGTGTCAACGCTATTGACGCGACTCCTCGTGCATTTGTAGCCTATTCTTTGACCCCAACCACCGCCATAACCACCTCACGAACACGCATGAACATGACCATAGACATGAATCTGACCTGGTTCCTCCGGTCTCTCCCCCCAGCCGGCCAGCAGACACTGACTACAGTTGGACACAGCGTCACCGTCAGACAAGCGAACCACTTGCACAACGTCTGTCACTTCCAGCGGCGGTTTCAGCTCGAGGACGTACAGGCTGTCATTAGCTCCGACTGGCGCGACTGAAATTTGAACCAGTACAAGGTTTCAAAATTGTGGGAACTGTCATAGGAGAAGTTCCTGGCTGAATGTAAAGTACGAGGCGAAGAAGAAAAAAGAAGACGAAAAAAGAAGACGAAAGAAGAAGGAAGGAAGAAAGAAGGAAGGAGAAGAAGGAAGGAAGAAAGAAGGAAGGAGAAGAAGGAAGAAGAAGGGTGGGGGTGGGTGTTTGGGTGTTTAACGTCCTTTTCCACCACATACGGGTGATATCAAAGACGGGCAACGATGAAAAAGCCAGCACAAATATTTGGCCTCAGCCGGAATACGACCTCACGACCCGAGCATTAGAAGTCCAACGCTCTACCATTCGGCCATCCCGGCTCCCCGAAGGAAGAAGAAGAAAGCAGAAGAAGGAAAAAGAAGAAAGCAGAAGAAGGAAAAAGAAGAAAGCAGAAGAAGGAAAAAGAAGAAAGCAGAAGAAGGAAAAAGAGGAAGGAAGCAGAAGAAGGAAGAAGGAAAAAAAAAAGGAAGAAGAAGAAAGCAGAAGAAGGAATAAGAAGGAGGAGGAAGAAGGAAGAACAAGAAGAAGAATAACGACAAGAAGGATGATGATACACAGGTTTTACAGGGCTCTGCTCTCCGAGTAACAAGGATTCGCTGCACTGGAAGCACACACACACACACACACACACACACACACACACACACACACACACACACAGAGTCTATTTGCACGCAATCTAATATCCAGTTTGGCAGGCACCTGTTCACTTCATACGGTATGGTGAGCTACCAATCGGAATCAGTAAATATCGTAAATAAAAAAAAAATTAAGACGAAGAGAGACGCTGCATTGTTGGTTAGGACACGTACTGGCAATGTCAAACATGATGTAAGATTCATAATTGACTACAGTTTGGAAAGATCAGAAAGGCTGACCGGAAGATGCATCCAAAATCACGATACGCTGTTGTTCTTCTCCTGTGGGTATGTCGAAGTTGACGCTCCCAGCTGTGACATACACAGCTGTGACCCAAGCACTGCACACACAAATACATGTCTCTACTCAGCGTCGTGGGTAAAAACATCGGTAAACGCCGGCCACACGTAGGATGAAGCCAAGGTTTGTTGTGCGCATGTGCACAAGGTACTTCTCCAAACGTGTGTGCGATGGGAAGTATAGGAAAGAAAAGCGCCTTAAGGGTGGAGGGGGGGGGGGTGTCTGGCAGTTAAACGCCCTTTTCCACCACGTAAGGGTAATATCAAAGACGAGGCAACGAGAAAAAGGCCAGCACAAATATTTGGCCCAAGCCGGGATTCAAACTCACGACCCGAGCATTGTAAGTTCAACGCCCCACCATTCGGAAGTATAGTAAAGTAAAGCGCCTCAAGGGCGGGGGGGGGGGGGGGGTCTGGGAGTTTAACGTCCTTTTCCACCACGTAAGGGTGATATCAAAGACGAGGCAACGAGAAAAAGGCCAGCAGAAATATTTGGCCCCAGCCGGGATTCTTACTCACGACCCGAGCATTTTAAGTCCTACGCTCTACCATTCGGCCATCCCGGCTCCCCGTAAAGCGCCTCAATAAGAAATGTCAGTAAAGTCTCCTGTGTTTGGAGATAGGAAAATGTTCCGGTTTGGGTAACCGCGTGACATGTACATTCGGCTACATACCAGAGACGCAAATCTGGAGGAAAACGCTATATATTCCCCTTACACATACCGCTGCAGATGACACCCTAGAAATGCTTTAAAATTCACCAAAAAATTCACAAAAATCAGGCAGCCATAGACTCATGCGTAGAGGAAATTTAAACAAATTCCAATGTTCCGTTTTTTGGCAATGTTGGCAGCGACCACATACCCCCTCATTCCACGGTCGTCTGCTGGCTCCTGTGCCAGCCGCGCATGAATACAAATAGTCCACAAGCCAGCCTCATTTTTCCCTAATTTTACTATTACCTGGCATGAAACTTGTTTACAAAGCCAACAAAAAGCACCAGATTGCCATTGTTTACTCTGCACACAATTTTTAAAAGGGGCAAAGATTTTCTGCTATATTTAGCCGAGTCGTTATTACATGTCCCGGAAGCTAATACCGGCGCGTAGCCTTCAACATGGCTTTCCGGCAGCCGTTGGCAGAAGGGATAATCATGGGACGCAACTCGTGTTTTCAGTCTCAGTCTGATTACGGCAAAAGTCATATTCATCAACATGATGGCACTTTGGTAAAGAATTGTATCGCACTGGCCTGGACGCAGCCGTTTTAATATATCGATCATCTCTTGGAGGCAACAGACAGCACCTCTCTATATATTTACATGCCCCATTGCTGATAAGCCTTATTTGATCCTGCATGATCACAGTGGTTATGTGACCTGTGTGGGGGGAGGGGGTCTCATATTTTCGGTTGCCTAGATTGTTAGTTTATCTTTGCATGATTATGTTTGTGTTTTTGTTTGATTATTACTGTAGAACGTAGTGAGGACTTTTTGTCAGGTAGGTAGAAATGCCTACAAGTGTTATCCGAATAAACGTTTCATCATCATGATCATCATCATCATCATCATTCTCTCTCTCTCTCTCTCTCTCTCTTTCCTTCGCTGGAGCATTACAATGGAATTCCCTCCCTTTACACCTGAAACAAAATATATCTACTTCTACGTTTAAGCGTGCACTCAAACAGTACCTGATGGATCGCACGAAACATACGTCACGCGGCAACCTGTTATTTTGATTTTCTATTTTACATTATTTCAGTATTATATCAGTGATTTGTGTTTACGAAGGTCGCACGTGTGTGTGCACGCGTTTTGACCTGATGGACGATTTTCTCCATGGTTTTGTTTCTTGAAGTTTAGTGCATAATATTTTGTGTTGAACCTCTCTCTCTCTCTCTCTCTCTCTCTGTTCTCTTTCTCAAACGAAAATGGTTGTTCAGAAGTCTACAACAGCATCTCTGGTGGCCAACCAGCTACTCTCTCTTTTTATATTTTGCTCCCTTTTTTCCTTAGTAGATAGTCTCTGTAGTATTAGCAACGGCAAGTTTGCAAACTGGCGAATTTCTGTCAAAACTTTTACCGTTTCATCATCATCATCATCATCTCTCTCTCTCTCTCTCTCTCTCTCGCCTGTAGTGTTGACTTACCATAATTATATATTACTGATTAGTTTAGTCCGCCTTTGCAATACTCTCACCAAGTATTTGTTCCATCTTGAGCAGTACTACGCTTTGCTTTCATGCTCAATAATTGTTACGTTTTCACGACCTGTATTGCAATAAACTTGTTGAAACCAATACACATTGCCCCTCTCACGACAACTTACCCCTCCGTGTACTGCGGCGCCATCAGAATGAGTCCCGGATCCACTATCACCCCGCTAGGGGAGCCATGAAGTGGAAAATCATATGTTTCTACCAACACAAGGGACGGCGCGTCGCCGCGGTGCAGCTGCCCCGGTACCTCATCCACTGCCTCCTGAAAAAAAGCACACAAAGTTTATCCACTGAAATTTCACAATCAATTTCACAATTTGAAAGCACGCTTAAAGAAATCTTTTAGCCGTTCGCTACATTATATCCTGTAGAGAGGCAAGCCGAACTATGTGTAAGGTGTAATACTACCATTTTTATGCTAGCAGATAGTTTACTGTTTAGCCAAACTCTCTCTCTCTCTCTCTCTCTCTCGCCCAGAAACGCAGGCAACATTCCTCCACATATACATTTAACTACAAACAGCTGTATAGAAATGAGGAAACATACCCTTCTGGAATATTTGGCAGATCCTGCAAAAAATAGATTGAAATGAATGAATTTTGAATGAGAAACAAAAATTAAGTAATTATAATTTGGCATATTATGAATTATAAGTGATTGGTGAATTATGAGTGATAACAGTTTCTTGATTCTTGTTGCTGGTTGTGGGTTTCTTACATGTTATTTATGTCCAGGAGTAAATTTTCATTATTTCACTTGAATTAGAGGGAGATTCCGACTGCGAAGTGTTGAAAAAGCTGTGATACAGGCAACTTTCATCTATGAAATTCTGCAACAAAAGGATGCTCGCCATGTTGTGGTCAAAGCCGAGCTCAACCAAGGGGGACTACTACCGCTACTCGCGTCGTCGTCCCAAAGGGCATTTGGGAAAGAGAGTATTTGTCGATAATTTACATTATTCCATTTTGATTCGTATACTTGTCTTGAACGACGCAGCATTTGATGAACTTGAACAGATATGAAATGCGGGACGTTGTACCATTGATGATAAAGTCGAGCATCATTTAAAACAAAAAAAAATCAAATACAATCATTTCTCGAATGAAACATAGTCCATGCTCAAGATGGTTTTCTATGTTCAAACACGACATACATGATTAAAACAAAGTATATTCCGTATGGTGACAAAAGACTTACCATGTCCAGTGGCGCAGAGGAGTATCAGAATACACGTCCACAGCATCTCGATCCTGTTCAGAGCACGGGCACACACACACACACACACACACACACACACACACACACACACACACACACACACACACACCGGTAAACACAAGATACAAACAGCGGTTAAGTGATAAGGCCCTAGCGTTGAGTTAGAAAGTTACACTGAAACGTTGTGGCGTAGCTAATGACATGGGAATAGTGATAATATAAACGTTGGCTTACTTCTAACAGCAGAACGGCTGCGAGTGCTCGGAAAGAATCGTAAACTGGGGGTTTCTTCAATATTAAAGGCCACAGCGCTTTGACAACGACCGCAATGCCAAAATCAGCGCAGCTTCACTTTAATCGTATGTAGAGTCAGATGGTTTGGTCTAGTGGTTAAAGGTCTGCAATCTCAGCAAAAAGCCACAAACAGTAACCTATGTTTTTAAAACAAAATCCGGCTGTGCAAGATGCAGTCAACTCCGCTGTAGTTACGGAGTTTTCAGCGTCCCTGAAACCCCTATAAAAGCCAAGGGCAGCCTGATTTCCACAGCTCAGATTACTTTTTGACAATAAGCGAGAAAGATCGCAATGGCTAGTCTTCTCGTCTAGCGCACAGCACCCGCTAGTCAGGAAATCTACAGAAACAAATCTACGAATGTAGACATCAGAATGTCCGATTAGATCAAGACAGAAACACTTACTAGTCGTTGCGATGAAGCGGCGCCTGTAGACCAAACGTAGCAAATGTCGGAGAACAATTTGTGTGGTTCAGGACAGGTAGTTTTGCACTGTTGTTAGTAAAGCTCACCGCATGTGGAACGAGCTAGAAGGCTTCTTGTTTTGTACAGTTTACAGTTTCACGTGCAGTTGTCACTCTCGTTACCGGTGCCCGCTGATCAGTTTAGTCAGTCGCCGCCCGAACGGAGGAGGGGAGGACAGGTGGGGGCGGATGTGGGAGTTGGATGGTACGTGGGGATGGATGGGGTGGGGGTGGGGGGGGGGACGTGTAGAGTCGGGTACCGGGGGAGGGAGAGAAGGAGGTGGGGGTGAGCAAAACTGGTATTTTCTATTCCGGCTATCTGCAGATGATACTCACAAGTTTAAGGCGATCATCAACGCCGGTACACAAGGCAAAAATGAAAAAGAAAATGTATGTACTATCTGCAGGCTTTTTTTTTTTTTTTTTTACTATCTTTCCTTTCCAAATCTCTCCCTAAGCGCCGTGAGCACTCAGTTAGGGTGGAGCCGTGCGCTATATCAAGTCTCCATCATCATCATCATCATCATCATGCACCAACGCGCTAGCACAAAGATCAGATGGTCAGATGAGTAGGAAGCAATAACAATGTTTTCATGAATAATGAGGCAAATTTAGATGCTGGCTGTAATTTAAACCTTACATGGTTTGAGTAGGTGGATGTGTATAGGCTTAACGCTTACATGCATGGCAGAGAAAGAGACTCAAGACTGAAATTGTTTCAAGACTGAAATTCTCTCAAATTGAGAGAGAGAGAGAGAGAGAGAGAGAGAGAAGAGAGAACAAACAAAACACAATGAGGCTTGTGACCTAATGATCATGAACAGAAATGGCACGTAACAGTCTTCACAAAACAAAACAAAACAACAACAACAACAACAACAACAACAACAAAAAACGCAATTTGCTGAACTCCAGGCGGACTTTAAGCTGTTTATCTTCCATTTGCCTAAGACCAGTTCCACGACATAATTCGGAATTATTCTGCCAGAAGGAAACATTGTAACCAATACAGCAACCAGAAACGCGTACGAGCGTAGTACCACAAACTGACTTTGGGTTTCAGTTTGTTTTGAGGGTCCCTGTTTGGCCACTGTGTTAGTTTGTAGTGGTTTCTGTTTGTGAAACAGCGTGATTTTCCTGATTTTGGTATTTGCGCTGGGGCTGGAAGCGGAGCCAAGCTGCAAGTGAACCTGGGAGTTTTTGCGCACAAGGCAGGCCGAGGTGAGGCAAGTGGATATGAGTAAAGAGGCTTTCGGGCCGAAACAGAAAGTAGACTCGGATTACTCCGGTGAGGGCTGAGGGGAAAGAAGAAAAGAAGACACTGGACATTTTTTTTCAAACTCCTGTCACTTGCGTGTCCCTAAATGGTCTATGAATATTATTTTTGTTTCTTGAATGAAACACTTTAGGGGTGGCTCTGATGCCTGAGGCTCATCGGGGAATATATTTACAGATCCATACGCTTAAGTCAAACACGCTTAAGTCGAACTTCGGATACGTCGAAGCAAAAAAATTTTCCCGGCCAAACTTGCTCTTTGTATAACTAAATTTTCCACGGATAAGTCGAACGAGTACTCAAACACGGATAAGTCAAAACTCGGTTATGTCAAACGAAATCTGCAATTTTAGCCTCGGATAAGTCGTACCAGTCGCTGGCACGGGAATTTCTTTTTGTCCTTCTGATGCATCAGCGTCAAAACACGGCTTGCACGGAGATTTTACATTTTCCGTGCAAGTACAGGTTGACAGTGTTATGTGTCCTGCGGGCCTTAGGGCTGGTTACTTGGGTGGTAGAACACGAAATTGGCGAGAAACACGTGCAAGAACAGAGCTAGGCGTGAGATCTGACCCTGTGCCCCTGATCTCTGAGGTTTTCTGTCGCCAGTGTTAAGAAGGTGATTTGCCGTCGGATTCGGAGGGTAAGCAGCGAGTTATTCCTGTTGTGTGTGTGTGTGTGTGTGTGTGTGTGTGTGTGTGTGTGTGAGGGAGAGAGTTTGCCGGTTGGTGCCGTTAGAGTTGGATCTTTCTGCTATTTGACTGCGTGTGTTTATATGACGTTGCACTAGAATTTATTGAGCACATGCGATCATATGACTGCGAACGCGCGCGCGCGCGCGCGCGCACACACACACACACACACACACACACACACACACACACACACAGATGACGTTGCTGATCTTACAAGCAGAATAAGAGTCAGTGAAACTAGAAAAGAAAAAGAAAACATAAGCTGGAAACTTATCACCGTTTGCTGCCAGGCAGCTTTCACGTCAGAACGAAACAGCCATCAGAAAAACTTGGCTTTCTCCTTCCTCTGCATTGCATGTGTGACTATGGTAAGACCAAGCGAATACTCTGAACTGAAAGTGGACTAAAAGTGAACAAAATAGCTACGGAGATTCGATGAAATGGCAGCTTACACGAGCGTATTGAATATAACAAATCCTAGTAGTAAGGCTCAGTATAGTTCGCACCCCTGGGCCGTACTGGGCAAACTATTCAAACGCATCCACACTCATTTAGTAGAGTTCGCCTGCTTAGACCGGTTTAGGGTTAGGTTTAGATTTAGGGTTGGGGTTACCTTGTGGTAATGATGCAATCGCTATGTTGTTCAGACGGTCGCAGTGCATTTACAGCAGGTGCAAATGACACAAGGGGGCGAACTATACCAACGCAGCAGCAGTAAGCTCATGTTGACCAGGGAAAATAAATTTCAGTTTCCAAACCGATTCGGGGGGGGGGGGGGGGGGAGGTGCAACTCGCTTAACTCGAAGCTAGAGTCGAAATTCGACCTTATCCGTCGTCACGGATAAGTCAAACTTCGGATACGTCGAACAAAAATCCATTTCCCCTGCGAATTCGACTTAAGCGTGTTCGACTGTAATTACATTTTGCATTTGTGGTCCACAACAGAATCAGATAATACATGTACCGTTGAAACTTAGAGCCTAGAGCCTGTGTCACGTGTTTCTGGCTGCCTGTTGCAATCAGGTGGCGAAAATGAAATATTAATTATGCTGAGTGGTATTCGTCGTCATCGTCTTCGTCGTCGTCGTTGTTGTTGTTGTTGTTGTAGCTGCTGCTGCTTTTTGTTTGTTTGTTTGTTGGGGAGGGGGGGGGGGGTTACACGGAGAACAGTCATTGTGATTTGAAAACCCATTCAGTACCCAGGAGCCTATAAGCAAGATCCAACGCGTGGCCCTTGCAGAAAACGAAAGGTTTGCCCAAACTACTGTTTTCCCAGAACGACAACAGCAGACATCGTCATGTTGGCCTCGCAAGTAGACTGCCCCTCAAGTGTCATGGCAACCAACTTGGTGACGTCGCTACACTTGCACACGACCGGCCCGTTGTAGTTCAGCTGTAATTGAAAGACAAGAACTCAGATCACTGTGCTTTACGCGACTTAATAACATTCAGGCAAAAGCTAAGCAAATGTTTGGTGGCACAGTTTTTTTTTTCTCTCTGCAAACAAACGTGTGTGTGTGTGTGTGTGTGTGTGTGTGTGTGTGTGTGTGTGTGTGTGTAATAATAGTTTGTTCAGTTTTGCATTCCATTTGACCCATAAGAACAAGACAATACAATATAAGCTGTGGTAGAAGTGAATTCTCACACTTCTCAAATTGAGAAGTGTGAAACCAGTATCATTACAGGATACAACATAATTAGCATAAAGGGTGCGACTGATGCTATGACTATAGCTTCATAGTCTGATTTTCAGGCATTGACTTATATACAATGCTAGTCTGAAAGATATTGTTATGTAGCTGACAGGTTTTCACATAGTAGTTGGACTTTAAAAACTGAGGGGAAACGGTGATAATATACTGGAGTAAGACGTTTGCGAAGTGATGTGTATTTCGGGCATACTAACAGAAAATGACACAGGTCTTCAATGCAGTGCATATCGCGTTGCTTACAATCGGGATCTGTAACTGGTTCGCCAAAACGGGACACAGGGACACAGCATTTAGTGGTAGCAGAAAGCAGGTTAAATGGCACAGTACACCTCTCTCTCTCTCTCTCTCTCTCTCTCTCTCTCTCTGTGTGTGTGTGTGTGTGTGAGAGAGAGAGGGGAGGGGGAGGGGAGGGGGCTCCTACCTTGCACGGATATGCCTCTTCAGACAAAAGACACATGTGCAGAACGTCGGACTCGGAGAGACCACAGGCACTGCCAGCCACTACTGTCACAGCAGACTTTGAAGGCACACCAGCCAAATAGCCTAGAAAATGTATACAATATATGGAAATACTTCTTTCTTAATCTTTACTTCACGGTACTCTTCAGTCAGTGACCTGTAGGGCAAAATTATTGTCCATTAGTTATGATACAAAATAAATGATTGATTCATTAATTCATTGTTTGGTTAATTTATGTTTTGATTGATTGATTGATTGATTGATTGATTGACAGTTGGGAGAGAACACTAAGTACTCAAAGTGCGCGCTAGGTGTAAAAACCTGTTTTTCATTCTCGGTATTTATAAGTGCTTCTAAGATCCACGGCGCTCAGGTACTTTTATCAAATGATGGTAAATGGTAAGATGGCGTCTCAAATACTGTTCGGCTGCCTCCGTTGTCATGAAAACGGCTGTGAATAAAATAGCTAGTTCTGAACTGCTCAAGGGAGCGTTTTTCTGACCCCTTGTGTCAAAACAAACACTCAACAACAAACAAACAAACAAACATACAAAAAAGCAACAGACTATAAACAGGTTTAACAATACGTATAAACGGGTTCAATGTATTCTTACCCTTTTCGTTTGGCCGCTCTCCCCAACCCATCACATCACAAGTATCTCCCGGTTGAGGACAGTTCTCGTCTTGGTTTATAGGGACAGGTTCCACTGTACCCTTCGTCTTGTCCAGAGGCGTTTCCAGGTTTAATGCTGTCAGATCCCCGGATGCACCAGAAATAATGGCTGAAAGTAGGAACAACACTTGTTTTTTGAAATGACGATGGCATCGACAACAACAGTGGCAATGACAATGACAGTGGCAACGACAATGACGATGATAGGGACACTGACAGAGCAAAGACAATGACATTGACAATGCAAAGACAATGACTATGGCAGTGACAAAGACAATAGCAATGGCAATGACAATGGCAATTTCAGTGGCAATGGAAATGACAATGGCATCGACACTAATAATGACAATGACAATGGCAACGACAATGTCGATGACAAGGACAATGACAGAGCAAAGACAATGACATTGACAATGCACAGACAATGACTATAGCCGTGACAATGACAATGGCATTGGCAGTTTCAGTGGCAATGGCAGTTTCAGTGGCAATAGCAATGACAGAGTCAACGGAACTGACAATGGCATCGACACTAACAGTGACATCGACACTAACAGTGGCATCGACAATGACAGTGGCAACGACAATGACGATGACAAGGACAATGACAATATAAAGACAATGCCAATGCAAAGACAATGACAACAACAAAGAAAATGACAATGACAGAGGCAATGACAATGACTATGGTAACGGCAACGAACTTTGTGTTCAATTTTTTTTTCTTTTTTAAGTGACAGACACAGCAAATGGAACCTGAGAGACGGTCGGAACTCCGGGCCATCTTTTCCTGCTTCTCGTCGCTGTGTTTATCCATGTCCACGTCCCCGGCCACAACCACCATTTCGTAGGGACTGCAATGAGAATCATTGCCAAACAATTAATTCTGTATAGGGGCTCTCTCTTTCCCTAATGCCCTGGCAGACGAAGCGAGCAGCGGTAGTAGTCTCCCCTGGCTAGAGGTCGCCTATGACCCAGCATGTCGAGCATGCTTTGTTTGCAGAATTTTTCAGCTCAGTGTTGCTGTGTCATGGCCACGTGTGTGAAAATCCCTTTGCTTGCATTCCTGGGCCTGTATGTAAAAGTCGAGGTGAATTTAACCCACGGCTACGGGCCTAGCCCAGACTAGGACAAAAGAAACCCCAAAAGCAAAATTAAATATAAAAAGGAAGCGAAGAAAGGAAGAAAAAATCCTTCTATATCGGCTTAGACACCTTGCTGGAATGGGCCCGCTTCTTGATTTAAAACAACAACAACAACAAACCAGAAAATTTAACCCTAGAGCTAGTTTAGTTCGAAGTTAGACTCTAACCTCGACTATTACATACGGACCCTGGTTTTATCCACTATTTGCTATGATAAGCCATGAATACCAAGCGTCATTTTGAATAAATGACATTTCGATTCAGCCGGTTGTCTCTTTTCCCTTTCAATTGTTTTATCCCACAATGAACTCATCCTCGAAAAGCCTATGTATGTAAGTAAGTAAGTAAGTATGTAAACTAGTGTCCAAAAGAAACGATACCAAGGGTTGGCAAGGACATACAATAAAAGCAGAATAATACAGAAATTTCAGAGTGGTATATTTCATTAGCAAATGTTTCCGGTATTCCCGAGCGCAGACGCTGTATTTAGGGCGTGGGATACGTACACCTATGTTTTTAGGCCTCGGGGGTCACTTTGCACAAAAACATTCTGACAGCAGTTTGGTATCGTTTCTTTTGGACACTAGTTTATGTATGTATGTATGTATGTATGTATGTATGTTATGCATTATGTATGTTTTAAGATACATCCTGCAGCTCTTCATAGCTCACAGATCGACCTAAGCTTATTATGGTGACAAGAACGTAGTCTCATTTAGATGTGAGCACAATCTGAGCCGTTTCCGGGCCGTTGTTGCTGTGATATGAGCCAAAATACGAGTGTACCGACTACTGCACTTAAATGTGGCATGCGTAAGCCATAAATGGGCATTGTTATCACGTGACACCTAATTACCCTACAACTGTAAACACGTAAACGATACGAGCTGGCATGGCTTTCTGGTTCAGTCCCGTGTAGTCACAGGTCAGCGCCAGGCCCACGCGCATGCAGTCAGTCTGACCTACTTAGGGCGCTTGCCCCTCTTTGTCTTAATCGTTACGGCAGCGTGCCTCTCGGAACACCAATCGACAATTTTGTTAGCAGCGATTTTCTCGCCTAGCACGAGTGTGAAGTACTGGCACAGCTAACGCAGAAGCAATACTAACTGACGACAAGGTGAAATCCAGTGTTGACAGGTACATCCGGGTGACCGTCAGAAGGGCGCGAGGTCACCAGTTTGTCTTTTCGCAGACGAACCCTAATGGCTGCCGCTATACTCGATACGTACTAAATTCGGGCAGGGTGTACAGTTCACATGGGGTCGATGGCAACATTACAAGTTATTTATTTATTCATGCCCTTGGTCAAAAAACAAATTTGTTCTTGATGGACACAATAAAGTCGTTTGAATCTTGAATCTTGAATCTTTACCGATCTCTAAGATAGACTTTGGGAAGAGCACTGGGCCAACAATGGGAGCTGTTCAACCTGCAGGAAGAATCCTCAAAAACAATCCAGCGGGCCTTACTTTTGAATACAGCGAGTGGATGCCAGCACTCTCAGGACGTCGTCAATGGTAACGATGACCCCAACACAGTAAATCAGTTGCCCGTCCCTCTCCACGTCCACTCTAGCAAGGAAAGGCGCATCGCCGCTGTGCAGCTGCCCTGGAACGTCCTCGAGTGCATGGTCCCAGTGATGGCTTGCCTGGAACCAAACATACCAACTGGACCAACAGAGCGACTGGCAACGTGTGGACGAGCACCAAGCAGATGAACGAAGATACGAATCTAGTTGACGAAGGATGTCTAGGGTGGTTGGGTGTTTGGGGGTTTAACGTTCTCTTCCACCAGATATGGGTGATATCAAAGACGGGGCAACGATGACAAAGCCAGCACAAATATTTGGCCCCAGCCGGGATACGAACTCACGACCCGAGCATTAGAAGTCCACCGCTCTACCATTCGGCCACCACGGCTCCCCCCCCCCCCCCCCCCCGAAGGATGTCTAACATCGACAGATCAAACCAGTACTCAGCAAGTGAAAGCTATGTTTTTCTATTTTTTTCCATCACGACTTGTCAATGGACGACTCCACTCAGCATGCCCCTAGACCAAAGCTCCACCCCTTTTCACTGTTGTGTACTGACGAAACACAGTACGGCCAATCAAACTACATTGTGCTTCAGGGCTTCTTTGTACTGACTGGCAAAAACAGTTTGCCAGACCATGCCATGTGCTGCGCTTACTATGCCAAGCAGACAGGGATACAATACTCGCAGTTACGGAAAAATATTCATACTGGGGAATATCCCCCAATTTCCCTTCGAGGGACGAATAAAGTGATATCTTATCTTATCTTATCTTATCTTATCAGTAACGGTGAGTCACTTTCAAGGATTTTGTTCTTCAATTAGTGATATTTTGTCAAACAATTGTTACCTCTCTCTTCATAGTTTTCATGGCATGTCTCAAGGCACGGTCGACTTGCTTGCCTGAGGCTAGGAGAAAAAGGGGATGTTTTATATCTATCTCCTTTGTGACCGCTTTGGTGCAAGTGATGATATGTCGTTTTTCATTTGTAAGTGAAAGCTGAACATATGAGCCAGTGAGTACTGAGGATTAAAACACACACACACACACACACAAATACACAACAAAAAACAAAACAATACTTTTATGTACAGTAACAGCAGCAGCAGCAACAATTATCAACAACAACAACAATGGCATGTCTCCAAATTTGCTTTTGAAGGACATGTTATTATTGAAAAAAGGTTTTCTTTAATATATTATGGTGAACTTACCGGCGTACAACCCCACAATCAGAATGAAACTCACAGTGAGTTTCGTCATCCTATCGACAATAGAAAAACATAACACTACTTTACACCACTCGCCAGTGCAAACATTCAGTGAATTAACTATGAGTCCCATATTTTGTTTTCAGAGGGCAAAGTCAAATGATGACTACAGAATAACAAAAGTAATAAACTCAAAGTTTAAAAACAACAACAACAACAACGAAAAGAACAAACAAACAAGAAATTGCTTTGACTGTCCCAAATGTCCGACCAAACTCCTTGAAATGAAGCTTTGTTGCTCATTTTTATGAAAATAAGAAGAAGAAGAAGAAAACAACAACAACAACAATGCACCAACAGACTGATTCTGCTATAAGCAAAATAGCCATCGTGGGAGAGTGTCGGGGTGTTTAGGGTTAAACAATTCTCATTGTTAAAATAATCAGTTTACAAGCATATCATTACAGAACGTTTCACCTTCACAAATTCTTCTCATGGCGACAACATGAACTTCATAAAACACTACCGAACGTTACTCACATAATACTAACTTTCTGACTGAATCTTGATATAAAATGCAACGCTGACATTACGATGCTGGCGTACAATACCTTCCACAAAGTGCTGTTTTACGTGGCACGGTATTTCGCAATGTTCACTTCAGTCGACTTGTGGATATCAGCTGTAACTGTGTACAGTCCTAGCAGAAAACATGCGAGCGCGCAAGCTGTTGCTGTTGCATCTACTCGCGGTAATCGATGTTATAAATGCGAAAAAGTTTTCCATGCGACATTGCTGTAAGTGATGGTAAGCTTGGTCAATAGATTAATTGCGATTAGGGAGCGAAGAGGCGTCTGACTGTCGTATCTGATGGTCACGCGTGAAAAACGAAACACGTGCTGTCTCGACCTGGAGAGAGAGAGAGAGAGAGAGAGAGAGAGCTTGGCTTAACAATATTGTCTTGAAGTGTTGCATTCAAAGTGTGTGTGTGTGTGTGTGTGTGTGTGTGTGTGTGCGTGCGTGCGCGCGCGCGTGTGTGTGTGTGTGAGGGGAGGGGTGTGTGTGTGTGTGTGTGAGGGGTGTGGGGGGGGGCGTGTGGGGGGGGGGGGGGGGGGGGGGGGGGGGGGGGGGGGGGGGGGAGGGAGGGGAAGGGGGGGGGCGTGTGTGTGTGTGTGTGTGTGTGTGTGTGTGTGTGTGTGTGTGTGACCAAATGAGACACAATCGCCGAAAAGAGAGACGTCAGAGTACGGAGGGAGGCAAGGAGAGGGGGTGGGGAAGGGGGGTGGGGGGGGGATTTGGAAGCTTTCAAACCCTCCATGCATTCGGGTCACATCGGTCATACAATGACTGTAAATTTGGAAACGTTTGGTAAGTCGATTAAATGCAAACAAACAACAACAACAACAACAAAAAACCCTGTATGGCCGATGTAACCCGAATGTCAAGGTAAAAAAGTTACATGTGACACACCAGCACACACCACACAACTTGTCATGTTACGTGAAACTAAAATCTCATAATTCCGAATACAAAAGCATGAACTAAAGCCTGTTCCACACACATAAGATCACCAGGGAAAGATTTTGAAAGAGTCTAAGCATCGCAGATTGATAGGCAGCCGTGATACGGTTGGTAGGGGTGGGTGTTTGGGAGTTTGACGATCTTTTCCACCACATAAGGGTGATATCAAAGACGGGGCAACGAGAAAAAGGCCAGCACAAATATTTAGTCCCAGCTGGGAAGCCGTGATACAAAGTGTTGTGCATTTCGGCTATATGTATATATATCCGGCCGTAATGTTACTAATCCTAAATCGTTTGTCCAAGAGGGTGGGACTGAGGTGCCTATAAAGCTCATAGTGCGCGTGTTGTTAAGAGAGAGAGAGAGAGAGACTGACTGACTGAAACGTTTATTTCAGGATAAAGACTTGTACGCATGGTCTGCCTATCTTACAAGCTGTCCTGCTAATCTAGAAACACTAAAAAATAAAGGCTAACATAGAGAGAGAACGAACGAACGAACGAAGAGAGAGAGAGAGAGATTAATCCCAGCGACTCTGGTAGTACACGTGAAGTGAACCGTGAAGTTTCTATTATCCTCTTAATCTTACCATGCTTTACCATTAGTCCTGCAGAAGCCAAACTGTTCTTGTGAAATTAATCCCTACAAAACAGTGACCCGGTAAAAATAGCAAAGCAGTTCCTGCGCGTTTAGTTGTCGCTAGTCTGACGATACTGTGTGAAGCAAATGGCGCCCTGTCTGGCATAGCCCAGTGGAATGTCTGGAAGTAAAAGGGAGTCGATGCGATGGGTTCCGGGACGAGTAAGTCACGTGATGTGGGCGGTCAAGGTCACAGGGAGCCCGCAAGGAGGCCGAACTCCGCAGGACACAATGTCAGATTCCACGAGGGTAAGATGTCTTCGTTTGTGTGTGTGTGTGTGTGTGTGTGTGTGTGGTGTGTGTGTGTGTGTGTGTGTGTGTGTGTGTGTGTTTCGTATAGTGCCTGAGTACTAAGACATTCTCTTTTGCTTACTCTATCTTTCTTTTCTCTACTTTAAATTACATTTATTTTTATGGGAAAACTCGTCATATGAAACGTGCACCGTAATGCCGGAACTTAGCAGACAAAGTCTGTGTAAACGGAACAATAAAAAGCTGACCCCACATTAAATGGAGACTGAAGGTCCACATGGAATTAGGACTGGAACGTGAGACCCTCGTGGGATCCTCGTGCGCTGTCAGAAATGTGTTAAGATGTCGTACAGCCGACATCTGTCTGTCTGTAAGTCAGCTTAACTGTCGTTTTACCACGATTCTTTTCTCACAGCCAGCAGAGCTCCGCCGAAACAGGAGAGATCCCCACCCAAGTCCGTGCTGGAAAAGAAAATCTACCAAGTGTCCAGCGTCCAGGACGGAGACGCTAAAGCTGCGTCTGTCCTTGTCGCCGAACATCCAGATCTCCGGGCCGGTTTTGATCGCCTCATTCAACTCAGAGTCATGCTGGACGACAACAAGGCCAAGGAATTCACCAACGGGTTCTCTTTTTTCAAAGATGAATACGACTTCACTGTCTACCCTTACAATCGGTTCGCTGACTTTTTGCCTTGATAGGAGGCGCTGAAGGCATGGTGAGGGTGTACTCCGATGCTTTGGCTCAGATCGGACGGAAATGTGTTACAGAACTACTGTTGTACTACTCAGAAACGAACGAAACTGGCCTGACACCCCGGAAGGAGAAGGGACTGTACTTGATAGAACGACTGCGCAGGTTCTTTCTGCAGATGACAGACGCGAGTATCGTCTTCACAGAACACGTGATCGCTGCAGGGTTGTTTTCCTATTTGGCGGAAGACTTGAGGAATTTGGATGAATCATCTTTCAAGGTACAAACCCCTGGCTATCTATCTTTCTTTCTCACAGGCCAGGTAACTGTGTGCACCGTGCTTTTGTGTTGAACTGGAGGTCGGTTAGAATATGACTGTTACACGTGTATCCAAAGTATTTTGATGATAGATTTCTCTTTTTGCAGATGTTTATTTGGACATCTCTAGTCTGTCATCATAATCACCCCTAAAAATGCTTAAATATAAAAACCTAAATTACCATGCGTAGACCATTCAAGGGCACGTACGTGACAGGAGTAATGCTAGTCAAATTTCTGTTCAGGACAAACAGCCACTTCACTCAAATCTACTCGTGTCACCTTTGCCTCTCTTGTGCGCAAAAAATCCCAATTTCACTGGCAGCTTGCAACCCCCTGGCGTACGCCTTGCCCTACCAAATACGAAAGTCACAAAAACTAGCATACTGTTCACCTCGCCTGTTTGGCTTTGAAGTGACCAGCTCTGTGGTCGTGTGTGTGTGTGTGTGTGTGTGTGTGTGTGTGTGTGTGGTGTGTGTGTGTGTGTGTGTGTGTGTGTGTGTGTGTGTGTGCCGGGGGCAGCGGAGACCGTGTATGATGCTGCACATTATGTGTTTGTAATTAACTGTATGTGTGAAGGAATGTTGCGTGTGTTTCCGTTTCTGTGTGAGTGAGTGCGTGTTGACTGTAAGGCGCCCTGAGCTCCTGCTCCTGCGTCCCTGAAATACCCATTATTATTATTATTATTATTATTATTATTATTATTATTATTATTAAAACAGGGTCCTTCAAACAAAACCACTGCACTTGCCCCCGCGCTCAATTTGTGTCGTTACGCATGTGTACCAGGTTGGCATCAGGGTGTTCTACGTGTCTGTTGGAATCCTCTACAACTGTGCCAGAAACATGGAGCTCCGCCAGAAGTTCCGGGAACTCTCCTTAGTCAATCTCCTCATCTCCATGCTGGACAGGAAAGAAAACAGTGAGTTAACAGGCATGTTTAGTAGGACTTCGTCATGAGGACTTCGCTCAGCAGCGTAACCCATTTACGTGTAAACTAGGTTCACACGGCAGAGGCCTCGAGCGGTTTAACTACGATTAACTAATGGTACCCATAGCGTGCCTAATTTACATATAGAATAACGATGAGCGAAGTCTTCCTTACGAAGTCCTACTAAATATGCTTAGTGTGTACTTCTGTTCCTACAACTACACTTGCAAGAGACGGTTGAAAATAACAAGGCAAACTGAACTGTAGCACCATATAAGTCTTTGTCGTTGTCGTTGATATTGTCGTTGCTGCTGTGGTCGTTGTTGTCTGGAATATTGGTTTCAGTTATTGTACAGAAAGTTGACAATATCAAGATCTACGGAGGATGGGGTGGGGGTGGGGTTGGGGGTTTAACGTCCTTTTCCACCACATACAGGTGATATCAAAGATGGGGCAACGATGAAAAAGCTAGCACAAATATTTGGCCCCAGCCGGAATACGAACTCACGACCCGAGCATTAGAAGTCCACGGGTCTACCATTCGGCCACCCCGGCTCCCCCCTCAAGATCTACGGAAGGGATGTGAGCTTTAGGTCATCTGTAAAAAAAAAAGCCTGAGCGGCTTGGGTCGGGTAGGCACCTAGCAGAGGTTTTGGTCACGACTTCACTGTTTACGGATGAGTCAGTATCCAGCCAGCTGTTCACATTTCCGTGAAGTTTGCAATACGGTCTGACATCATACAACACAAATATATTACTGCAGATTCAAAGGCGGGTCGTTAGCGAATTAGCTATTGATATTTCTCTGAATTTTGCAAGACAGTGGGGGAGCCGATGTGGCCGAATGGTAGAGCGTTGGATTTCCAATGCTCGGGTCGTGAGTTCGTATCCCGGCTGGGGCCAAATATTTGTGCTGGCTTTTTCATCATTGATCCGTCTTCGATATTACCCGTATGTGGTGGAAAAGGACGTTAAAGCCCCAAACCCCCCACCCACCCACCCACCCGCTCACCCACCCGCAAGACAGTGACATATCATATTACTACACAAGACGGTTGTTCATGTCTCTGTCACCTCAGTCGTGAAGCTGTTGACACTGCTGACCTTGTGCTACATTATTGACGAGAAGGACAACCACCTGCTGCTAGCAGACAACACCGACTTCGACTTTCTGCTGGACATGATCAGTGAAGCGTGGAGCTCTCCGGACGGCCGCTACTGGGACTCGTTGCAGATGAATGAAAAGATCTACTTCAGTCTGGAGGAGCTGCTGCGTGGTCTGGGGAACCTTGCCCGCAACGACATGAACAAGAAGGTGCTGATGAACAAAGGTAAACACAGACGCGTGCGTTTAAGTCAAATACGCTTAAGTCGAACTTCGGGAGAGTCGAACAAAAACATTTTCCCGCCAAACTTGTTATTTGTATGACTAAATTTCCACGGATAAGTCGAACAAGTACTCGAAAAGGGATAAGTCAAATTTCGGTAATGCCAAACAAAATTCGCCCTTTTCGCTTCGGATAAGGACTTCGGATAAATCAGTTGTCACTGGTACTGGCATATTTTTTCTCCATCTGATGAGTCGGCGCCAAACACTTCGAAATTCGACCATATCCGTCGCCACGGATAAGTCAAACTTGGGATAAGTCGAACAAAAATCCATTTCCCCTGAAATCTGAAATACGAGTTGGTCCTGAGCCGTGGCAGGGTTGAACTGGGGTCCCTTTTAACCCATTTTTGTTAAGTGTAAACGAACCGACCCGGGTCAAACCTGGGTTCAACCCAGTAAAATTGGCAAGGGTGGGGAAGGGTGGGGGAGGGTGTTTTGGATTTAATGTCCTTTTCCACCACGTGTGTAATAATAATAATAATGAGTATTGTATAGGCGCTTTACCTGATTTCGTGAATCGGCTCAAAGCGCCGCGAACTGAACCCAACGCGCACTCTTAGATGAATCACACGCATTCTCTCACACATTGGACATAAACACATTACAATCACGTGGTGCGAAGGGTCAGCTCAGCTATTTGAATTTCGGAATTTGGAATTGCATTTATTTTTCAAATTTGTTGGGATGAACATTTCTTTTGTGTGTCCAGACTTTGTAGGACTTTTGTGTGTCCAGACTTTGTAGGACTTTTGTGTGTCCAGACTTTGTAGGACTTTTGTGTGTCCAGACTTTGTAGGACTTTTGTGTGTCCAGGCTTTGTAGGACTTTTGTGTGTCCAGACTTTGTAGGACTTTTGTGTGTCCAGACTTTGTAGGACTTTTGTGTGTCCAGGCTTTGTAGGACTTTTTGTGTGTCAGACTTTGTAGGACATTTTGTGTGTCCAGGACTTTGTAGGACTTTTGTGTGTCCAGGCTTTGTAGGTACTTTTGTGTGTCCAAGCGGCCTTTGTAGGACTTTTGGTGTGTCCAGGCCTTTGTAGGACTTTTGTGTGTCCAGGCTTTGTAGTTTGATGTCCTTGTAGGACCTTTGTGTGTCAGGCTTTGTAGGACTTTTGTGTGTGCCAGGCTTTGTAGACTTTGTGTGTCCAGGCTTTGGTAGGACTTTTGTGTGTCCAGGCTTTGTAGGACTTTTGTATGTAAACTTGGCAAGTGAAAACAGGCTCAAAGAGAGGGCAATGCATAAGAAAGTTTTTTAAAAACATTTTTCATGACACAGGCGTGCTGGGTCGTCTGAAGCCAGTATAGTATTAATTGACGGTACAGATGAGGAGAAAGAAGCTGCTACTGCTGCCATTTGGCAGTTGGCTTTCGACAAAGATAACAAGACCAAGATGAGGGTACGGTATAGATTTACCGTTATCTGCCCCCCCCCCCCCCCAAAAAAAAAAAGGGTTTAAGAAACTATAATAATAATAATAATGAAGACTTATAAGGCGCCTATACATGTAAATGACACAGGCTCTAAGCGCCGTACATCATAACTACATACACCGCACAATAAACAGCTTTCATACACATGCACAGACTCACAGGGAACATTTAAACAATAACTCTCAACAAGCAGACTGACATGGTGTGGAAGGGCAGGGTAGATCAGTTATTACAGGGTATTATTATGTCCATGGCGCTTACGCCCCTCTTTCAGATGACAGTACAGATCCGTACATGACATGAGTCTATGTTCAGAATATACTCCGAGTCCAGACTTTGTCAGTTTGTGTGTCCAGATGTTGTCAGTTTGTGTGTCCAGACTTTGTCAGTTTGTGTGTCCAGACTTTGTCAGTTTGTGTGTGCAGACTTTGTAGGACTTTTGTGTGTGCAGACTTTGTAGGACTTTTGTGTGTGCAGACTTTGTAGGACTTTTGTGTGTGCAGACTTTGTAGGACTTTTGTGTGTCCAGACTTTGTAGGACTTTTGTGTGTGCAGACTTTGTAGGACTTTCCTTTTGTGTGTCCAGACTTTGTAGGACTTTTGTGTGTCCAGACTTTGTAGGACTTTTGTGTGTCCAGACTTTGTAGGACCATTGTGTGTCCAGACTCTGTAGGCCTTTCGTGTGTCCAGACTCCGTAGGACTTTTGTGTGTCCAGACTTTGTCGGACCTTTGGGTGTTTAGACTTTGTCGGTTCATGAATCCTAGGGGGGGGGGGGGGGGGTGTTAGTTAGTTGGTTACTTAACTTAGGGCTTAACGCCGCGCAAGCAACAAAGGCTATTTCGCGGCTCGGGGAGAGGAGGGGGGGGGGCGCGAGGTGGGTGTTACTGTTGGTTGTTGTATGTTGGAAAGGTGTTTCTGGCATGTTTGGCTCGGTCTTGCCCAGCGTCTCTTGCTGACGAAATACGCTATACGCATGAGATATCAGCAAGTAGTAATTGCAGCAGTGAAACGTACTGCTCATATGGAACGAGTAGGAAAGCTGACGCTGCAAGGGAGAAAACTGTGCCTTTATGGCTGTATGGGAAGAGTGATCACTGGATCAGGCAGTTTCCAGCACAGAAAAAAAATGATAGAAAAGAGAAGGGAGGGGAGAGAATAAAGGAAACTTGGAGGAGCCAAGACTGGCGAAGAACCCCCAACGGGAGGGGGGTGGGGGATGGGGAGGGGAAGGTGGGGGCGTGGTAGCAGCAACTCCCTCACAGCTCCAATGGAAATGTGATTTTGGAACAGAAATGATTCGAGAAATCACGCACAATTATGAGCAATCGAACAATCGAGCAGTCACGTAATCACGCAATGAAATGCTGTAAGCATGAACTTAAACCTTTAGTTAGTTTGTTTTTATTACTTTTATTTCCTTTTTTTTGTGCAGGATGACGCAGTGCTGATAGAAGCTCTCCGCAAACTGGGAAACTGTAGACACAGTGACTTGGCCGAAAATGCCAGTGGAGCTTTGTGGGTTCTGGAACATGAGGAGCAAGGTGAGACGCAGAGGAGCCTCCATACTTTAAAGCCCCATCTTTCGGCGTGTTTAAGTCAATTCCTACAAATTAAACTTGGGGTTGTGCGTTTGTGGCCTCACTACAAATAAATCATAATGGATTTAAATCTGGCTCAGTGGGAATGTTGCACTCGTGTGAATGTTATACTCGTGTTTGCTGTTGTCAGAGTAATTTTGCCTGATTTTCGTATACAGCTCTTCCCCCCCCCCCCCCCCCCCAAAAAAAAAAAAAAAAAAAAAAAAAGTTTGGGATACTCGTTCGCGGTACGAAATGTGTTAAGAAATCAGGATAAGGATAAAGAGAGGATAAGAATAAAGGATATAACGATGTAAATGATCAAAAAAAAAGTGCTGGTAGGACAAATCACAAACTATTCCGTTTCCATCTTGCAGAAATGGTTCCACGGCGTTTAAAGTCTCCATTCTTTACAGATGGCCAGCGCGGAAACGAGCTTAATGGTGAAGAGGATCAACTGAACAGTGCTTTTCAGGCGGGCCACATCATGATCAGTTACCAGTGGAACAACCAGGAAATGGTTATGCAGGTAACCTGTTTTACTGTCATTCACGTTTCTCATTTTGTCTGGACACACCAGGCCAGGAATATCCCAGTTTACCAAACTGTGAGGTGCAGAACTGAACTAGACGGCAGCTGAGATACTTTCACAACGCTCCAACCTTTTGAATAGTTTAAGAATGTTTGGGGGAAAAACACTATCACAAGTGCAAATGTTTGCCGATACTAGAAATGTTTGACGAACAGAAATTATTATTCAGTTCAGGACGCAGCCCACTGATAAAGATCACGTGCTGTCTTGCGTGGAGCACGCGATCCACCTCATGTTTGAGTGGGATTTTTCAGGCTAAGTTTCTATATTGATTGTGAGTATTTTCCGGCATGTGCCTCTGGAATTTAATCATTTGACCGGTGATTCTGTTCTTAAACTCTACACATTTTCACACCTTGTTACGAACAATCATTTTGTTCTCTTGAGGGGGAGCCGGGGTGGCCGAATGGTAGAGCGCTGGACTCTCAGTGCTCGGGGCGTGAGCTCGAATACCGGCTGGGGCCAAATATTTGTGCCGGCTTTTTCTCGTTACCCCGTCTTTGATATCACCCTTATATGGTGAAAAGGACGTAAAACTGCCAAACACCCACCCACTCCACCCTGTTCTCTTTAGCCTGCATGTTGCGTTTCGGTGATGTCCTAGGAAGAGGCAAATAAGCAGTCAAGAAGTCGAGCAATCACAGATTCGAGAAATCACGCATTTGAGCAATCGAACAATCGAGCAGTCACGTAATCACGCAATCAAGTAATCAGGCAATTACGCAATCAAACAGTCAAGCATAAAAAATAGAGCAATCACGCAAACCGAGCAGTCGAATAATCGAGCAGTCTAATCACGCAATCAAGCAACCAAGCAATTACGCAATCAAGCAATCAAGCAAAACATTTTTAAAAAAATAGAGCAATCACGCAAACCGAGCAGTCGAATAATCGAGCAGTCTAATCAGCCATGGCCAGAGACTTGGTCAACCGAGCAATCAAGCAGAAAAACAATCCAGCAATCACACACCCTAGCAATCGAACAATCGAGCAGTCACGCAATCGAGCAGTCACGCAATCGAGCAGACAAACAATCGAGCAATCAAATCAACCATCGTCAGAGACACGGATTAAAGAATATTTTCGCTTCTTTATTAACTTGATTTGAAATGGCACCGCCTGTATTGTGTAGATCCGCGACATGCTGAGAGAGAGGGGCTTCCCTGTCTGGATGGACATACGTATGAGCACGCACAGACAGATAATAATTAAAAACTTCTTTTGATAATCCCTTTTCATTACAGGCGCCTGAATATTTCTATTCGTACGTGGAGCGGAAGTTACGTCTGACTGACATTGATGAGCTGATGAACTTCGTGAAAGCTGTAGAAAAGTTACCATGACGACCAAACACTGATACAGCCAGCACCGACAACTTCAAGTTATTGATTCAAATAATTAAAATGTGTGTGTGTGTGTGTGTGTGTGTGTGTGTGTGTGTGTGTGTGTGTGTGTGTGTGAAGGGGAGAGAGAGAGAGAGAGAGAGAGAATGTGACACAGTTTTTGCAGCGACTCTTAGTCTGTGTGTGTGTGTGTGTGTGTGTGTGTGTGTGTGTGTGTGTGTGTGTGTGTGTGTGTGTGTGTGAAAGCTAAGCTGTTGCCAACTTTGTTGCAGGTTCATGCAGGGTTGGTTGTAAATATATGTATCTATATGTTGTACAGTGCATTTTGTGAAAGCTGAATCAGTACGAATTTGTCTTTGTCCATGTTGTTTATTTTGCCCTCCATACCCCAAAAGGGACAAACAAATAAAATCTTAAATCATTTTCGTTGGTCACCTGACGAAGTTTATAAATAAAGCATTCGTGAACAGGAATATCAGTAAGTGTTGTCTTCACTGTTTTATGCAATGCATAAACCAGAGAGTGGCTAAAGCCGCTCAGTCGTTGGCGTAGAGGGTAAGTATAAAAACAAACTCAAAGCCGAGCGATCAGCTAGAGGTAACCAAATGAAAAAAATACTAAGATGCTTTTGCGTATACAGTTATTGTCGAGCAGTCAACAAAACGTAAAAAGTAGCATGGTAAATTTGTGTAAACGGTTGTTGCTGGGCAGTAAACAAGCACAGAATAGTATTATCACACAGTTGAGTAAACAGTCGTTAAGTTTAAACGGATCAAAATTACATACTTATAACATTTAAGCACTTTGCTCAGTGAAAGCCAGTATCACAGGCAGTTCATCTTAAACATAACCAGAACAACGTCACGTCTATACTGACAATGGTACTTCAACTGCAGACAGAAATGAACTAAAGTCCTATGCTTGTACGAGGGGTGTCCCAAAAGTAGCGTCACAGGTGCTATGAAATTGAAACAAGTGAACGTAACGCCATCAAACTCCTACAAGTGTATAACGTATCTTTCCACTACTGGCACTAGTCATGCAAAGTTTCAACCGCCTCCTTCACACGAGAAGATAATTATGGTACCTTGAATCAAGTGCAGTGTTGAACTGTGAAATAGCGAAGGAAACGGTAATGACTGCGAAGTGGTTACAAGTTAAGCAAGTAAAAGCGACATAAAAGGAACAGAAACCACTAAACTTTCACAAAGGACCGCACGGGTCAACGTTTCGGCTTTCGCCTTCCTCAGGACACAAACAAATCAAACGTTAAGCCGTGCCGTCCTTTGTGAAAGTTGAGTGGTTTCTGTCCCTTTTATGTCGCTTTTATTTATGAAATAGCGGCTTTATAGGCGACAGAATGTAAACTGCTGAAGCACAGCTAGGAACGGATGATTTGCGGAGTACAGCAAAATCATACATCGTACAAAATGGAGCACGCAGTTTCACAATATGGAATTATGATTAAATGATGTATGAGCAAAGGCACTCGGAGAAATACATGTAAAGTATACGCGCCACATAAAACACCCCTTTTCGTGAAATAAATTAACAAAAGTATACAGTTTGAGTGGATCTTCACCTCTCTCTCTCTCTCTCTCTCTCTCTCTCTCACACACACACACACACACACACACACACACCAAATGCACGCTTGTATAATTTTGTAAAATCAGCAACTGCGTCATCACAACAGACCTCGGTCCACAACGAATATGTCTCTCGTTGAGAAAATATTAAATAAAGAAATGCGGTCATAAAACTAGCTGAAGTGCAAATAAACTGACCGAGCTACGGTGAAAATCATACGTGCAATGAAACACATAATACAGTCGTACGCGAAGAGTTTGTCCTTTTCCTATATACAGGTGTGAGTCATCAGTCGTCATACCTCTATATCCAAAGTCAACTCAGATGAATGACTTCAGCTTGAGGTGTATTCAAACTGCCAGCGTAACATTCCAGATGACCGCCAGCAGTATTCAGTCCGGGGCATTTACAGCCTAGAGATGGATGGCGCGGGGCGCTTTTTGCGTGAGCGTCATGTGCCCCGGATCACTGCACCTACAGGCTGGAAGTGCCCGGGAATAATTCGTGTTTTATGTTTCAAGTGTGTCACGTCTGCGGCGAAGCTAAGTGGTCGGCACAATGGACGACTCCACTCCTGTCAATCACACGGACCGAGACCCCAGAATTCAGCCAACAAGCACACCGGAATGAGCATGTAAATCTGTAATTGACGATTCCATATTCTTGTCATTCAAAACGGTGGAGCCCCCAGAATTCAGCCAATCGCTTGACGTGGCATAATGAGCACAACACATGGCATAGTCTGGGAAACTTTTTGCCAGAAACTACAACGAGGGAAGCACGTGTAGTATGATATGAATGAAACATGAAAAGAAAGCAGTATTTTCATTTGACGTCATTTGAAGAAAAGGGCCATTACGTCAATCTCTTTCATCTTGAAATCACCCCTTTTCCCATACAATGACGTCGCGGACGTACTTTGTTTTGCCAATACACGGCAGAGCAAAGGGACGGAGCTTTGGCCTCGGGGTTTGCCGTGTGAAGTCGTCCATTCCGTGGGATCCAAATCACAGGCTTGTGTCCTGCTCCGTGGGTTCTGTGCGCAAATGTCTCGTATCGTCTCTCTGTTCCACAATCTTCATGATTCGGGTTAAAATCTGCAACAGACACCGCAGCAGATGAGATAACATGCGACAAGTGTTCTACCAATTTGTGTTCTATTTCTACCAATACTCCGATTAATTTTTCAGATATTTGGATCCCAATTAACTTAGCTGTTTTTTTTTTAATATTGATTTTAGATTGAGTTTGAATTGAGGAAGCTAAAAACAACAGTCAGAAAGAAGGAGTTTGTAACACGGAAAAAGGGGGTAGTCAGGATCTTCCTCCCTTTCCTTTTTGTTCCCTGCCGGCATAGATCTTCAAGACTGGTCTGCTGTTCTCCCAACATCTTGTCACTGAAACTGAAAGTCGGTGCCAAAGCGTTGAAGTGTGCAGCATTTAGCCATTATGAGGAATACAATAGATCACATCTTTACCCGATCCTCCATGCCGACCAGGCGGTCCTCCAACCGTTGCTGTTGTTTGATCACCTGCTTCAGCAAATCGGATGTAGGGGGCGCGGCGACCACAGTTACTGTGCCTTGCTGTGGTTGGGCGAGGTCACGCGGGCTGCTTTGCATCTCCACCAAGTCGTCCACTCTGTTTTGTACCGTCTCCAGGCTGGCAAGGGTTGAATAAAGATGGAATAACTGTATTTGTAGTTGTGTGATATATTATATCAATAGCCAGTGCGTCTATGGCTCCCGGCTGGAGCCAAATATTTGTGCTGGCTTTTTCATCGTTGCACCGTCTTTGATATCACCCGTATGTGGTGGAAAAGGACGTTAAACACCCAAACACCCACCCACTCACGCGTCTATGGCGCATACCCTTTGATAAGTGTTTTACAAAACCCAGGATAAGAGGGTGTATACACAATAAAACAAACAAACGTGTAACTCTACAGATATATGCATATCAACATTCCAGTCCGCAATGATGTTTTAGCTTATCTTATATTTCTTAACTTTGTAAGCTCTTAGAGCTCGAGGGAGCTGGGGTGGTCGAATGGTAGAGCGTTGGACTTCTAATGCTCGGGTCGTGAGTTCGATCCCGTCTGGGACCAAATATTTGTGCTGGCTTTTTCATCGTTGACCCGTCTTTGATATCACCCTATGTGGTGGAAAATGACGTTAAACCCCCCAAACTCCCACCCACCCACCCTCTTAGAGCTCGCTGAGTATAAACCTTATATAAATATCCATTATTGTTATCATTATCATTATTGTACCGTTTCATGACGACCTTGACCCTCCCTTCTACGCTCTTGGCTCCCGTGGCCTCCAGCTTGGACAAGTATTTCTCCGTCATGATGTCTTCCCATTTCGTCAGCGGTTTCGGGCTTCCTTCAAAAGGCCGCTCTGGAAATTACACATCAATTGTACCAATGACGTATAAATAGCAACAAAAGTTTACACTGCAGAGTTATCAAGCATAATTATATCGTCCCCTAATGTTTTGTTTAAAATAGTAACCAAATTTTACACAGTAGATGAGATAAAGCATGTATCGTTTCCTAATGTTTTGTTGTAAATATTAACCAAAATTTACGCTGCAGACAACGTTATCAAGCATATATCATCTCCTAACGTTTTAAGTATTAACCGCAATTTCGTGGATGAATACACGGCTGGCACCGCAGGTGCCGTAGTTCCCGGGTGGGTGAACGCCGGGATATTTATGACACGAAGCGTGGAATGCGGCCCTGTCCCGCAGTCCCAAACCACGTGGACCTCCATGGCATCATCTTACCATCATCCTCATCTCCATACTCATGCATAGTAAAAATTGCCCCAGCTTTCGAGCCCTCCGTGGATTCCACCCATGACCTGGGAGGAACACCACTGGAGCTGGCAAAGAGTTGGGGCAGAAAAAAAGTATTAACCGCAATTTATACTGCAGGCAACGTTATCATGCACAATATCGTCTCCTAATGTTTTCTTTGTAAACATTAACCAAAATTTACACTGCAGAAAATGTTATCAAACAGGTCTCGTATCCAAATGTTTTCTTGAAATATTAACCAAAATTTACACTGCAGACAAGGTTATCAAGCATAATTTTTAATTATATCGTTTCCTCGTCCTTTGATTTAAATATTAACCACAACTTACACTGCAGACAACGTTATGAAGCATATATCGTCTCCTAATGTTATGTTTTAGATATTAACAAAAAAATTGCAATGCAAACAACGTTATCAAACAAGTATCGTCTCCTAACGTTTTGTTTAAATATTTACCAAAATTTACACTGCACACAACGTTATCAAACATATATATATATCGTCTCCTAATGTTTCGTTTTAAATGGTAACAAAAATTTACATGTCGGCGTTGTTATCAATCATATATCGTATATTTGAACTGTCGATTTGCATGCTAAGTTAACCGAGAGGTGTGCTTGCTTTCTGAAAAATGTTTGTCGATTTGTCTTCATCACGGTAACCACTAGTTCAAAGGCACACGAGTATTGCGTCTCAATCAACACTCGCTGAAGCAGGCAACAGTTTAAAGGTGCAGTTTCTCGTAGTTCAGTCAAAGCTTACAACTTGCATGGCCTTACCCGACCCATGCACATGAAGGACTAAGGACTCGATCCTTTGACAGCTTTTTTCATTATCCCTATGCCCTATGACTGTGTCATGACTCTACTCAGATGCTATGTCAGTTCTTGTATGTTCAAGCATATAATGCACGTATGTTGTACTTGTTTTTTTTTTTGTTTGTTTGTTTTTTTTTTTTGTTTTTTTTTTTTGGGGGGGGGGGGTTTCTGCCCCAACTCTTTGCCAGTTTCAGTGGTGTTCCTCCCAGGTCATGGGTGGAATCCACGGAGCTGAGCAATTTTTATTATGCACGATGATGGAGATGAGGATGATGGTAAGATGATGCTATGGAGGTCCGTGTGGTTTGACACTGCAGGACAGGGCCGCATTCCACGCTTCCTGTCATAAATATCCCGGCGTTAACCAGGTCCGAGAACTACGGCACCTGCGGTGCCGGCTGTGTAATTATCCACATCATAAGACGTGTCATGCCAAGGGAGGCACCCCCAAAGTCGCACCCGTGAAGTGGGTGAATCTCGGCTGTGTGGCAACAGCCTCCCCACTGGGCCCATAGCACACCCGCTCTGGGTAGGAGCCGACCTATGTTGTACCTGTCTTTGTCACTGTATAATATATAAACTAACAACAGAATTAAAAAAAAAAAACCACTCACTGAAGTAAGAGGTTCTTGACTTTTTGCGCCACCAGCCTAGTTTGGCGCCGACCCAGCGGAAGAATATGTAGAGATGTCCGAGGACGATGAAGGGCGGAGGGAGACACGGCCTGGCAGAGTACTCAAAGATCAGCCCGAACTTCTGGAAGTGCCAGTAGATGTCCGTGTTCTCGTGAATCTTCTGGAATGTGTAGCTGTGAAAGATCGGATCAGATCGGATCAAAGATAAGATCAGACAAGATAAGAATACTTGCTGGGAAACGTAAATGTCTGCTGGAAACGAGAAATAACTAAACAATACATTAAAATTCTGCACACAACACATACGCGCGCGCGCGCACACACACACACACACACACACACACACACACACACACACACACACACACACACACACACACACACACGCCACTACGCGAACAAATTCACGCATAAAACTCTTAACACAATTTACAATTCCACAGATGTTGAATGTTGTGTACCTGAACATGGCGATCAGTAGATTTAACAGCAGGACGTTGGTCATGAGAATGTAGACTCCCATGAACACCGGCACAAGGTACTGACCAATAGGCGTTGGACACGGAAGGTCATGGTCGTCTTCTTTGCAACTGTCACCTACAGCAGAAATCAGTACACGACTTGCTGTCTTGTCACATTCATTTGTTTGTCGTCAGTGTTTCTTTGTGAACTCTAAAGATCCCGGACCCAACCACCTCCTGCCTGCTACACGATAAGACTTGTTAAAAAGAACAAGCCACTGCACACCAGTCGCACGTTAAGCCACTATTCCGCAAGGCGTGGGTTAAAAAGAACAAGCCACTACACACCAGTCGCACGTTAAGCCACTATTCCGCAAGGCGTGGGTCTTCTCGCTAGGCCCAAGATCGGTGCAGATGGCTCCTAGTGATCTGGGCCCGAATGTAAAAGTCGAGGTTAATTTAACCCACGGCTGCGGGCCTAACCCAGACTAGGACAAAACAAAGAAAGAAAGAAACAAACAAACAAACAAACAAAATTATATAAAAAGGAGTCGAAGAAAGAAAGAAATCCTCCTATAACGGCTTAGGCATCTTGCTGGAATGGACCCGATTCCTGATTTAAAAAAAAACAACAAATAAATAAATAAATTAAAACAGAAAATGTAACCCTAGAGCTAGTTTAGTTCGAGGTTAAACTCTAACCCGGAGCTAAAACCCTAACCTCGACTTCTACACGCGGAGCCTGAAGATTTCAAGTAAAATGCGATTTTTTTTTTTTTTTTTGGCATGGGCGTTTAAGAATGATCGGGCTTTGTGTAAAGTAAAACATTCCTCGTTTGTCCAGGAAAGTACACAACATGCTTGAGGTGCAAGCCCTTCTTTTCTTTTATTTAAAAAAAATTCACGCGGTGATTGTAATACTCTGGGGGAAAAATCTGTTCGAATTTTCAAAATGCACTTTAAAAAGAAAATATCAAGTATTGCGAACCTACTAGTTATGGCTAACCCATGAGTGATCGGGGAAGTCACATCCTGGATTCAGGAGAGGGGCACCATGACTACCAGCCTACCTTCTATTTCTTCCAGAAACAGTTCTCCGTAGATTGTCCAGTACGCCTTACGGGGTAAACGGTACAGTAGTTGCCATGACAACTCGGTGTTGGGATACAAGATGGCTTCTGAAGCGATGGCGTAAGATGTGATGAACACCAGGAGAATCATCACAAACCAAAACAGGTCCTTCATCTGAAAAACAAAATATAAAAAACACTCAGATCTTGCTGTCTTATGGTCCCAGCTGCTGCTTCTTGGAAATTTCACAATAAGATTCTCCGTGACTTTAGTGTAATCATCATGAACAACTACAAAAGTATATTTACCTTCTAACTGTTATCATGGTTATGCTATGTTTGTTTTGTGTTAATCAGTACATTCATTTGTATTTCCTCTCGTCCTTTCTCTTGCTTTCTTTTTGCGTGTTCTTTTGCAAATCTCAGATGTCAGTCCCTCTTAAAAAACAAACAAACAAACAAACAAACAAACAGCTACATAACTATACTTTGAAACAACTGCTCCCCAACTGTGTTCATTCTCGTAGTTTCTCCGAGAACCGAATATGGCGTTGTTCATTTTTCTTTCAATTTAGCGGGCTCTCTCTCTCTCTCTCTCTCTCTCTCTCTCTCTCTCTCTCTCTCTCTCTCTCTCTCTCTCTCTCTCATATGTAACCACAACACTTGTACTCAAGATAAAGATACCCTCTCACCATCCTTTGTATCATGACGACCTTTGGCCCCAGTTCCTGGCTGATGGAGAAGACGTAGAGGATGCGGAAGAAGAGAGGTACGACATTGAGTGCCAGGAACACCCTACCCCAGTCAAAACACATGTGACACGTGGCTCGCGGTACTGCCCGCAGACAGGCGCCAAGGACGAAGATGATTATGGTGCTACCGTCCAAGTAGAACTTCCAGACAGACCGCTTGAAGCTGTACAGCAAGAACTGCGGACAAGGAAATCGGAGAGTGGACGTCAATTCGTGATTATATCTGTACAGTCATAACACAATTGCTCTTGGCCCAGCAGCTGTAACGATGGATTGACAGAACTCTGTGTGTGTGTGTGTGTGTGTGTGTGTGTGTGTGTGTGTGTGTGTGTGTGTGTGTGTGTGTGTTCCACAATTACTGTGTCTTTTATTATTCTCCCTGGCATTATTTTCATGCCATTTTATAATATTTCATCTTATTTTTCTTAACTTTGTAAGCGCTCAAAGCTCGGCTGGAATGGAATGGACGAAACTGCGCTTTCATAACTGATCAAACTGTTCCGTAACTGGACAAACTGCAGTCAACAAGAAACACTCTGTGTACCTGTCTCAGCCCCTCTAGAAAGATGGACACAACCCAGACGATGAGGATGGTCTCTGTAGCAAAGTAGTAGGTCGGTGACAGTTGCACGAGCAACACGTAGCTGTACAGAGTCAGAAAAACCAGGTAGGAAATCTGCAACAAGTGAGTGTTTTATCATACCCCTGCGTGCTGACAGATCCTTTTGTCCATGAATAAGACATAAGACATAAGATATTTTATTGGATCCCGTAAACGGTACATTACTGTGCCTGCTCCTCCTTCGGGTGGGGTGGGTGGGTGATTGGGATTTTAACGTCTTTTTCCACCATGTAAGGGTGATATCAAAGACGGGGCAACGAGAAAAAAGGCTAGCACTATATTTGGCCCCGGCCGGGATTCGAACTCACGACCCGAGCATTGAAAGTCCAACGCTCTACCATTCGGCTATCTCGGCTCCCCGCTCCTCCTTTGATTAAGAATAAACAAGTATTATGTTCCCACAGACACCCACTCACTCGCGGCGCTTTGGGCCAAACATTTGGGATAAAGAGCCTATATTAATGCGCTCGCTTATTTTTATTATTATTATTATTAGATCACCCTTCGTTGATGGTAAAAAGCAGTAAACATCCAGCCAGCCAACCAGCGTATAATGTACACATGTATCGTTCCCAATACTTCATGCAAAATTAGGATTTTGTTTCTACAATATGCAGAAGGTTGTTAGTTCATTTTGTTTCCCTTTCTAAAAGGAAATAACCTCTGTGTGTGTGTGTGTGTGTGTGTGTGTGTGTGTGTGTGTGTGTGTGTGTGTGTGTGTGTGTGTGTGTGTGTGTGTGTGTGTGTGTGTGTGTGTGTGTGTGTGTGTGTGTGTGTGTGTGTTGATTGGCGTACGCGAGGTGAGTTCAGAATTTACTTCATTACACGTGACGAATACTGCCACACGTGCACCCAGGACATTTTTTTAAAAAAAATTTAAATAGATGTTTATATTTCTGCTTTGCACGTACACAGTTTGAGATGAAGACAATGACAGGTGCACGGTAAAACCTGCGGAGTTTCTGCCAGCATAAAAACAGCTTTCCACAGGACGATGAGCTCGTGTCTTCCTCCCTTCTGCTGCTCTGTCTGACAACAAAAAGTCTGAAATGTTGGCATAGTGGTGATCACGACAATGAGAAACATTCTTTATGTATAAGCATTGACAACGGGTGTTGAAAATCAACAGCTGGTACACATGGTAGTTGATAGAAAGGAATGAGACACGTTATTTGCGTATAGCGAATTTGAAATCATGGAAACAAAAATCAAATCTAGTTATTTCTGAAATGGAAACCTTTTCACGAGGTTGATATACATAGCAATGTTCCATATATTTACAAAGACAGGAATGTCATTTTTACAACAACAAGCATGTCCTGAAAAGCCGCATAGAGCTTACAAAAGTGTTCAAGTGATGGTTGTGAAGTGTTCCGCTGTAATCAAATGGAAATTATTGAAAAATCGTCACCCAGCGGCTTATAATGTCCGATTATAGCTTACCGTTCATTTCGAAAGGTGTGTGGAATTGGAATTTAAACCCAAGTGGATGTAAAAGCACCTTTTGGTTAAGGTTCGAACACAGTGGAGCTGATGAAGATCAACACCACTGCCTACACACCAGCCCAGTCGGTAGAGAGCCCATCATGGAGGCAGAGTCTTTTGTCTACCTGGGGAGGGTGGTTGATGGACAGGGAGGCACAGACGAGCTAGACGTCACAGCCAGAATCAGCAAGGTAAGAGCAGTCATGGTCATGCTGAAGAACATCTGGGCATCCAAAGTTATCAGCCTAAGAACCAAACTTCGCATCTTCAACTCCATCGTGAAGTCAGTTCTGCTCTACGGATGCGAAACATGGAGGGCAACAAAGACGACGCAGCAGAAGATCCAGACACTTTTCAACACCTGTCTGAGGCGCATCTTCAACATCCGATGGCCAGAGAAGATCCGGAACAAAGAGCTGTGGGAGCGAGCGGAACAGGAACCAGTGGCCAAGCAGATCCTGCAGAGGAACAGGGGCTGGATTGGACACACCCTCAGGAAGCCAGCATTTAGCACCACATGCCAAGCCCTGACATGGAACCCGCAGGGGAAAAGGAAGAGAGGCCGGCCTCGCAACGGCTGGAGGCGGGACACTGAGGCAAGTTAAGCAAGCAGGGGACCAACTGGGTTGGAGTGGCAAGAGCAGCCCAGAACCGAGTGCGATGGCGGAGGGTCGTCGATGGCCTATGCTCCACGTGGAGCCATGGGCCTAAGTAAGTAAGTAAGTAAGTGGAACACAGTGGCTAGAGTGACGATGTGATTTAACCATAAACTTACCGAGTCGCTGTGAATGTGAACGATCTTTGGCTGGGTGATCTGTTAGGAGCTTTGTCACTTGTCTTTGATAACAGTCTGATGTCATCACGAAAGTTGACGATGAAGAAGATGAGCGGGAATACAAAGATGCAAAGAATCAACTGAAATCAGAATAATCATAATGCAGTCAAGTTATGCAGATAACACTGCAGACTGCTTTATCAACATCAACATCAACATCAACATCAGCAGCAGGTCCGCACGGACTGAATACACAGGTGTGGAAAATCCGAAACAACGTTGTTGTTTTTTGTTTGACTCTCTCTCTCTCTCTCTCTGTTTTGTTTTCCTATGCCCGCAGAGGGTTGGAAAATAAACTTGACTTGAATTGAAAGGGGACTGTATTGTTTACTGATGGCGGCTGGTACAAATTTTCACCGCAAGATTGTAAATCAACGCTTGAAGCACTCACATACCCGCGCGTAAATAACTTTTCAACAGCAAGATGTATTCCTTTTCGGGTTCTTCTTCGTTTCTGTTTTGCTTTATTGCTCCCTGCTGCACGAACTTGAATGCAAAACATTTTCAACCGTGTCTACCCAATAGCGTGCTCAAACTCTAGTCTTTAGGGTTTGTAGTATACGAACTAACCACTGTGGTACCGAGTCTCGACCAACGCATTCCTATCAAGCGACATTCAGTTTGCATACAAAGATAAGAGAGCTCTGTGATGAGCTTTATAGGGAGCTCATGCACCCATCCAACAGTTGAAGCACCTGCTGAAAACACTGATATTTTTTTAACTTTGGAAGTCACTATCCTTCAAGTAGGCGGTTTTTACTTCACAAAGCGTCACTGACCTTCAAGAGGCCGTTGTCCTTTGACATCTTCCCCATCCAGACGGAGGTGAGCAAGGACTGGCAGGCTGTTTGTGAGATGAAGCGGCGGTTGTCCGACTTGAGAGCGATCAGGACACAGGACGTGTTCCCCCAGCGTGGCAACTCCCGAACCAACACGTCCAGGGCCCTCTGCTCATGCTTGTAATAACACGTGTTCATCACACCGATTGCCAGTTCCTCGAACTCCCTGCCATCATCATCATCATCATCATCATCATCACCATCATGTTTCCAAACTGCTTGCAAACTGAAACTTACAGGCATGTTTACGTGAATCACGTGCATTCATTCACACACTGGGAATCAAAACGCAGTCATGTGCTGCTCAGAAAATTCTGGTTTCAAAATTTAGAATCGCAATGCCATCTATTTTTTATTTTATTTGTGACCCTCCACCACGAAATGAGTCATCTTGTAACATGAACAAACAGCTCAAGAAGACTCATTTCGAGGTGGAGGGTCACATTTTATTTATTTATTTTTTTATTTATTTATTTATTTATTTATTGATTTTTTTCGGGGGGGGGGGGGGGGGGCTGTCCCTTGTAGAGCACTGATAAAACCTCCATACTTAGCTAGCATTCTCAGGGCGGGGGAAGGGGGAAGGACACTGTGTTGTACCACTACATGGTAAACAGAAATGGGGAATCAGAGGGCGTGTCTACGGACCTGTGGGCTACATGTTAATTAGTTATAACAGCCCAGTGTTTATCACGTCCGTCCTGGGATACTTATGCTACTGTGTGGGTCTGGGATTCAGCAAAAGTATTCATACAATGCGTTTTTCTGCAAGGTGTTCAAAGTGTCGGTGTCGCTGGTTTTCAGTGCCATGGCCTTCAGCAAACTGTTGGCTACTAGAGCTGCTGCCGTGGACTCCTGAACAAAACGAAAGAAAAAAAAAACAAAACCCGGCCGTGCTTGAATAAATAATTGTGTAAGTACTGTGAGAGTTTTGATTCACTTTTTGTAATTTTACAAATATCAGACACACAGAAGTACTATTGTCACCACTGTCACGACGATGAAGCGTGGGTTCGAGCCCAGGTCGAGCTTGTGATGTGTGATACAGGCTTTTCCTGGCTACCGCGTTCATCATCGGGGGTTTCTCTCCGGGTTGTCCGGCTTTCCTCCCCCAGCAAAATTGAAAGCAGGATTGATATTAGGTGGCGCTGCACGAATTTCGCGAAAGGGACAATCAAGATAAAAAAAGTGGGATGACAATGCAAGAAATGCTAAGACTAAAAGTAAAAGGGTCGGGCTATTCGTGGTGGTGATGGTGGGGAGGAGGAGATTGTGGTGGTGGTGGTGGTGGTGGTGGTGGTGCCAACAAGATTTTCAAAGAAATAGTGTCAATACTGAACATGATAGATGAAAACCATCCTTTAATTTCTCGCTATAGCTGCTTGCATCCGTGCACAAGACACTAGTCTTACATTTCCCTCCCTCCAGAACAGTTTGGCCATCTCCTGCTGGTTCATCAGTACCGACCACAAGAACAGCTCCTGGGCAGGACCAGCTGGGTCATCAAGAATCTGCGTCATCTGCAGGATAAAAAGAATTTCATATTAGCGTGACATTTAAATACAGTAGCCAAATATTTGGAGGAAGCTTTCATCTCCATAAAATCAGAAACGTAAGCGATCCATTCCTGTAAAGGCAAATGTTATATGCAGCGAAGTTTGAAATCTGTTTTATCATAGCGATTTTTTTTAAATGGGACGCTTATGTTGTCGACGTGACAAACAAGAAAATTTAATGGTCTGATTTACCTTAAGATGATGCGGCTCATAAAAGCTTCCCATAAGGTTTTGGATGACCCGGCCGACATGCTTCAGTGGATACTCATCGGACTGGAAAGAGAAAAACAAGGTCAAAAGCAGTCATCGTATCTATACACGTGAATCAACTGATTGCAAAGGCAGTTTTCTCGTGCACGTATATTGTGTAAAACATACAGTGTGTTAGTTCTTGGACCACAAGCGAAAGACTGAAACCTTCTGCTGTTCAGTCAGGTAATCGGACTAACAGTATGTATGCTGTCTTAAACTCCAAATTTTAAACTGTTGATGCCTGCGATAATAAATGTGTGTGTGTGTGTGTGTGTGTGTGTGTGTGTTGTGGTCGGGTGGGTGGGTGGTATATACGTTGTTTGGTTTTTTTATCTGGTGTGTGTGTGTGTGTGTGTGTGTGTGTGTGTGTGTGTGTGTGTGTGTGTGTGTGTGTGTGGAGAGAGAGAGAGAGAGAGAGAGAGAGAGAGCTATTTGAATGTTTTTACTATAATCCTTATTATTTTCATGTTCTGTCAGAGGCTGGACTGCAGAAGAGAAATTTCTGTTTTACGTTCTGTAACATGGACAATAAAGATATTGTATTGTATGCTTGAAACCAAACAAACCGTTCCTTCATTTACTTAGATCATGTGTGTGTCCAAATGTTACATTAACTGGATCCCTACCAAGTAAGCTTGCGGTTGTGCACAAATGGTCTACTAAAAAAATCATTACCAATAATTTATTCTTGTCTGCGTGGATTTAAATTTGGCAGAGTGGGAGTGTTGCAGTTTGATTATACTCGTGTTTACTGCAGTAAGAGCGGTCAAGGAACCGTTACTCTTCCCTGATTTTCACATACAGCGCCAAAACCGAAAAAGCGTCAAAACCAGCGGTCGGTGGTCTAGTGGTCAAGAGACTTGTCACCAATGCGAGAGGTCAGGGGTTCGAGTCCCACTCGGGGCAAAGAATTTTTCCTTCTCGTATGTGGCACTATTATTATTATTATTATTATTGTTATTAAATACTTGGTGAAGTATATTTACCTGGTGTGACTTGTGTTTTTCAAGTAACCTATGTAGTAAACAGTTGGGGGGAATCTGAAAAACAAAACGTACTGTTGCCATTAGAGATCATCCTCACTGTCTTTCTGTCCCACTCCCCCACCCCTCTCTCTCTCTCTCTCTCTCCTCCCTTCCCCTCGAGCGATATTTGAATAATCACAATGATACTAATACTTTAATTGGAATGTTTTGACAAGGGTGATGTCAGCTAAACAGACACACCCTGAGGAGAAACCACACGCACAATATATTGAAAAATATCAGAGGTCACTCACCTCTTGGTAAAGTTGTTTTAGACGGTCAATCGTGACAAAATCCCTGAGAATGAAACCGTTTTCCAAAAACAGATCCACGAAGCTGGTTTTATCCTGCTTAATGGCCACCATCATCACATCTGTCAGTTGTGATGTCTGCACAGTTCACAGGAATAAAATAATTGATGAACTATACTACAGCGTCGTTACGAAAATACGAAATCCAGACTTTGCCTCATGGTCATCACCATATCTCGCAGATACATTGTCTGCCCGGTGTAGGAGGCAAAAAAAGACTTCCAGGAAAAAACACTGGGAGTGTATTTGTCCTAGGAAAGAAACACTGCAATCTCGGAAGGGGAGTGTTATTTTCCTAGGAAAATTACACTGGCGCCAGGAAAATAACACTGCCACTACGGCGGCAAATAAGACTGGCGGGAAAAAAACACTGCGGGTGTTTGTTGCGTGAATTGTGTTTATTTTGTTCAGAGTGCACGAAGGCAGTGAGCCTAACCCTAACCCTAACCCTAAAATACATGAAATAATACTTTAAACTGGAACGCACTAAACTCTGTCAAACTTTTGGTTATTTCGAACTTGCACACAAATGAAAAACTAGAGCAGTCTTTTTTCCTGGGGCAGTGTTATGTCCTGGGCGTAGTCATTTCTTCCTGGGTGAAGGAGTGTAATCTTCCTAGGAAAATAACACTCCCAGTGTTATTTTACTGGGAAAAAAAAACACTCCTGTAGTGTTTCTTTCCCGCAGTGTTATTTTCCGACTACACCGGTTCACAGGAATGCGTGTAGTGGTGAACTACTGTAAAGTGTATTAGTAAGCTTTGTTAGTGTATTAGTAACTGCTCGTTGTGTGTTAATGTTAGATTATTGCTGGCTGCGGCTGTCCAGGATTGCATGTGAACCGAATCAAACACCATTACTACAAAGTTTGTATTACAGGGCACCGGTAGAATTATTTAAATTGGCTGCTAAGTTGGTTATTTTGGTTCTGGGTGTCGTGCCTATGCTATTTCAGTATCAAGCAACACTGCTAGTCAAGGTAAAGTACACTTCTCAGTACATAAAGGCAATCGGCCTGCAACCAAAAATGAACTTTAATGGGACAAAACGAGGAAAGGAGATTTGAACGAGAAATGGACAAAACTAGATTTGAAGCCAAATGGTGAAGACCCCCACCTTCCATGTTCTCTCATCCGTGAAGATCTCACTCTTGGCTACATCCACCCGGTTCCACGACAACGCGAGCTCCAACTGAACCATGACGTTATTCTTCATGGCTGCAAGTAAGTAAACGTACCACACTTTACAGCATAATTATATCTACTGTGGGTTTCAGCAAACCCCTTGTTACACCGCCATCACATTGCAAGTAGATACTCTGGAACACATCTGATTTCCCTACAGTACTTTAAGCTTCGTCATAATGGCCAAGGTATCAACTAGAAAACTTGGCCAAAGTACATTGTCTCCCAACATGAAAGGCACAAGTATTTGGTGAAACATGGCTTAATAGACGACTCCACTCGGTACGTCCCGAGGCCAAAGCCCCGCCCCTTTACTCTGCCGTGCATTGGTAAAACACGGTACGTCGATGACGTCATTTTATGGGAAAAGGGGTGATTTCAAGATGAAAAAGACTGACGTAATGCCTAATGGTCTTTTTCCTCAAATTACGCCAATGGACTTACTGCTTTCTTTCCATTTTTCAGTCATATCAAACTACACGTGCTTTTGTCGTTGTGTCTGGCAAAAGGTTTGCCAGGCCATGCCATGTGTTGTGCTCATTATGCCGCGAGACTCGATTGGCTGAATTCTGGGGGCTCGACCCTTTTTACTCACTGGGGTGGAGTCGTCCATTACATCAATTACCAACATGACCAAACTAGGCCAGCTGCAACATATTGTACATAATCATATATAATTTGAATATAAAATTGTATTACTAGGGATATCCATCGTGCCATATTATTATGCGTTGTTACCCTTCAGAAGCGCTTTCAAGATAGCCACGTCTACGTCAGAGGGTGACTTGCTGCGAGCGTCCAGTTCATAGACGCTGAGGAGATGAGGGTAGCGGACACACTCCTTCACCAGCTCAACCAGCTGTGTGACGTCATCATACCGGCTTGACATACACTCGCTCACTAACTTTGTCAAAGCATCCTCCTCTCGGGAGTCGATTGTGTTTTCAATCCTAGGGAAACATATTGTTGTGAGCATAGAATTCAGCTAAAGACAGATCCACAAACACGCACGTAAGCAAACAAACAAATAGACAAGTACATAAATCGACAAAGAACAATAACAGAAACAACAACAAAGCAACAAACAAAAACAATAAAATGCAGGGCCTAGAGACTTCAGGATCTACTAACAATAAAATTCTGATATTATTTTGACAACTTCTGTGGTGTTTTTTTTTTTTTTTTTTTTTTTTTGTCTCGTCTGTTGGTCAAACACAGATTATTATTTTTTTTTTTTTTTCTTTTTCTGTTTTTGTTCAACCCCTTTTTGCTAGCCGCGAATTAGTCTTTGTTGCTTGCGCGGCGTTAAGCCCTAACTAACTAACTAACTCATCCCCTTTTTGCAAATGACTCCAGTAAACACCAGCGGCCAGTAAACACCAGCGGCCAGTAAACACCAGGAATGAATAATTTCTCCAATGAAGACATTGAAGTCTATGACTGTTTTACTCACTGTGTGTACGTGGTTCCGTTTTCTTCACATTGTACCTCTGTCGGTGTGGAGTGTTGCGAAGCGTAAGCCAGGACATCAGCACACCTTCCAGAACCCTGGCGTGAGTTAGACAGTTGATATTTACTTTTAGCTTAACTCTGATTTCCAGTTTACACCATTCCAGTCTGGAACAGCCTCCAGCAATACCTTTCTGAATCCAAACCGACTTTTTTTTTTTTTTTTTTAGCCTCAGTTGCATGCAGGATCCCTCAGACTTTTGTTTTGTTTAGTTTTTTTGTTTTGTCAAGCATCCTTTCTTCATTGGCTCCTTTTGTTTCCAACAGTAGTTAGTTCATGAACATTTTTTTTTCTTTTACATACATAAGTGCGTTATTGTCGTACTTGCTGCTTGTGGTAACCCAAACCGACATTTTTTAAGGTTTCTAAATGCCAGAACAAATTAGGCGCAAAACACGAGGAGAAGTGTCACATAGGACCTACCTTGATGACAATAGCTGGCGTCCCCTTCCTGATGGCGTGTACGACTGTCTTCAGCGTGCCCGGTCCTCCCTCCAGCACCAGTAGTGCTACCGGAACCTTCACTCGATCTGGAACAAGATGATGATGATGATAATAATAATAATAAATCACATTTATATATCGCAATTCTTGAAAACACACACCTTAAAACACATCTTTTCTCCATGCAGTAGAACCAACCCCCATGCCCCTCCCCGCTCTCCATCTCTGCATTCCACCTGCAAAAAAAATATGTGTGTGTGTGTGTGTGTGTGTGTGTGTGTGTGTGTGTGTGTGTGTGTGTTGTACGTTATATACGTTGTTTTTATGTTATGTGTAGTTTATGTACGCGCCCTGAGCTCTTGTGAGATGGGGCGCCACAAATACCCTTTATTATTATTATTATTATTATTATTATTATTACATCACTCACACGATCACAGAATACAACCTAAAACAGAAGGCACCACGGATACACGAATCAGCAGATCTTGAAACAGATAAGTTTCTAGCTCTGATTTGAAACATGACAGAGTAGGTTGCTGTCTCACACTAGCAGGTAGCGAGTTCCAGACTGTTGGGGTGGTAAGCTGGAAACAGCGTTCGCCAAAAGATTTCAATTTTTTTTCTCAGGAATTTTGAGAAGCTTTTCATTGGATGAGCGGAGGATGGTTCAAAATGGACCAAATGGACCCAAATAGAACCACTAGAATTGCAGGTTCAAAATACCGGGTAACCGGGTGCAAAAGCTTAATTCGGTTGGTCAGGGAGCTTGTCATACAAAACTAGGGCTTCGGGCAGGTGACAGTTTCCACTTAACTCTTAAGAGCCAACGCCCAACCACCCCCCTGCTCACTATATAATATTGGTTAAAAAGAACAAGCCACTGCACACCAGTAGCAGCCACTTCAAGCCACTGTTACGCAAAGCGTGGGTTTTACCGCTTGGTGCAAGACTGCTGGAGACTGCCTAATACTGGCTTGAAGTGGCCGTTAGTGATCTGAAAATTTCAAGTAGGAATGCGATTTCTGCATGGACTTTTAAGAGTTAAACTAAAGAGGACAAAAGCTTTCCTACTCTAAATAAATTTACAGCGACTGCGGCATATGCAGTTCTTAGTGAGAGTGTTGTGTAGTTGGTGTCGTTATGGTGGTGGTGGTGGTGGTGGTGGTGGTGGTGTGTGTGTGTGTGTGTGTGTGTGTGTGTGTGTGTGTGTGTGTGTGTGTGTGTGTGTGTGTATGTTTGTTCATGCACGATGTCTTCACTAACCGTCAGCAGTGTCCATGGCCTGCATCTGGGCGATCCGACTCTCAAGCTCCGTGCGGAGTTTAATCTCAGTGGCAAATTTGTGCGTGGTGCCATTGTCGACGAGAATGAAGTGCGTGTGGTTGGGATCCAGATACGACTCGTCTGATCTGTCTTCTGCCTGAACCTCGTACCGTGCTGGCCACTGTCATACACAATAGGTTTGTATTTGGTATTCGCGTATATCCCCGGAACCTGGCAGACGGTCAAGCTATGTTTTTGTAGGGCTGGCTGTCAATCTACGTGCGCGCGCGCGCACACACACACACACACACACACACACACACACACACACACACACACACACACACACACACACGCGCGCACGCACGCACGCACACACACACACACACACACACACACTGCAAGCTTTCTTGCAGACTCAAACGCCTCTTTCGTACACATACATCAACACATAAATATCTGTGACGCAATTCACTTTCCGTTCCTTCATCTTCGCCACCCAGTCTCAGTCCTGTGGCCAATGCTGGTCAGCTGCGCGACCCGCCCCCTGCCGATCCTAGCCTGTAGGTGAATCGGCTACTCTCCAACCCATGACACCATTGACTGCCCACTGTAATTAAGTGCAATACGCTCCTACCAAATAGATTATCTGACAACAATGGCCATTGTGTATGTATGTAAGGAGAATCAGGAGGCTCAACCGGCTGATCGGATAGGGAAGTTGACGGTTTGAAAAAAAAAAATTTGCCCAGGTGCCCGATCTTTCGTCTTGCTCACCTTTCCGTTCGGGTCTGTCAGCTGATCCCTCTTCCGTACACACCCCCACGGGGCGATACCGATGGCGGTCAGAGCTGAACCTTCGTCTGTCAGCCCAAGGTCTCTCACAGCCTTCCCGACATGCTTCATGACGCCGGCATGAGTTCCGCCAGTCACGAGCCATGCTCCTACAGGAGAAATATGAATAAATTAGATTGTACCTATTTGCGGTATAAGAAACAAAACAATCGAATTTTTTTTTCAGCTGTGTCGGGTGTGAGAAAAGCTGCAAAGAAAGTCCAGATCGTACCTAAGTATGATTTCAAAGTCAAACCGGTAACGCGTTGGACTTAGCCGCCGCGATACTGAACAGCCGTCAGCAATGTCACGGCGATGAAGCGTGGGTGAGAGCCCGCGTCGACCTTGTGATATGTCATATCGGCTACCGGGCTGCTCATCGGGGGATTCTCTCCGGGTTATCCAGCTTCCTCCCCCGGCAAAATTGTAAAATAGGATAGGTAGTGGGTGGCGATGCACCGCGGCGACGCGCTTCCCACGAGGGAAACAGCCGGAATTTCCCGAAGAGGATATTAAAGCAGTATTTTGACACCGGCCCCGATTGCACCACATGTCAGCGCTTTGACAGCCTCCCTGTTTGCTGAGCTAATCCTTTCTCAATCACCGCAAGCGGGCAGTCAACGGTACGCGACGTTAACTTGATGACACCGGTCACTAGCGAGAAAAGGACACGTTCTGTGACACTTTCTGGCACTTTGGTTCCCTTTACGAGTTCATGACATCAAAATTTTTTAAAAATTCCGTCTGATACGGGCGCGCGTTTTGTAGTGCCATACGCATTTCTACCGACCCCATGCTTTATCAAAATGCAAAATGTAAAACACCAGCGCGACCCCTGCTATGAAAAAGAAACATTCTTACCAGGAATCTGCGCCGCACTCCGCAGACCCCGCCGGCACGCTTCCTTCAGACGGTTCTTGAGCCGGAAGTCCTTGGCTCCGCCTGTCACGGACACAAGGAGTTTGGGTTTCTTCATGTGCCACTTGTCCATCATCAGGGTCACGATCTTGTCCATGTCAGTCTCTGAGTCAACCCTCACGTACTGCAATCGGCAAGGAAATGAAAGCAAGGGGACAGTCACAGCTGCTGTGCTTACAAAAGACGGAAGACATACAAACGCACACTGTGGTGCGTTTTACTTGAAAAATACAACAACGAACACGTACACACCCTCAAATGGAGAGAAAAAGACAGACAGACAGACAGACAAGTAAGAAAGAGACAGAGACAGACAGGGAGACAGACAGACAGACAGGCGTGAGGACACTAACTGAGCGTGGGGGTCAAGTTTGGTGTTTGTTTGAGGGACCCTGTTTTCCGAGTGTGCAAGTTTGTAGTTATTTTTTGTCGTCACGAAAAAAAAAACAACCCTTGATTTTCGTGATTTTTGTATTTGGTGGGGCAATGTGTAAGAGAAAGCATGCTGCCACTGAAGCTGGGACTGTTTGCGCACAAGATAGGCAAAGGTGACGCGAGTGGATATGGGTGAAGTGACTTTCTAGCCCAAACAGAAACTAGTCTAGCATGACTCCAGTTGGGCCTGAGCGGACAGGAGACATTCAACTCCTGTCAGGAACGTGCTCTTAAATGGTCTGTGCATGGTAGTTTTTGTTTCTAGGTTGAAGCATGTTCAGTGGTGACTATGATGCCTGAGGCTAATAGAGAACATATTGGCATTTTGAGACCCCGTGCATTTGTGTTCTATGACCACAGAGACGGAGGACTACATGTGTGCACGCACCTTTGCGGGTTGGTCGCCGTACCCCACAAATTCTATTTCGCCAAAAGCGTCAGTTGGTTTGGTTGCCACGGTGTGTTCCTCGTACTTCCATTCGTCTTCTGGTTTCCCTTCTTGTATCTGCTTCGGGTGATGTTCATACAGACTGCCACATTTACACTTCTTCCCTCTGCTGGCAGTGAACAACGTATATTATTACCATACACTTGCGGAAGATACTCGCTCTTCACATATTATTTTAAATGTGTGTGTGCGTGAGTGCAAGCGCGCGCGCGAGAGAGAGAGAGAGAGAAAGAAAGAGAGAGAGAGAGAGAGAGACAGACAGACAGACAGACGCCGGGACGGACGGACAGACAGACAGACAGACAGACGGACAGCCAGACAGCCAGAGCGAGTTCAAAATTTTAGGTCAAAACGATAGGCAGATGTGACGAATACGTAAAATTGGCAGAAAAACAAACACACAAGCAAAAATGAAAGGCTTCATGCGACATCCCATGTGCGAAAACACAAACACATGCACATGAAATTTCCTTTCACATTTTGATGCGAGTTACCTGTGTTTGGGAGATGCTGCCTTGTCCTCAATGAAGACGTTACATTCACGTCGCTTGATGTTCCGTTTGATCCACGTTCCTTCCCCTTCCTCCTGAATTTCCTCCCTTCCCGCTGACTTTCTTCTGTGTCCATCCTGTCTGTCTTCGGTATGCTCGTGGTTCTTACAGACATAAAAGATTTTCATGTACAGACCTCGTCCAGAACAACATTTTTGTATTTTCAGACACCCCCAGACACACAGGACACGCGAGGCCGACACAAAGACACGCGCATGCAGACACAAAGACACGCAGTGGCGGGCACGCAAGACACACAATGGGAGATAACTCTGTAACTAGTGCCAAGCTATAGTTTGATATAAGAATATAATTATAAACACCTGGCGCATAAATATGCATAGGGCACGTGACTGAAAAACGTTTTGGTCGTTATGTCTTTGTCTAAGCACAAGGGAACGTCAGGTTACCATAGACAACTGACAGCTTACCTAAGCTCTCCGATGACTTTCGCTAGCTGAGCTGGATCTAAATGTGGCGTAAGGACACGAACTGAGCGTTGTCATGAAACAAAGTGATTTTCGGGGTTTTTTGTTGTTGTTGTTTGTTTGTTTGTTTGTTTGTTTGTTTGTTTTTGATTTGGTAGAGCGAGGCGCATGCATGGGTGCAGCAAGAGGATGCAAGCTGCCAGTGAAGCTAGGAATTTTCTTCGCACAAAAGTGGCAAAGGTGACGAGAGTGGATTTGGGTGAAGTGGCTTTCTGGCCTAAACAGAAAGTAGACTAGCATTACCGCAGTGAGGCCTGTCAGGTGCGCGCCCTTGGATTGTCTTTGCGTGGTAATTTTTGTTTCTAGACTAAATCATTTTTAGGAGTGACTACGATGCCTGAGGCTAACATGGAATATAAAGGCACTTAGTATTCTTTGACATGTAAACGGTTCAAACTGAGCTAGTGCGGAAGTATTGATGGGATTCCCTGTGGTACATGTCGCAGTGCACCCCCCCCCCCCCCCCGACAATTTTGGGAACAGTTTTGACTGAGAAATTAGTGTATTGTGGCGAGTGAGGGTAAAGTGTATATTTTCATGGAACGTTATTCAGCGTCAAGTGTGTCCTTTTTTAAATGCAAATATTTGTCCAGCGACCAAACAGACATGAAGGTTCTGAATTTGTTTTCCTACGAAGCAAGCCCTGCCCCTCGAGAACAATAACACGAGAGGGTCGCCCGAACTAACATCCGGGCCACCACTGATAAAAGACCTTGAGCAAATACAACAGGAAAGCCATTAGTACGTGAAAGATCACAATTCTCCCTCCAACGTTTCTTGACTAAGGCCTGTTGACGCGAGTGTTCTGGTATGAACACACGGAATACGGGAACCGTCTGCTTAAAGCCACGACTTCTTGATCTCTAAGGCAAACATTCTGCTCCCGCGTACAGCAAGGACCATAGTCTCTGTACAGCTGGTTGAGAAAACTTAAGCAGCTAGAATAAAAAGCATATAATGATGGTAATACTGTCATTACTAATTATAATACTAAGGAGAAGACAAAGGAGAAGGAGGGTGGGTGTGTGTTTGGAAGTTTAACGTCCTTTTCCACCACGTTTAGGAGGAGAAGGAGAAGGAGGAGGGGAATGATGGTGATGGTGATGATGATGATGATGATGATGATGATGATGATGATTCATGGTCCATCTTCATGACGTATAGTGTCGTGTTTCATGTTTACTCACCTCTTTCCTTGAGCGTCGTTGCAGTTCCATGTCTTGACGATTCCTAGGGGGAAAAAAAAAATCTTTTATTCAATGTTTGATATCTGACATTCAACAGTTTTCTCCATTATGTCATACGAGTAAACAACGTGGCTGGAAATTCCAAGCGAGTATTGGATGAAGCAGCTACAGAAAGTAGACTAGCATTACTCCAATGAGGCCTGAGGGGAAAGGAGACATTCATTTTATCTAAACCTCCTGTCAGGCTGTAATTTTTGTTTCTAGATTGAAGCATTTCTATGGGTGACTATGATGCTTAAGGCCAGTAGGGAACATATGGGCATTTTGAGACCTCGTGCATTTGTATTCTTTGACATTTGAACCACACCAACATAAGAACAGCCTCAAAGACGACCTGGGGAGACTATAGAGGGATGGGTTTGAGCACGTATTTGCTATTCCGAATGCAGAGATGTCATCTTGAACTGAGCTACTGGGGCTAATGCTATCATTTTATGGTCACAGATCGGTCTGAGCTGTTTTTGTGGTATCTGTCATCACATCTTCAACATCTGATAGCCAGGGAAGATCCGGAACGAAGAGCTGTGGGAGCGAGCGGGGCAGGAACCAGTGGCCAAGCAGATCCTGCGGAGGAAGTGGGGCTGGATTGGACACACCCTCAGGAAGCCAGCATCCAGCACCACACGCCAAGCCCTGACATGGAACCCGCAGGGGAAAAGGAAGAGAGACCGGCCTCGCAACAGCTGGAGGCGGGACACTGAGGCAGAGCTATGTAAGCAGGGGACCAACTGGACTGGAGTGGCAAGAATAGCCCAGAACAGAGTACGATGGCGAAGGGCTGTCGATGGCCTATGCTCCACTTGGAGCCAGGGGCCTAAGTAAGCAAATGCCATCAGACCACTTTGACACCTGGATGGTGAGACTGAGCTTGAGAGAGGTTAGACTTATGATTATCGTAGGTTATGCAAAGTTGATTGTATGCTATACACTCTTGGTGTGTCTTGCTGATTTTGTGTTTTTAGTCATGTTTCTTATGTTTCTTATGATTTTTTATGTCATGTTCCTTATGCTATGACTGCCTCACTGCCTCCTGTCCTCCATACCTTGCCTCTCTCCTACAGCTGTACACACCCTCCAGACAACTCAGATCCTCTGCTGACACCCAGCATCCTTCACATTCCACAGGTCAAGGCTGATACACTAGGCCAACGTTAACTACTCTATCGTGGTCCACTGCTTTGGAACAGTCTGCCTTTTCACGTGCGTCATGCTGAGTCAGTTTACTCTTTCAAAATTTGCGTTGAAGACGCATCTCTTCCGGCTGCATTACGAAGACTGAATCAGTTTTCACCGTCATCATGAATGATCATGTTGTTTGTAAGAATGTATTGTATGACTGTATGTGTGTAATGTGTATGTAATGTTCTGCTATTAGCTAGGCGCCCAGAGCTCCAGCAGGTGGGTGGACGCCAGACAAAGTAGTAGTAGTAGTAGTAGTAGTAGTAGTAGTAGTAGTAGTAGTATGTGATCGAGCATTCCGGACAAAAGCAATTTCCCTTTCAAAACACTTTCAAGTCAATTCAATGGGCGTTTAACTCTTCATATAATTTATAATATGCGTGTACTTACTTGCCAAGCAGTGACTGTTCGCACTCAGCACTTCTCTCGCAAGTTTTCCCTATCTCACTCAAATTCATTTTTAGTCAGTGTTCAGCTACAGCGCTGAAATTAGCATTACAGTCATTACTTAGCTCTACAGCCATATAACTGAGCCACACACGCCACTCAGCAATAACCGTTTATCTATCGCCAAATGAGGTCAGTATCAATGGTATACTTCTATAGGGTAAAACCGACAGAGGCGTGTTTGAGCGAACATACAGCTCCACCAAAACGCTGTTGAGTGTGATTATGACCGTGTGTGCTCTGGCTCGAGCCGAAGGCATTGGGATAGATATATGTATGTCAGCTGGAGTCAACCATTTTTAATTTTAAAGTGCTGAGTAAACACGCGTTGGCCGCTCCTTAGTGGGGAAGTCGTGTTCGTGTGTGGTAATTAAGTATAGTTACGCTGGCGTGTGTGTGTGTGTGTGTGTGTGTGTGTGTGTGCGTGCGTGCGTGCGTGCGTGCGTGCGTGCGTGCGTGTGTGTGTGTGTGTGTGTGTGTGTGTGTGTGTGTGTGTGTGTGTGTGTGTGTGTGTGTTGTTGTTGTTGTTGTTGTTGTTTCCACCTTTACAAATTTCACGAAGCCATTATTTGTGACATTATTTGTGGAATGTGACAGTCTCACTGTGCAAAGAATTAAACTGATACTGCCGTTTCGCGTTCATTTATTATCATTTTTAATGAATCGGCTAATGCCAGGGTTATTTTCGATGTCACGCCTTGATTGGGCATGACTCTCTCTCTCTCTCTCTCTCTCTCTCTCACACACACACACACACACACACACACACACACACACACCCTGTGACACACCGAACACACACACACACACACACACACACACACACACACACACACACACACACACACACACACACACCCTGTGACATACCGAACACACACACACACACACACACACACACACACACACACGTCTCTCTCGAACGTCACCACACACTATTCGCTAACCTCACGTACCTTCCTTGTGTCCACAAACAAGTACACACTCGGCAGACTTCACGTCATTACTGTCTACTTCCCGTTCTGCTTTGTTTACACTGTACATGCCTCATCCCACGCGACACAGTGTAGACTATGAATATCGTGTTTCTCATAAACTGAGCATCAGCTCACGAATTCATGTGCATATACTTAAGAAAATAATAGGAAATAAAACTTGTCACGACCTCGTTTACATACGCACGCACAAATATCAAGTGTGCACGCTAAAAATCCCACGTTCATCTTTCTCAGAAGAGTAGGCTGTGGCCGGTGGCGTGGTAAACAGAAATACTGTCTCACGCACCAGAGTGAATAGCAGGGTGGAGGTTTGCACATAAAGTAGCGATGCTTAGCGGCCGGCTTTCGCTGCTTCGTTCTCCAGCCCTGCGGCGCCAAAAGCATTTCAGTAGAGATGGATATGTGCGCCGAGGACTCGTCTACCATACCATACCATACCATACCATACCATACCAAATGTTCCTATGACCATATGTGACGGAGATGTCAGTCATTCAAAACAACAGGCCTGTAGTTATCTTCTTTACTTTCTTGTTTCAAGTTCCATTATCGTACTGTGTAATATTTCCTTTCCCTCAGCGGCGTTCAGCCTTTCACACATGACATCACGTTTCTGAGTTAAATCCAAGTCTGCCGTAAGTGTAGAAGACACAGTCATGACTCAGATACTAACACAAGTTCGCTCAGTGTACGAAGACAGTTTCACACAAATTCAAAGTACGAACATTTATGTGCCACGAGACGTTGTATGTCTGTAATGTACCCTTACCAACAGACTCAGGCTCTGTGTGTGTGTGTGTGTGTGTGTGTGTGTGTGTGTGTGTGTGTGCGTGCGTGCGTGTGTGTGTGTGTGTGTGTGTGTGTGTGTGTGTGTGTGTGTGTGTGTGTGTGTGTGTGTGTGTGTGTGTGTGTGTGTTTGCAGTGCGCGCGCTATACGAAGACTAGAAAAGAATACTTACATTGTCTCAGTCCGACATACATCCCCTTCAACTGAACACAGTCACACAATCCCTAGCTGTACAATTCACGTGTAGATTCACAAGTGTCTCACATAATTTCGGCTCGGCTTTAAGTTCAGTATGGATGTGAACAGTCCTTGGAGCCTCAGTGATCGATACCAGATCACTAGTGCTTTGCGCTTCTCACATTCAAGTCAGTGCCTGAAGACAGCGGCATTCCTTGGCCCGTTGAGAGCTCAAGTACAGAGTCAGAAGTACTTGTGTACGTCAGGTTTAGGTGACACTTGTACGAACGTACGGCTAGTCGTGTCAGTTTATGCGGAGGCAGCCGGCGAGACATACACGAGGCTTCTTGTCCATTATCAATCTGACTTCCTAAGCTGTATGCGCGCAAACAACTTGAGGCACTCGCTTGGCGCAGTACAGCTTTTAGATATACGCATATAGGCAAAATGGGCGGGACTCAGTGACAGAGACACGGAAAGGGACAGCATGTCAGTCTAGCTGCCTTGCATACTCCGATATGCTCGACTGAACATGGCTGCCTAGCCCGCGTACACACAACGACAACACACACACACACACACACACACACACACACACACACACACACACACAACGACAACACACACGCACAGAGAGACAGAGAGAGAGAGCCTGAGTGACACACACACACACGCGCGCGCGCGCGCGTGCACGCACGCACACACCACAGTCTCTGTGCACTCCCTTCAGTTCTTAGCGATGAGTCGAAGAAAAGATAATGAAAAATACATGGCTTGCTGAGGCGTATTTCTGAGAATCTCCACGGTACAGGATTAGATCGAACTCGGCACTTGAAAACCGGCCCGCGTCAAACACCAGCATGAAAAGACATGTTCCTCAAACTGGAGTGCCACTGAATGCAGCCCTAGCGATAACATAGCATTGCACAAAAAGGGTATCGGAAATCACAGTACTGCAAACACGCACAGTCAGTGGGGACAGGATTCCAAGTTTGAAGTGGTGCGTTTGGGTTTTGCAGGTAGGTAAGCTTTTGTATGGTCGTAATATTGTCGATTGCTATATAATTTTCTTTCATTTCTACGATGTGAAACGTTGAGGTGACAATTCACATTGTATACTAAGGCACTCTTTGAAAGGAATTTTATCTCATGAGTTATTCTTCCGCGGCTTTGCAAATCTAACTAGATTGTGAGGTATCCGTTTCAGGTCGTTGGTTGGTTAGTTAGGGTTTATCGTCCTTGCCGAAAGAGCGATTGGAGACGGGCCTTATGGGCAGGTTGTGTGTGTGTGTGTGTGTGTGTGTGTGTGTGTGTGTGTGTGTGTGTGTGTGTGTGTGTGTGTGTGTGTGTGTGTGTGTGTGTGTGTGTGTGTGTGACAGTGTGTGTGTGTGTGTGTGTGTGTGTGTGTGTGTGTGTGTGTGTGTGTGTGTGTGTGTGTGACAGTGTGTGTGTGTGTGTGTGTGTGTGTGTGTGTGTCTGTGTGTGTGTCTGTGTGTGTGTCTGTGTGTGATAGGGACAGCTACCCTAACTAAGCAGTGTGTGTGACAGGGACAGCTACCCTAACTAAGCAGTCCATCTGAGCGCAGTTCAATCCAGTCAGACTGCCAGGTCGGCCACATTTGTAGTATACTGTGATGGACAAGTTACACAAACAGATCCAGTTAGGCGCCTTAATATGCAGGTTATGTGAGAAAGGGACAGTTATCCTATATGAACAGTCCGGTGAAACACTATTCAATCCAGTCAGACTGACTGACAGCTGAAGGACAGGTTACACACACAAGTCCAGTTAACATAGCCAGAGAAAATGAGCAAGCGTTTTGTTGGTGGCTTTGTTGTTGTTGTTTTTTCGCTCCCACTTGGGTAGTTTCGAACTCTTCTCACGACATGCGAGAGCAGTGGACCCTCCCACTAGACCACTTCTGTTACTGCTTGTAGAGAGGTGAACGAATAGGCATAAGTATGTACAGGATGAGTGCATGTCTCTGTACTGGACCTCCATGGTTACCGTTCTGTTTTGTATAAGTTCTGCGAACTTTTTTTTTTTTTTAAAGTACATGACAAGTGTTTGATTCTTCACAGTGGTAGTATGATCCGTTTTGTGTGTGTGTGTGTGTGTGTGTGTGTGTGTATGTGTGTGTGTGTGTGTGTGTGTGTGTGTGTGTGTGTGTGTGTGTGTGTGTGTGTGTGTGTGTGTGTGTGTGTGTGTGTGTGTGTGTGTTTTCTGTGATGACTTGTATAGATGTGAGTTGTTGTTTTTTTTTTTGTTTTTTTTTTTTTACCCACGTACAGGATGAGTGATTCTCTACTGTGGTGGTATGGTCGCTTTTTGCCTTGTTCGATTTCATATTGTTGGTTGTATGTTGTGCATAGATGGAAATGACTTTTTTTTTGGGGGCGTACGTTTTTGTATTTGATTTCATCCCTATAAAGGAAATAGGTGTGCATCGTCCCTTGGTCGATTTGTACTGTCTGTTGTATGCTCGGTATAGCTGCAATTTTTTTTAACAGGACGAGTGTCTGACTCTTTATAGTGGTAGTATGATCTGTATAAGTGTGAAGGAGTTTTTTTTTTGTTTTTTTTTCCTCTCTACTCTACTTGATCTCTACTGTGATGGCTTGTGTAGATGTGATTTTTTTTTCTGCTCTCCTACTTTACTTGATTTCTACTGTGATAGCCTTTGTATGTGTGTGTGTGTGTGTGTGTGTGTGTGTGTGTGTGTGTGTGTGTGTGTGTGTGTGTGTGTGTGTGTGTGTGTGTGTGTGTGTGTGTGTGCGCGCGCGCGCGCACGGGTCTATCAAATGTAGATGTGAGCAAGCAGTGTGTTAATGTAAGAAGGTTGCTTTTTGTCTGATTTGGTTACTGTGCTCTGTACAGATATGATATATGCCTCAATGTGAACAGACTACCCGTAGCCATGCTGGCTGAACGGATACATATGAATATTTAGACATATGTGCCAGTACTCCTGATGGGGTTTCTGGAAATAAATAAAACTGAAACTGAATCCGGTCGCTCCAATTTCAGGCCGTTGTCTATCGTGTGAATTGAATACTCAGGAAAAGGTCGTGGTGCATTTTGAAGCAGGAAGTAGGCGAAACGGACACCGATGCTGTCCCCGTCCGCTTCTGCATTCGAGTACCAACACCTCTTTTTTTTTTTCTTTTCTTTTTTAACAAATGCAAATAAATGCTATCTATCATTCATTGGCGAACTCTGCCCACCGATATCCACCCCAACATGTGTAAGGTGCGTGATATAGCACATATTCTAAGTGAGTAAGTTCTATAGTTGGCATTCTAGGGCCAGCTCTCAAATGGCAGTCTTATTGCGTGTGTTTCCGTTTCTGTGTGAGTGAGTGCGTATTGACTGTAAGGCGCCCTGAGCTCCTTCGGGAGGCAGGGCGTCCCTGAAATACCCATTATTATTATTATTATTTATGAAGAATAATTGGTGTGGGGGAGGGGGAGGGGAGGGGAGGCGGTGGAAGCCCTTTGAGGCGGCAAGTCTTTTGATACCTGTCACCATGGCCCCGTTTACATTACAGAGCGCTCTGAGCGCGCCCCTAAAGCGCACCGTACTGAGAGCGCTCCACGACGTTTACATTACACAATCGTGGAAGGGGAGTTGACATGTCACGTGCTCTCGAGGAATGTGACATATTCAAGATGGCAGCGCCCAGAAAGCACGTGTTTTTGTATGCCTGGCAGAAAAAAAACAAAAACAAAAACACGATCTTTCGTCATTTGCAAAAATGGCCTGTCAGTTGCTACGGTGACACAGGGCCCCACGTGACGTGACGAAAGCGCCCTAAGCTAGAGCGCCCTCAGACTACCCACTGTAGGTATGTGAAATTTAAGTATTTAATGACAGTGATAGATCTGAACTGTGATACCAACAGTTGTTGGGTTTATTTCTTTTTATACAGCCGGATTACATATTTTGATACAGCCGGATTACATATTTTGATACAGCCGGATTACATATTTTGATACAGCCGGATTACATATTTTGATACAGCCGGATTACATATTTTGATACAGCCGGATTACATATTTTGATACAGCCGGATTACATATTTTGATACAGCCGGATTACATATTTTGATACAGCCGGATTACATATTTTGATACAGCCGGATTACATATTTTGATACAGCCGGATTACATATTTTGATACAGCCGGATTACATATTTTGATACAGCCGGATTACATATTTTGATACAGCCGGATTACATATTTTGCATCTTTAGGTTATGGGTTTTATTACAGAATCTAAGCTGTTGACTTACATCATTTTTTTGCTAAGATAACCTTTTCACTTATTTCAATATTTATCCAAGGCACATGAGAACTCGGTAACGATTGAGACTTGTGTGTGTGTGTGTGTGTGTTTTTTTTTTTGTTTTTTTTTTAATGAGATTTTCTTCTTTGTGTTACTTTTTCGTGTACGACTCGATCCGTTTGGATCTCGATGCGTTGACAAAGAATATTGTCATTGTGAATAATCGAGTTTTGAAATTTATGAAATGTAATGTTTGTCATGTAGGTGTACTTACAAACCTTGAGGCTAAGTAGAGTGTGTTATTACCTATTATTATTCATTATACACTACAGATCACGTGTCTGTATTGCCTGCTCTTGTCTCGCGGGTTTAATGTTGAATTAATTTTAATTACTCACTTATATGGGCATAATAAAATGCATGATGTATGTATGTATGTATGTATGTATGTATCTATGTATGTATGTATGTACAGTGTATGTATGCATGTATGTATGTATGTATGTATGTATGTATGTATGTATGTATGTATGTATGTATGTATGTATGTATGTATGTATGTATGTATGTATGTATGTATGTATGTATGTATGTATGTATGTATGTATGTATGTATGTATGTATGTGTAGCGAAGATACTTCGCTATGTTTGTGTTCAGTACAGCCGCCATTCTTAGTACAGGCGCACTTTTAAATTGGGTCAAGCTAGCCACAGTGAAGGGTCAGTTTTCACGTGCGCTGGCCACGTGATCGCATGATGAGCGCGTGATTTCTTGTATAAACACTAAAGATAGAGCCTTATAATAGCGAGAGTTTCCCGCGTTTTCCTCAGTCGCTTTCTGAGAGTCCCAGAGACTGTGTGTCGTCCCTCCAGCCCGGCCTCGAATCTTCCCCATTTCTTATGTTCAGGCGTAGTCTCTGAGCCTTTGGAGTCAGTATTTTGTGACCAGTGTTGGACCTGTTGCTGGATGCCCCTTCTATTAGGAACTATGTGAACGGAGGAGAAACTGTGATTCTGTATTGTCTCATTTTATTCCCTTTTGAACTAGAGAACAGGTGATGTAAAGTAGGAAGATACCTGTAATAGTTCGAAGTACTCTAAGAGATCTGATAGTTAATAGTACTAATTAGAACAGTTACGTAAATTAACGGTTATGTAAATTTGTACTTCTGGTTTAGATTGACAGAGAGATAGAACGTTGTTTATTACTAGTGAGAGATACTCTAGTGTCAGGCTCCTTTGTTTCATGCCCAGTCAGCCGGTGAGGGAGGTTTCCCAGCTTCTTGTGTAACACGCAGCACACACGCGGCCGAGTGTGTATTGTCTGTTCATTCAGTACCGACGGTCACTAGGCAGAGTAAGGAATTCCATTCACAGAGTGACCGCGCTCTCGGTTTACATCATTCACGGAATTGTCCACTCCCCGCTATTTTAGTTGTACTGTCCCGTCCCACATTTTGCAGCTTAGTTTCTTCCCGCATTCTTTTGTTATTGTATATGTAGAGTAGTGTTTAGTAGTCTCTAGTTTGTTGCCCGACAAATATTAATCATCACGCTCATATATTTTGAGCCGAATCTGTGTTGCCTTATTACATCTAACGATTCATATGATTCGCATGTAACTTTTACTGGAATAAGTGAACACTCTGATTTTTACTCTCTTGTCAGTTGTTCTTTCGAGAAATAGTGTAAGTTTGATGAGTGATTGAGTGCGTAGATGTGTGTGGCACGTAGGCCCGACAGTATGATGCAATACTCTTTCGCACTTCAGTCATCCTAAACACACATGTCAGAGTAGCTCACTAAACTAAATCTGTAGCGTTCCCGACAACCACGACGACCCCACACCCGGGGCGCTACATATGTATGTATGTACAGTGTATGTATGTATGTATGTATGTATGTATGTATGTATGTATGTATGTATGTATGTATGTATGTATGTATGTATGTATGTATGTACAGTGTATGTATGTATGTATGTATGTATGTATGTATGTATGTATGCATGCATGCATGCATGCATGCATGCATGCATGTGTGTATGTATGTATGTATGTATGTATGTATGTATGTATGTATGTATGTATGTATGTATGTATGTACAGTGTATGTATGTATGTATGTATGTATGTATGTATGTATGTATGTATGTATGTATGTATGTATGTACAGTGTATGTATGTATGTATGTATGTATGTATGTATGTATGTATGTATGTATGTATGTATGTATGTGTGTATGTACAGTGTATGTATCCATGTATGTATGTATGTATGTATGTATGTATGTATGTATGTATGTATGTATGTATGTATGTATGTGTGTATGTACAGTGTATGTATCCATGTATGTATGTATGTATGTATGTGTGTATGTACAGTGTATGTATGTATGTATGCATGTATGTATGTATGTATGTATGTATGTATGTATGTATGTATGTATGTATGTATGTATGTACAGTGTATGTATGTATGTATGTATGTATGTGTGTATGTACAGTGTATGTATCCATGTATGTATGTATGTATGTACAGTGTATGCATGTATGTATGTATGTATGTATGTATGTATGTATGTATGTATGTATGCTTGTATGTCTTGTATGTAGGCATGCTTTTGTTTTTAGTTCTTAAAACTGTTTTTATTTCAACTGCGGTATGTTTTATTGTTTCTCAAGTTGTTCGTCATTGGTCTTTGTCAGTGCTGGTCCTTTTCATTTCATCTACGTAATCTGTGCTTGTTTGTTGTCGTTGTCGTTGTTGTTGTACTTTATGGCCTGTTATTCGTCCAGTGTAAGTTGAGAGAATGTGTTTTGTGTGTGTGTGTGTGTGTTTTTTTTTACTTGTTTTTGTTGTTGTCCTAAGATTGTAAGGCGCTTTCAGCTTGGTCCCCAGCGATAGGCGCCCTTCGGGGTTTTTTTTATTTTTATCTCTTCTCCTCCCAGTAATTCAACTCAGCTTTTTATTGTCTTGTACACTCTGTGTGTGTGTGTGTGTGTGTGTGTGTGTGTGTGTGTGTGTGTGTGTGTGTGTGTGTGTGTGTGTGTGTGTGTGTGTGTAAGATGGTTTATTTGGGTTGGGTTCCCCACATCCTGTGTTTGGGCAGGATGCTGGGGTCCCCGTTCTCTTACTGCCATGGTCTCTGTTGCCGCCTGCAGGGAGACAATGCGGGGTTTTTTATTTTATCAGTCTTTATTTTCGCGGGTTGTTGCTGCCCCCCCCCCCCCCTCCCGTTATATTGTAAAGCGCCTAGAGCCAGCCCCTGGGTTAGGCGCGTTAAAAATCTCCACTATTATTATTATTATTATTATTAATTGATTGCGTTTTTCATTCGTTAAAATATCGACAAGAGTGATGTCCGGAAAACATGAATATTGCACTGCTTCGGAAATGTCCACGTGACCCTCTCCTGTTTTTTCTCGAGGATTTCAATCACCTAGGGTGACCCTAGTCTGGCTACCCACGCGTCACAGTCTTCGTGAACTCAAGATGGTCACCGAACGCTTCCGGCAGTATCCGTCTATATTAGACTGAAGTTGTGTATCCGTCGTGATAGCGCTATAGTAGACTTAATTCATCATCGGCGTAGCCAGTGACATCGACGCCTTGATGCAGTGTGCATACCAAAGCGGAGACGTTGTGTTTGGCCTGCCGCGTTCGACTGCTAGGGTTTATGTGCGAGGGGACGTAACGCTTGCGAGCGCTCTACTCTCATGTCCTGATTGCCTCCCTTGACACGTAATCTGGCTGAAGGTCTCGAGCGAGAAATCGGAGAACATAATCAGCAAGAACAATACAGCTGTTTTGTTTTGTTTTGTTGTGTGTGTGTGTGTGTGTGTGTGTGTGTGTGTGTGTGTGTGTGTGTGTGTGTGTGTGTGTGTGTGTGTGTGTGTGTGTGTGTGTGTGTGTGTGTGTGTGTGTGTGAGTGTGTGTTTTCTCGGGGGGGAGGGGGGGGGCAGAAATTCCATTTACCTGTGTGTACTTGCAGCAACAGCACAGATCCCTTTTGTACTTATTCAGTCCCCAAACTAGTAAAGTCAGATTTTACACGTTCGTCGATCATTCTATGGGCGAAAGTGTGTCATTCTTACGAGAATTCTCTCTCTCTCTCTCTCTCTCTCTGTGCCTGTGCTTAATTTCGTTCGTGTGTGTGTGTGTGTGTGTGTGTGTGTGTGTGTGTGTGTGTGTGTGTGTGTGTGTTGAAGTTTGAAGAAAACCTCTTTTAGTCATCATCGAACCAAGACATCTGTTGCACTTCTCGCCTTAAATCCACCACAACAACGGCCACCGTGACACTACTACTACCACCACGCCATCACCACCACCAGTAACCAGTAAATACACTGACCAGTAACCAGTAAATACACTGACCAATCAGAAGAAGACACAGTCACACAGTGCACTCAGATTTAATTACCAGTGGCAACAACAAAGCGAAATATACTTAAACCAATCAACACGTTAACAATGGGGAATTAAGTACGCATATTTAATAAACAAACCAGAAAAAAAAATCACTTGGAATGATGTAGAATGAGTCAGAGATAAAAACAAAGATGGTAACAGCATCATGTATGTCAAAAACGAAGGCTCATGCACAAGTCACAGACTATGGTTTTCAGGTCGGATTTACTTCATACACTAGATTTGATAAAGCTTAGTTTGTCAGACAAACATCCACAACACTCTTCAGGTTACCAAGCGGTCGATGGTCTAATGCTTAAGAGACTTTGCCGCCAACGAGAGAGGACAGGTTCGAGTCCCAATCGGGGCGAAGATTTTTTCCTTCTCGTACGTGACACCGTTCATTCGGGCCGATCGTCGGGGGTTCTCTCCGGGTACTCCCCCCCCCCCAACCCCCCACCCATTATTATTATTATAATATTATCAAGCTACAGTGTAACGGTTCACGCAGACAATGCATGTGTGTGAACAGTGTGACTCTCAGTTTTTCCAAGGCCATGTCAGAAGCCCGGTCCGGGCAGGAATTTGGTGTGAGATTTCTCCTCACTAAATCGAGTCAAAATCATGCGCAGACTCGCTTTCGGTGCCTGTTTCGGCCCGTGTCAGTACACATGCATGCACGTACCATCAAGTGTGCACGATAAAGATCCCAATTCCATCATTCGTAAAAGAGTAGGCCGAAATGGCCGGCGGGTTGGAAACACAAACACACGCATGCAGGAAGAAAAAAATGGGTGGCGCAGGTTCATGTCGACGCGCTTCCCCCGGGGGAAGCAGCCCGCATTTCCCTTACTACGGTAGTGGGACGACGAAGAATTCCAAAGTAGATTTCTGCCAAATAAATGTTATGAGGACAGATATACAAGAAAAAAAAAAAACTTAATTCGAGGTAGCAATTAAGAAAAAGAAAAAAAAAAAAAGGAAAGAAAAGACAGACACAAGGTTTCTTATCATTTCACGCTCTCTTGTGTTGAGGTTCGAGGAGAGGGGGGCGGGGGTGGGAAGGGGGGGGGGGGCATACGTTTATGCTGAAAGGCTGTTTGTGCCTAAAACCGTCCGAATGGTTGCCAAGCCAGTTTCAGTATACGAGGGGGAAAAAAATTACACGTTCCATGTTCAAAGCATTACACGCAATTTTGAGCACAAACAATCAAAGTTTACGTACAGTTAATCCTTGTCTCACTTATGTTTTATTGCACATATGTTGGGATAAGACTATGCTTACAAAAGACAGACTGCAAAGTACACAGAGCCTAATATCTTTATAAAAAATGATATTAAAATAATGATATTAAATCTCTCTCTCTCTCTCTCTCTCTCTCTCTCTCTCTCTCTCTCAACTCGTGTAGGCCTACATTACAAAATAATTGCTGTAAGTATTTTAATACCTTTGAAACTCCACATCCCGAAAATGTTCTAATAAAACATACTCTTCATAAACGGCTGGTTTTGTCTGAATCGTCTTTTTGTCAAAACAAACATTACATTTTATTCTCCTCCGAGTGTCCCCTTTGCAGTTCAGTTTACGCATATTTACATGTAAAATAGTCAGATGACCAGAACAGCTCTTTATCTGAGCCGAGTTACTGTCTTTCGGAAGGTTCCTTCAAAGTCCACAGTAGTCATCATTCGGTCCTTGGTGTAATTTTTACCGGCGAAAGTAGAGTACCATATGCTTTCATATGGTCAACAATCATCCTTTTAAATGTTTGCAGGCGTAAGGACACAAACTGCCCGCGGGGGTCATGTTTGGTGTTTATTAAATATTTTGAGGTACCCTATTTGGCGTGTGTGCTAGTCTGTAGTAATTTTTGTTGTCAGGAAAAAGCGTGATTTTCGTGATTTTGTATGATGTAGGTCAAGGGGCATGCCAGGCGGTCGCAAAAAGAGGCAAGCTGCCAGTGAAGCTGGCACTTCTTACACAGAGGTCGGACACAAGTGAGGCAAGCGGATTTGTGTGAACTGCCTCTCTGGAATAAACAGAAAGTAGACTAGCATTACTCCAGTGAGGCCTGAGCGGAAAGGAGATAATCAAATTTTTTGGAACCCCTGTCAGGTGCGTGCCTTTGAATGGTCTGTTCATGGTAGTAATTGTTTCTACGTTGAAACATTTTTAGGGGCGACTATGATGCCTCAAGTTATTAGGGAATATAATTAATTATAGGCATTTTGAGGCCCTGTGTATTTATGTCCTTCGACCTGCAGTACCGAATCTCATCCACACAGACGTATGTTCATTTACTCTGTGAGACAATGGGGATTGTCATGATTACCAAAATATTTCTACAATACAATACGGAAAACTGTATGCATACAACAAAAATAGATTATCACCAAACTATGCCAAATGCACGACTAGACAACAAGACACAAACGTGTGGCTAAGCCACTTTCCAGTTTCTGACTAGATTGTAAGAACTTCATGGCCATGTAAGTTCATCTTTACAAGAAACTCTATGACAGTCAATGCACGTGAGATCAGGCAGTCAGTTAGTTGTGTTTCACAACAGCTGGTCAGCAAAATGGTTGCGTTCTCCACACAGATGTCATCGTGGTTTGATAAAGTTGACAGTTTTGTTTGCTTGTTTGTTTGTTTTTGTTTTTTGTAGTTTTCCTGGTCAGCAAATGATCACTTTCGTGTGTCCTCCACACAGATTTCAGTTTCATAATAAGGGGAGGTGGGTGTTTGGGAGTTTCGGGAGTTTGGGGAGTTCCACCACATAAGGATGATGCCAAAGACGAGGGCAACGAAAAAAAAAAAAAAAAAAAAAAAAAAAAGGCCAGCACAAATATCTGGCCCCACCTGGGATTCGAACTCACGACTAGAGTTTTGAAAGTCCAACGCTGTACCATTCGGCTATCCCGGCTCACCAGTTTTGCGTTCTTTTTTATTTATTTATATATATATATATATAAAGTTGACAGTTTTCTAGAATAGTGGTGTTCAAGACTATATGTTGGGCGGAAGGGGTGGGGTGGGGTGAGTTGTGGGGGGCAAAATATTCGACATTTTCCAGTTCGAGAGGGGATGGCGTGGTGGATGGGGGGGAGGGGAGGGGGGAGTCTTCAAACAAAAAATGGTCGACGTACTACTAATGACTGCAGTATCATTTCCAAGTGCCCTGCACGCCACAGGTCTTGGTGTGTGTACTTGGGTTTGAGAATGCCAAGTATCTATGGAACATGGAGACAATGTGGAGATGTGTGATTTACAGTGTGATGATCCCGTTACTTGACTGGAGAGACCGCGAGTGTTAGAGTCACTGCACCACTGTCAACAGAAGTGACACACTTACTGCCGTGCTGTGTGTACGCGTAGTACTACTTTTCGATGTCTGATTCTCAGTCTACAATACAAAGTATACGGTGTAGTACTTAGTTTTCTCGTTCTGGTCGTCAGCGGCCGTGTAGATCACGCCGCGTTTCCGTGGCCCCGCTCACCTGTAGCCGGACAAGTTGACGGAGTGTTCCATGGCCTTACGCCTCAAAGCCGCGATACTGGACCCTCGCCACGCCTCGTCCATGTCAGGCAGGCCACACTGCAGGGAGGTGGGGGCGCCCACGGGGAGGGTGGGGGACGGGGAGCTGCCCCCGAGCGGAGAACTACAGGAGGCGGTCATCGTGTTGTGGTAGGTGGCCGTGCTGTACGTGCCCGGTGGGCTCCCGTGACCGCTGCCTCCGTTCAGGCTGCCCATGCTGATCCCGCCCAAACCGTTCCCGAAAGCCGCAGCCATGCCCGAGTTGCCTCCCCCTGACAGTGACGTCATCCCGGCCATGCCTTGCGCGGTGAGGGACTGGGGGAGGTTCTGTCGGGGAAGAGATCCGGCCAGCGTCAGGGGACAGACGTTGCCGTGCGTCATCTGTGACGCTATCTGCGTCATGCCGGGCCAGCGTGAGGGGTCGGGGGCGGAGGGCGGGAACGCGCAGAATGTGTCGCCCATGGAGCCCATGGAGAAGGGGGACAACCCTGTGGATGGCAGGAGGGCGCCAGGGGTTCTGAACACGTTTGTCGCCTTCTTGCGCTTCTTCCATTTAGCACGACGGTTCTGGAACCACACCTGAAAAACAAAACAGAAAAAAAAACTTTAGTCATACGTGCTAAGCTGACAGATTTGTCGTAATTTAGTTCTCGTTCAGTTTGCGATATTGCGAATCCAGGACAAACCAACCGTTAAGAATACGGGGAAAAAAAAACAGTTCAGTGGTTAAATATCTTTATTTTATGTTTATTCTTAACATTTTTTATTCACCCCCTCCCCCCCCCCCCACATCCCCCCAAACAAACAGTCTGCATAGAGATTTGAGAGACGTGCAGAAAGCCTATGACTAAATCTTTCTCAACGCTGAACTACCACACTGACGTGAAGTGAACTGAACTCATGTTCAACACAAGGGCATTGTTTTCTCGATGAAGTGCATGGCATGTTCCAAGATTTTGCTAAGACACCACATCGGGTTAGGCTTTTTAAGGTCTGATTGAATCTGTTTGAAAAATGTATTAATGTCAGATGAGTTTGTGCTGTTAACTCTCGGACAGCCTCCTGAAAAACCATTAACTGCTATTCTCAGCAATGGGTGATTAAAAAAGAAAGAATAGCCGGAAAGTGATACCAGGAGCAAATTATTGCAATAAGACTTTTGATGCCGAAAACTTAAAGCTCTTTTCCCGTCATTGTTCCTGCCAGGGTAAGACCTCACGGGGAACGATATCAAAATGGCAATTAGGCTCCAGGACAAAAACCGACAGTGGTCACACAAGACCGTAGTGAGCGCGGAATCAATAAGCTATTTACTGGGGAAAAAAGGGACCCCATTTTACTGCTGATCTCCACAGTCGTAAAAAGGGGCTGGCTGATGGCGACCCCCTGTGGTAGGCACAAAGTGTGTGTATCAGATATACCGTTTCACGGCACCCATTTCCCGTCTGCAGAAGGTCATGCAGGCCGTATTAAGGTCTTCTACTGGGGGCATTAAAATCTAACAGTTCTCTTTTTTCCCCTTGTTTATCTCGTTCCAAGAGACCGAAGCCGCTTGAAGGCGGATACATGTGGAACAATAGCCCGAGTCCGACTGGTACCACGTGACAATGAGAAAAGCACTTGAAGAAAACTAGATGCTTTACTACACGGTGATCTGATATACACTTAACTAGGCAAGAATACCTCATAATTTTTAGTCATGGCTGTGTATGATTTTATATATAATAAGTAAGTGCTTTACTTTTAACACTCATCAGCTTACCGCCGCACGGAAAATAGTGTTAGCATTTGCTGTCCCACTGGCATTCGGTCAGCTGCGCCGACCGAACCAATCCCTCCTCCCTCCCCCCTCTCTCTCTCTCTCTCTCGCGTCTTTTCCATTGTTATGTGCTATGTAAGAAAAACAGGTTTTTTTAAGGTTTTTGTTGTTGCTGTTGTGAGTACACAACCATACAACCTCTCTCTCTCTCTCTCTCTTCTGTAGATTTAATTTATCATAATTACTGACCATTTGCAATACTGTCAATATGTACATTTGTACTTCTTCCCCCCTGAGCATTATCATAAGCAGTGCTTGTTTACGCACACTAATTGTTTACTTGGGCGACTTGTACTGCCATAAACCTGTTTACATCAAAACTGCTGTACTCGCCTGCACAGATACTCTGCGAATGAAACCAGATACAGACTACACACACGCCTCAGGCCTTTTGATTCTACTTCAATACGTTTGTGTACAAAAATCAATGAAATACAATTCTGTACAAATCAGAGGCACCTGACAAACGGTGGAAAAAATTATAAGACAATAATTATCTTACATTCCTGAGGCAATAGGCCTACTTAACCAATCTTAATGGGAATCTTTTTACGCAATACTACGGTCCTGTGTTGACTGCTGTTCATGTGCTGTTGATTTAGTAAGCTTGTGTACTATGGGTGTGTGAGTGTGTGTGGCACGTGGACGTGTGTGTGTGCGCGCATGTGTTGTGTCTGCGTGTGAGTGCGTGTGTGTGAGGGTATGAGTGTGCTTTGTGATACAGGGTTTTTTTGTTGTTTTTTTTTTTACAATAAACTTATTTTTACAGTGAAAGGTTGTAGTCCCGTCTTAATAGTTGCGTATTTAATGAGAGCATGGTAATTAGGAAGTGTGTGTGTGTGTGTGGGGGGGGGGGGGGGGGGGTGCGTGTGTGTGTGTGTGTGTGTGTGTGTGTGTGTGTGTACGCGCGTGCGTGCGTGCGTGTGGGTGTGGGCGTGTGTGTGTGTGCGTGTTATTGTTGTGATATTACATATTTAACTATTGGGACATGTTATATTGTGTATGTGGTTGTTGTCTGTTTTTACGCCGCAACCGAATTACCTCTTCTTGAGGACAATAAAGAATTATTGAACTGAATTGAATTGAATTACATAAAAAATATAATACTCAGCATGTATGCATGCAGAACACAGCTTGTTTCTACTGTGAAGTCACCACCATCAGAAATACTGGGCTGGCCTGCAGAGAAAATTGCAGAGTCCAGAGTCTGAGAGATCGGAAGGAGATACGGTTTTGTCCATAGTGGAGAAAGAAAATGGGGGTCGTGCAAATGGAGATTCTCGGGAAGTTGTCTCGAGGGGTCCTGAGGGTAAGGAAAGAGTTCGTGCCAGCCACAGTTTGGAAAAAAGCGTCATCTATCTACGGCTAACCTTTTCCGTGTATTTGGCAATAGAGATGTCTAAGCTGCTAGCCAGTGCTAATGATGCTAAACCGAAGATAACCAAACTAGGCTCACGTTTCCCGGGAACTACTTTGCGGATGTGATCAATTGTTGACGTAGTGCTAGGTTGTTCCGCGTATCTCGGCTCGGGCCAAATATATGTGCTGGCTTTTTTCTCGTTACCGCGTTTTTGATGTCACCCTTGCGTGGTAGAACAGGACGTCACTTGAAACTCCCAAACACTGACCCATTCACCCCCCCCCCCCCCCCGCACTCCCCCCCCCCCCCCTCTCTCTCTCTCTCGCGCGCGCGCGCGCGCGTTGGACTCTTAATGCTCGGGTCGTGAGTTCGAATCCCGGCTGGGGCCAAATTTTTGTGTTGGCCTTTTTCTCGTTGCCCCGTCTTTGATATCACCCTTACGTGGTGGAAAAGGACGTTAAATTCCTAAACACCCACCCTCTCTCTCTCTCACACACACACACACACACACACACACACACACACACACACACACACACACACACTATTTTCATTTGGTGACAGTAAGCGGGTGGTAACAACTTCAATTATCCTGACGTCGCCATACTGGTCAGATGAAGCCACTTCTCCGTAGCTACAGCGGAGTCAGTCTCGGCGTACGGGCAGGTTGTTAATGCTACTACAACCAGAGTTGCTATGAATTAACAGACATCAACAATGCCAGAAACATTAGCAAACACACAGTGGCACCAAGCAGCAAAACTAATCTAGTCATCTGAAGACACTCATGAAACCTAACACCGAAACCGAGGCTCTCCGCTTTTCAACAGAGGCACCGACTGACCAGAAGACAAACGAGAACGAGGCGCACGTGCAGCGCATGCACAATGAGAGCGGAAGTGAGCGTGGCGCGCGCCGGCGTGTTGGTGACGGTAAGATGTATGACGCCATTAGCGACCCACTGTGTCCGCACGAGCTACTCGGAATGCCACCCGCCATGTTGTGGACTCGGACTGACTTGGGTCCATCCATTCAGTCTCGTACACATGTCGTGGTCGGGTCATCAGTCTTATCTCTCCATCCTGTCTCTGTGTGGGGAGCCGAGGTGGCCGAATGATAGGGTGGGTGGGTGTTTGGGGGTTCAACGTCCTTTTCCACCACATACGGGTGATATCGAAGACGGGGCAATGATGAAAAAGCCAGCACAAATATTTGGCCCCTGCCGGGATACGAACTCACGACCCGAGCATCAGAAGTCCAACGCTCTACCATTCGGCCACCCAGGCTCGCAAGTGTTTGTTTACCCGATGCCGAGTGGTGTATCCGGAGGCCGATGGGTGGTGTACACGAAGGCCTGCTGGGTATCTCAGCCCCAAGAGGAGCGTAAAAGTATTACAAACACAACAATCTAAATACATGCCATATACGAAACAGCCATAGCTTTGCTGCCATTTTATATCTCGGATTCATGGCCAATGTTCTGGTTTTTGTCAGTTAAATAATAAAATAATATAAATAATTATAGCAAAATTTGTAGGAAATACACTTCTGAATCACTCTGACAACATTACACACACACACACACACACACACACACACACACACACACACACACACACACACACTCTCTCTCTCTCTCTCTCTCTCTCTACCCGAATGGTAGAACGCTGGACTTTCAATGCTGGGAAAGTGACTTCGAGTGCCGGCTGGAGCCAAATATTTGTGCTGGCCTGTTTCTCGTTGTCCCGTCTTTGGTATCACGCTTACGGGATGAAAAAGGACGTTAAACTCCCAAACCCCCATTCACCCACCCTCTCTCTCTCTCTCTCCTTTAATGTTGATGTACCATAATTACGGATCGATTTAGTCTGCCGTTGCAAGACTGTCACAATGTATTTGTTCCACCCTGAGCTTTACCATAAGCTGTGTTTGTTCATGTTCATTACTTATTACGTTTCTATAACCTGTATTGCAATAAACTTGTTTAAACCAACATGAAAGAAAGAAAGAATAATAATAACATATTACAAAAAAAGAAAAATAACAATCACGTTACAGAATTGCCTCAGATTACGCCGTGCCCGTAATCCTGTGGACCAGCATAGGCCACTGAGAATACAAGCAGGAGCACAGTGGAACCATGAAAGCGATGTTCCAATTAATTCTCTCAAAATTCTGAGGTGTCAAACGACCCCGAAAAGCACCAGCCTCGCGCTCTCAGTCCGGGACAAGCATTTAGGATCAATTTTCCCCGTTAGCAAGTCGGCCTCTACTACTCCAGCACGCGCTTGTCTCAAGGGAGCTTGCGCAGCGCGAGGTTGTCGCGATGTTGCCTCTTCCACACGCAAGCAGGCGGCGGTCTGGTGGGCGCCTACTCATGGGCCAGAAGGCGGGTGATGGCGGTGAAGCGTCCCCTAGCGGCCAGGGGTGGGCGATCACCGGGCGCCCTGCTTAACATCTTCATTACCGAGGCGTCATCGCCGAATTTCTCGGCGCTTCTCCCGAGAATATACACTCATTCTGATGCAAATGATCGCGCCCAACTTCGCGTGACGGAAGAAGTTAGCTTCCTCCTTCCCTGCGTGGTGGCCTCGTGGTCCTCATTTTTCCTTGCCCCGCGATCTGCCCCCTCCCGGGCCCCGGGCCTCTCCATGCCCTGCCCCACGTTCCCCTCCACCGGCTCGTCTGCCGTCTCCTGGGTCTGGGGCTGTCGGCACCACGGCACGCACTTTCGGCTCGTCTCTCCTAGCGTCTGTCAGTTGAGCGCGAAAGAATGACAGTGCTGGAACGGGGCTCAAGCCGGGATGGCAGAGGTCTCCTTCTACAGGGGGGAAAAAAACCCCGAAAAAAAAAAAAAAAAACGGGAAAAATGGCCTCATCTAGAAGATTTGGTTCAGGGACGGGACAAACCAGTTTCGTTTGTTGGTTGGTTGAAGGGGTGGGTGGGGTGGGTGTTTGGGAGTTTAACGTCCTTTTCCACCACGTATGGGTGATATCAAAGACGGGGCAACGAGGAAAAGGCCAGCACAAATATCTGGCCCCAGTCGGGATTCGAACTCACGACCCGAGCATTGAGAGTCCAACGCTCTACCATTCGGATATCCCGGCTCCCCTGGTTGGTTGAGGGTTGCTTAATCTCATTCAGTCACCACATTCGAGGAGCCGGGAGAAACGAATGGTAGAGCGTTGGACTTTCAATGCTCGGGTCGTGAGTTCGATTCCTGGCTGGGGCCAAATATTTGTGCAGGCCCTTTTTTCGTTGTCCCGTCTTTGATATCACCCTTACGTGGTGGAAAAGGACATTAAACTCCCGAACACCCACCAACCCTACCCCACCACATTCGGGGGGGGGGGGGGGGGGGTAAACCTTTCAAAGGCCTGGCAACAAGTACAAACCAGCACAATTTTGTTGGCCCTAGCCGGGATTCGAACTCACGACCCGAGCATAGAAAATCCAAAGCTCTTCCAAGACCATTCAAACAACGAACAGTCGGATGGCCAAACTGGTTGAACGTTGGACTCAAATGGGTGTGGGTTCGAATTCCGACAGGGTCGCAATTTATACAGGCTGTTTGTCGTACCACCCTCACCCTCGTCAGGAGACGTTAGGTCTCAAAACACCCACCAGCCTGTCAGAAAACGTCTTGCGTTGTGGCCATGAAAAAGAGCAAAAAGAAAATCTTCACTGAAAATCCATGCGCCTAAAGAAACCCAAGACTGGTTAATAAAATGGTACACCGTGAGTGTGGTGATGTGTTTCTGAGACACTCCTTTGCCTGGGAAGAATCTGACATGAGTGCTTATAACAGAATTTAGTCCTTATATTCCCGTAGCAGAAATGCCGATGTTCTAAACAATGTCTGAAAAGTGCCCTTTCAGAATATCTAACTGTTGAATCTTTACTTGCCTTCTCAAATTTTGTGCTTTTGGGGACATCTCAGGTTATCACAACCTGTTATCCCTGAACATTATCCCTATTACCACAAATGTCAGACAAAAAAAAAAAATCAGATTACTGATGTCTATTTGTTGTTTTAGTTTGTTCGTACCCACCCCCGCTACCCCCGCTCCCCCCATCCCGCCCCTCCTTTCCTGCACACACATGCACACGCATTTCCCCTACCCCATCACTGATTCTTTAAACGGTCTCTTTATCCAGTAAATTCAAACCCTTCAGTTTGTTACAATCCTGGCTAACTCCTGTTTTTCATCAACACAACTTCCCTTTATCGTCGTTATAAAGGAGCTTACGAGCGAACGTCCTCACGAAAAATAAAAACAACCAAAAAAAAAATCCTCTTCACAAACATGAAAGCGATCATTACACAAGATCAAGCTCCCGCTGAGACAGTAGGTGTGTTCGTTACTCTCAGTTTGATCCTTCTTGTTTACACCCTTGCCAAGTACACACGATCAAAAGTCTGTTGGCGGATATTAATGTCCATATTGTTTTAATGAGCTGGGTGATTGGCTAACGTCTCCATAGATTGCTTCACGGCAGCCTTGGACGATAAATTAACAAAAAATAAATGTCTTGTACCTGTGTTATCTCTACGCGTGTTGTTTTCATCCTTTCACAATTCTTGACTTATGTATTTTCTTTCGGGTTTGTTTGTTTGTTTGTTTGTTTGTTTGTTTGTTTGTTTGTTTGTTTTGATTTTTTCGAGAGGGGGTGGTGCCAGGTGAAAAGGGGGAGGGGGGTATAGGGGAGAGGTGAGGCGGGGGGAGGAGGAAGGTCCCCAACAGTTACAGTTATTTATAAAATTAAACTGAGATCTGCCATACTGCTATAATCTCACTGCCCGTAGCACTCATAAATTAAAATGCAACTGCTAAAACTATCGCTTTTTTACGAGGGTGGAAACCACACTAACAGACAATACCCTTTCCTTTTTTCTTTTTTGCGACCTCCCCCCCCCCCCCCTCAAACAATTCATCTGATTCTCACAATATTTAGAGTTTGTTTCTTTCTATCTATCTTTCTTTCTTTCTTTCTTTTTAAGCTTCGATAATACGATAATAATGAGTAAATAAAGGGGGAAAAAAGAAAGAAAGCAAGAAAGAGGCAAACAAACAAACAAATGAAGTAACATATCGACAGGCCTCAATTCTCAATTCAATAATCTTTTACGAACGGAAGTTAACAGGAAAAAAATACATTAGAGTATAATATACACAATAACAGCATATACTAATCAATACAAATGCATTATATTATTATAACAGCTCTCTCTCTCTCTCTCTCTCTCTCTCTCTCTCTCTCTCTCTCTCTCTCTCTCTCTCTCTCTCTCTCTCTCTCTCTCTCTCTCTCTCTCTCTCTAGCTCGCTCTCTCTCTCTCTCTCTAGCTCGCTCTCTCTCTCTCTCTCTCTCTCTCTCTCTCTCTCTCTCTCTCTCTCTCTAGCTCGCTCTCTCTCTCTCTCTCTAGCTCGCTCTCTCTCTCTCTCTCTCTCTCTCTCTCTCTCTCTCTCTCTCTCTCTCTCTTGCCGACCAAGGATACGGAAGCGACTGTTCAGAACAGAGAAGAAGAGAATAACCCTCGCACACCCAAGCCTCGTAACAACATGGTGTAACCCAACAAAAACAGCCCACCCGTGTCCTACCCCGTATAGTCCCTACTTCGGCAATATGTTGGTTCTGGCCGAATTGTGCTAACAACCATTAATTTCCCGCCAGAAAGCCGGCCCTTGTTGGGGCTTAAGCCGCCAGTTTAAATGTTGTTTGCGAGTGTTTTCTCTATTAATGTGTTATCCGTCGCTCAGTACAGCCACCGGTCGCAAGTAAACGTAGTTAATTAAATCTTTTGGACTGGGAGACTGTCGGTTCGAACGCGCGTGGTATGTACACAGCGTGGGACAAAAGAGAGTGTGGCCAGTGGTCATAGTCGCCGTCCACTGTAGTCCGGGGACAATAGTCACGGAACGCTCTCCCACATACTGACCGCTAGTGAGGGTAAAATGACCACCATCAGTATTGCTGCACGGCTGTTTTTACCTTGACTTGTGTGGTATTTAAAAAAAAATGTGTTACGACTGTCAAGGCCGTGTGAAAAAAAAGCTGATTCCATCTCTCAGAGCTTCACATTTTCCACCTTTTGGCGGATTTTCACCTTTGGCTAAAAATAGTCCTCCTCCAATATAGTGTATTTCCTCCTCTGATGCACGTAAAATCATGCCGACACGCACCAAACTGCACAGAGTTTGGTCTGTTATTTTTAATGAGCGTTTCCTCCTCTTAAGCACTTAACATCATGCCATGCCAAAGTGCAAAAAATTGCACAGATTTTAGTCTGATTTTTTCCTTTGCCCCTAGACACCCCTAGACACCCCTAGCATAACATAACACGCCCTCATGGCTTTGTAACTTCATCACTAAATACTACACCCTTTTCCTCCTTTAGATCATGGACTATTTTAAGCCCTGGTCTCTACTACTGTATCCATAGTTATCCATATATTAGTTAGTGTATCTGCTGGGTTTTTTCCCCACATAACTTGCAGTTTGGTACATTGCCTACTTGGTGCCTGTGTGTGTGTGTGTGTGTGTGTGTGTGTGTGTGTGTGTGTGTGTGTGTGTGTGTGTGTGTGTGTGTGTGTGTGTGTGTGTGTGCAGGGGCGTAGGAACCACGGGGGCCCTGGGGGCCCAGGCCCCCGTTCGATTTTTGGAAGGGGGGCCCGAATATCTTTGGGCCCCCCTTGCTTTTGATAAGAGGAGAGGGGGGCCCACCAGTGCTGTCGCAGGACACAATCCTTGGCAGTCAACACACACACACACACACACACACACACACACACACACACACACACACACACACACACACACACACACACACACACACACACAAACTCTCTCAGTCTCTCTCTCTCTCTCTATGTAAGAAAATCTCCCCCCCCCCACCCTTCTTCACCCCGGCCGTATGGCTCACCCGACTTAGTGGGCCCCCCTTCCTCTCAGCATCTTCCTACGCGCCTGGTGTGTGTGTGTGTGTGTGTGTGTGTGTGTGTGTGTGTGTGTGTGTGTGTGTGTGTGTGTGTGTGTGTGTGTGTAAGCTGGTGTCTATGAGTATTCTGCATCTTGTTTCTTGGTGTGTAACATTTGTTCTTTTGTGGTTGCATTATGCTGCCTGTGTGTCGTCAGCTGTACCTGTTTTGATTTGTGTCAGTATGTACAGCGCTTAGAGCCTGTTATGTACATGTATAAGTGCCACATACGTCTCCTGTATTATTATTATTATTATCAACATTAATGTACGATTCGTTTTACCTTGACCTGTGTGGTATTCAAACATGGACATGGATGTAAGCAAAAATACTGACTGCACCTCTACTACAAGTATTTATCACTCAAAATAATTTAAAAAAAATAAATTATAATGATAAAAATAAGAACCAAAACAACAATCATTTGCCCTTTTAAACACACAGAATACTCTCCTCTTCAAAACCGGTCACCCACAAAATGGCAAATGCCCAGTGTGCGTTATTCTCGTAGGTGTGTGTAACGAAATGCTCTGGACAAACACCTTTAGCCGAAAACCAAAAATGATCTTGGAACTGGAAAACTTTTTTTTTTAAACCTGTAATAATTGTTTTACTGAAATGTGCAGGTTTGGGTCACGGAAGCAGAACATATTCAGACAGTGTAGATCATTAAGAAGACTAGTTTGCATACTACAAAATCTATAGACTTCCCGCGTCGTCTCGGATTTCCCAAACCTATAATTTCAGTCTTTGCGGACCTGTCGGGTGACAAACAAAACGTACAGCGACTTCGGGATTTCTAACGGTTGCAGTGTCACGGTAGGATCTTATAGTTGTCACAGCTTTGATTCCAACTCAAGTTGCCACCCAGCCGACACGCAGAGGAGTACGAAGTGGTTTTGCGAGGTGTATGGCTGTCACCATACAAGTGCGCAAGAAAATTTTTATCTTTAAGGGAAATTCGCTCCCCCCCCCCTCCCCCCCCCCCCCCCCCCCCCCGTCAGCCGCACTCGCCTAAGCGAAACACGCTTAAGCAAAAAACTCGGATAACAGAAACCAAAACCAATTCCCCGCCAGACCCCCCTCTTTGTAAGACTATTTCTAATTCGGATAAGCCAAACTCGGTCAAAAAAAATAGCTAACTCAAACACGGATATCTCAAACGTGATTTGACAGTTAAGCCGAACTCTAAACACTGTCGGAGAGACTTTGTTTTTATTTTTGATTGAAAAACACGTCGGGAAGATAAACATATTTCGTCACGGCTATAATTATCCTACGGAAACGAACACGTCACCTGTTTTCAGTATGCGGGAAACTGATGACGCGTGCCACATGTTTTGCAGGCACCATTGTTTGGACAGAAAGAGTGGTAAGTTTGCGTGCGTGAATTAGGTGGTGGGTTCAGGGTTAGAGATGGGATGGCCGAGGGAGGGGCACAGCGGAGGGGCATGTCAAAAGGTAACCTTGGGAGATTTGCGATGGGCATGGTTTATGGGCTAGTCGAAAGGATGTGAGCTCGGGCTTAGATTTGTGCGTGCACGATTGTTTTTTGGCGTGTGTAGGGGAGGGAGTGTGTAACATGCAGTCTGCCAGTGTGTGTGTGTGTGTGTGTGTGTGTGTGTGTGTGTGTGTGTATGTGTGTGTGTGTGTGTGTGTGTGTGTGTGTGTGTGTGTGTGTGTGTGTGTGTGTGTGTGTGTGTGTGAGGCGGAGAAGGGGGGGGGAGAGATGGAGCGTGCATTGGCTTGTGCGTATAGAAGCGCGCACATGTGTGTGTGTGTGTGTGTGTGTGTGTGTGTGTGTGTGTGTGTGTGTGTGTGTGTGTGTGTGTGTGTGTGTGAGGGTGGGGGAGGGGTGGAGGTGGGGGGGGTGGGGGTGGAGTGCAGGAACGGAGTGGAGCGTGCATTGATTTGTGCGTACAGTAATGCGCGCGCATTGTGTGTGTGTGTGTGTGTGTGTGTGTGTGTGTGTGTGTGTGTGTGTGTGTGTGTGTGTGTGTGTGTGTGTGTGTTTTCACCATTTAGTTTTACTTTTTTTGTTGTTGAATAAAGCCCCACTGAAGAAAGCACTTGTAACTTGTCACTGTTTTGATCTTATTCATTTACACACAGTGACACACACACACTGACACACACACACACACACACACACACACACACACACACACACACACACACACACACACACACACACAGAGAGAGAGAGAGAGAGAGAGAGAGAGAGAGAGAGAGTTTTGTCTGTGTTACTAGTCTCAAGAATCAATAAGCTCGACCCGTGTCTCTCTCAGACCGTTGCTCATAAAAAAGCAGCATACACGTCTACAAACTTTCGCAAAATTATCAATTCGATGTTTCAGTTGCAAAGGGAAAGCAAAGATATTCTCTTTAAAAAAAAAAAAAAAAAAAAACTTTTACAAACATTCCAAGTGATTTTACAACTTATCCTGAAAAAAAACTCGCTTAAGCCGAACTGCAGGGTAATTTCTCGGGAAAAGTTTTGCTTATCCGAACTCGGATATGCAGAAACTCGGATAAGCGAAACGATTTTTCATTCCCCGGGCGAGTTCGGCTTAAGCGTGTTTGACTGTACTTCGTACATCCCCACCCATTTTTGAAAACGAGAATCTGAACTCAAACATGTGGGCACTCCCCGGGGTTTTCTCTCCAGTATCCTTGGCAACGAAAGCGACAAACAATCGAGTGCAAGACACAGTCTGGCTGTTTCCCTGCCAGTATCAACTGTTACCTGTTACATGTAACCCGTGATGCAGACAGGCGAATCTCTGTTCTAACTGAACAGTGGTGTAGTCACTAAACCTCAGACCACAAAATAGTCTTCTCTTTATTCTCCCCCCCCCCCCCCAACTCCCACTTATCTTCTGTATTTCTAAGCACAGCGAGCATGATCTTTTCTCATGGAGTAGTCTACCACCTGCGTTTCGTAAGTTGACAGTGGACTGGATTGAAAACACTGTACATCTGTATGGAGTACTGCAGCTTCTCCTGCAAAGGACTGGTGAGTATATGTGGGGGCGTTGCATTATTTTGCCGTTGTAATGCGCTGTTCTTGTGTTGTATTTCTATCGGTGTCTCTCACTGGAAGTCAGAAGTTGACACGTGCGAAACGGCAAAGGACTTGTTCCGCGAGAGATAAAAATCTGAGCATATTATAAGTTTATTTTGTTAAATTTCAGAACTGCTTCCTTGTATCGCCACTATGCGCAACGAAATAAATCTGTTTAAGCAAAAAAATCTGACCCCCAACTAACGCAACACGAGATTTGCTTTTTAGCTAAATCAGCTTAATTCATACAGCACAATGGCTGTATTTTTTTTAAGTAGACGTTCGTTAGTTTCAGAAAACGCGAGAGTTTTCACACATGTCTTCAATCGCGCCGAACGAGAGGTATAGTGTTGGAACTCAGATCTTAAAACAACGGTAGATGATTTTTGGCGATGACACGATAAAAAAAAAAATACACATTCCCTCTTATACAAATATCTTCACCTCGAAAATTCAGATAACCAGGTGTTGAGGGGTGTATATTTAAATGGGGCAAAGAAAACCTGTTGGAGTCACCGAGACGTCTTTCGTCCAGCATATTATTAATAAATAATTATAACAAATCACATATTTACAGCGCAAGTTTTGAAAATACGCCAACTCATTTCGCATTCACACATCACTCACACGCACATGGAAAACATCCTCACTCACACGCACATGGAAAACATCCTCACTCACACGCACATGGAAAACATCCTCACTCACACGCACATGGAAAACATCCTCACTCACACGCACATGGAAAACATCCTCACTCACACGCACATGGAAAACATCCTAAAACAGCAGGCACCACGGTTACACGAATCAGTAGCAGGGAAATTGAAACAGATAAGTTTTAAGTTCTGATCTGAAATATCACAGAGTAGGTTACTGTCTCGCGATAGCAGACTGAAAGTTCCAGACAGTTTGGGTGGTAAACCGGAAACAGCGTTCGCCAAAAGATTTGATGTTTCTCTTAAGAATTTTGAGAAGCTTCTCATTGGATGAACGGAGGGTACGCGACGACGGGTTGTAGGTGTAGAGTGAAGCGGACAGATAAGGCGGGAGGGTAACATCGGAATGACTGACTGTTCTTGAAAACAACCACAATGGCTACGACTGTCAGACCTTACAGCATCCAGTCGTACACAGCCCACCCTCTCCCAGCCACTAGGAGGCAGCAACCAGACAACGACCGTGCGTAAAACATTTATGGTTGTCATCCTCGCTAATCGAGTCGACCACAGTTCCATCGCACCAGGAACTGTTTTGAGCATTTCCAATGCACCAAGGAACTGTTTCCCTTGACTGCATAACATGACGTTTGTGTAAAAGTTCCATCGTATTTTCTGGATTGAAGCATTTTTTAGGGGGTAACTATGATGCCTGACATGGAACCCACAGGGGAAAAGGAAGAGAGGCCGGCCTCGCAACAGCTGGAGGCGGGACACTGAGGCAGAGCTACATAAGCAGGGGACCAACTGGACTGGAGTGGCAAGAATAGCCCAGAACAGAGTGCGATGGCGAAGGGTTGTCGATAGCCTATGCTCCACTTGGAGCCAGGGGCCTAAGTAAGTATGATGCTTGAGGCTAGTAGGGAATATCATGGGCAGTTTGAGACCTCGTGCATTTGTGTTCTTTGGCCATATCAACCCAAACCAACCACAACAACAAGAAGGAATAAGGGCTATCTGCCAACAAAGAAATCTCGACACAACGGCCATGCAAAAACTGTAATAATTCTAGTGCTGACCTGGACGCGGGACTCGGTGAGTCCGATCCTGAGCGCCAGTTCCTCCCGCATGAAGATGTCCGGATAGTGAGTCTTGGCGAAGCTCCTCTCCAGCTCGTTCAGCTGGGCGGGGGTGAAGCGAGTCCGATGACGTTTTTGCTTCACGTGCTTGTCACCGTCATTGCCCCCACCCCCACCCTGCGTCCCCCCGCCCGACAGGTCTTTGAGGTCGCCGTTGTTGTCCTTGACCTTGTGCACGTGGTCCTCGTGCTGATGTTGTTTGTAACCTGCAGGAGAGATGAAACTGTTGGTTTAAATTCTATCTTCCAAAATGTCTAGTGTCACAGGTCGTTCGGAGTTAATTTCGTAGTGTCTTAACATCAAAGATTCAAAGATTTTAATCATTTTTTCCCTGTTTGGAGTATGGAGGACTATCCGAAATGATTGAGTCCAGTCACTCCACTTTTTCTTTCTGTCTTATGTCTTTCTTCGCATATTACATTTGTGCTTATGTTGCTGTTTTTATTATCGTTGTTGCTGCCGGGGTGGAGGGGGGGGGGGCTGAAAAAGGGGAGGGAGGCAAGTCTCTCTCTCTCTCTCTCTCTCTCTCTCTCTCTCTCTCTGTTTCATGTTCTACGTTTAAGTTTGTTTGAACTTAGAACTTTGTTTGTTTTTGTAACGGCAAGTTTGAAAATTGATCAAAAGACCAAAACTCAAATAAAGTTCTCTCTCTCTCTCTCTCTCTCTCTCTCTCTCTCTCTCTCTCACACACACACACACACACACACACACACACACACACACACACACACACACACACACACACACACACACACATGTTCTACGTTTAAGTTTGTTTGAACTTAGAACTTTGTTTGTTTTTGTAACGGCAAGTTTGAAAATTGATCAAAAGACCAAAACTCAAATAAAGTTCTCTCTCTCTCTCTCTCTCTCTCTCTCTCTCTCTCTCTCTCTCTCTGTTCCGATTTATCTAGTCAACGATGCGGGTGATCTCCGTTATGTGGTTAGTGAGGATGCGGTGATGAAGCATACGGGCAAGGGGACGGAAGGTGGTGGGAGGGGGGCGGAGGGAGGAAGAGGGGGGGGGGTTAAGCCTAGTGCAAGTGTATATCGTTATGCACATTTACATCAAGTTCACAAACAATTCATATTTTGTGGCTGTTGCTGCTGTTGTTGCTATTGCTGGTGATGATGTTTGTTTGTTTGTTTGTTTGTTTGTTTGTTTGTTTGTTTGTTTGTTTGTTTGTTTGTGTGTGTGTGGGGGGGGGGGGTCTTTTTTTCCCCTGGCTGCATGTCTAGACCTATTCACCGTGATGCATGGCGACAGAATTTCATTCCTGATGTACAACTGAATGAACTACAGTATACTTTCACCACTTAGCCAGTGTCATTGTATATTGTTTATGTAACGTCCATGAAGATTCTTTTTCTTTTCTTCGACTGTTAAGCAGCACAAATTACCAAAGCGCCATGTTTTTCTAGGAGGCTGAGAGAAAACCGAAAGGATCAATCAATCAATCAATCAATCAATCAATCAATCAATCAATCAATCAATCAATCAATCGGGGGCCTTATAAACATAAAAATTCGCAAGTGGAACCTTCTAAACATATATCATTTCAGCTATACATCCATATTTCTTAGAATTCTCTGTGAGAGAAGGGGTCGGTTTGGCTTGGGTGGCTGAACAGTGGGACTTTACATATATATATATATATGAAAGTCGTGGGTTCCAATCCTAATTATGTCAAAATTTTAAACTGAAGTCTTCTCCGTCTTTGTATTTAAAATCATCTTGCTATTTAACAGAAACACATTAAATGTAAATAAATAAATAAAAAATAAGTATAAAAAACCACCATCTACCCACCTTCAAGTGTGAAAACAGAAACAGAAATAATTATCACCCCAATCCTATGATTACTTTTGTGTACAAATGAATAGGTAAGTAACAAGTGATGTTTAAAACGGCTGCACAAAGGGGGGGGGGGGGGGCGCCTAAGACAGAATCTATTTAGAAATTATTTTAGTGATCTGAATTACATGTGGTTACGTGTATGAGTAATCTGACGGTAGCAGAAATGAAACAGAAAATTTAAATGGATGGTCGACAAAACAATCGGCGAACGCTTATAATAACAATGATTAACGTCAAAACAATGCACGTTTTCCTTTTTTCACAAAGCTAGTGACTTCCATAATTCTACCTTTACTTTGTTTAACTCTTCCGCCGTCAACTTTCGGGGAGCCGGGGGTGGCCGAATGGTAGAGCGTCGGACTTCTAATAATGCTCGGGACGTGGGTTCGTATCAAATATTTGCGCTGGCTTTTTCATCGTCCCGTCTTTGATATCACCCTATGTGGTGGAAAAGGACTATAAACCCCAAAACACCCATCCACCCTCGCCGTCAACTTTCTAAATGAACAGCACTTGCCAGCGCCAAGTTTCTTCTCAACTGCGAGACCTGCTGGGTAGGTGGGGCTCTCTAAAATTCTAAATGCTTGCATCTCAGAACGTTTTCATGAGTTTTAGGCCGAGGGGTGTACAATAATAATAATAATAATCACATTAATACAGGCGCTTTATCCCAAATATTTGGCTCAAAGCGCCGCGAGCTAAACCCAACTCGCATGCTCACGTGAATCACACGCATTCTCTCAAACACTGGACATGAACACGTTACGATCATGTGGTGCGAAGGGCCAGGTCGTCAATTTAAGTTTCGGAATTTTAGAATTGCATTTATCTTTTTATTTTTGTGGGCTAAACATATCCAAAGCAGAGGGGTGGGGGTGGGGGGTGGGGGAGCAGGAGTACCCAGTGAGAACCCCCGACGGTCAGCCCGAATGAACTGTGTCACGTACGAGAAAGAAAAATTCTTCGTCCCGAGTGGGACTCGAACCTGACCTCTCGCATTGGTGACTAAGCCTTAGCCACTAGACCACCGACCGCCCCGACCGGGTAAAGAGTAAGGTGTTGAGGATCCTTGACAGTTGTTTGATATGCCTGTCCAAACACTACACCCCGTGAAATACGATCCCTCTTACATGACCCCAAAGTCACCTGTTGTGACCAGGCAGCATGTCGACTGAAGTCGCCTATGGCGGTGAAAGAGTTTTAAAAAAAAATCAACAGTTTGTCCAAAACATCACTTGCGGTGTGTTTTGTCTTTGGCAGTTGTAAAAGTTTCAGTTCAGAAAGATACTAACGTGCATTTACCATGAATGCCGCTCGTTTTCCTTTTCTAAAGAAAATGTATGCTTACAAGGAATAGGTCAACACTGGCAATCGTATTTCGTAAACAACTTTCATCCACAGAAGCAATAATTCTTTAATATAAATAAACGAATAAATGAATATGAAAACAGAACGATCAAAAAAACAAAAACGAGAATTAAGAGATACTAAGGGGGGCATCTTCAAAATAAAACCTGTTGCGCTTTCCAATCCGCCGTCTATACATTCACAACACCAACAATATATCGAAAACTTCCGTAGATTGATATAATAATGATTATGATGATAATAATAATAATAATGAGTATTGTATAGGCGCTTTACCCAATTTCATGAATCGGCTCCAAGCGCCGCGAACTGAACCCGACACGCACGCTCACGTGAATCACACGCATTCTCTCACACACTGGACGTAAACACATTACAATCACGTGGTGCGAAGGGTCAGCTCAGCTATTTAAATTTCGGAATTTAGAATTGCATTTATTTTTTAAATTTGGTGAGCTGAACAATTCCAAAGCAGAGAGGGGGGGGGAGCCGGAGTACCCGGAGAGAACCCCCGACGATCGGCCCGAATGAACGGTGCCACATACGAGAAGGAAAATTTCTTTGCCCCGTGTGGGACTCGAACCCCTGATCTCTCGCATTGGTGACAAGTCTCTTAACCACTAGACCACCGACCGCCCCACGCCGGTCACGCTCACTCACGCACATTTTACAAAGATGGACAGACGTACACTGGTGAAACTGACAAGTTACACAGGAAATTACTGGAAGGCTTTGCTATTTAAAAAAAAAAAAGTTTTAAGATTGCTCTTAAAAACAGACAGCGTGGGCGCAATTTCTCATATTCGCAGGCAGGGGGTTCTATAAGGTTGGTGCGACAAAACTGAATATACTGTACATTCTGTATGATTACATGTAGAACAAAAAACCGATTACATTTTTTTCTGCAAGGCAAGGACGCGATATCACTTACAGCCTGTATTAGAGAGAGAGAGAGAGAGAGAGAGAGAGAGAGAGAGAGAAACAAATTGAGACAAGTTTAAGTCGTCATATTATTGTCTCTATCTCTCGTATTTCATTGTTTCCATGAAAACTGTGACAACGTTTTCCACCACTTTTTGTAAATAACATTAACGTTGTCGGATGCACGTTGTGGTGTCTACATTTACAACAATCAAAGAAGTCAAAACAGTCGATGAAACCTTTTACCATGATCCTGTTATGCACTGCACTGTCCAAAGTTCTTAGCGTTGCTCAGAATAATGGAAGTAATAGCGGTATGCTTTACTTATATTGTATAATATTCCACCACAACATGGGGTGGGTGGGTGGGTGTTTGGGGGTTTAACGTCCTTTTCCACCACATAGGGTGATATCAAAGACGGGGCAACGATGAAAAAGCCAGCACAAATATTTGGCCCCAGCGGGGATCGAACTCACGACCCGAGCATTAGAAGTCCAACACTCTACCATTCGACCACCCCGGCTCCCACCACAACATGGGAGTAGATCCACCACAAGATATAGAGTGAAATGCGATTGTTGTTTGTTTCTTTTTAAATGTTAAAACTGGTTGCGCCTCAAGCTCTTTTAAACACAAACAATATCTAAGTTAAAAAAAAAAAAAAACAACAACGGTGATCCATATTTTTCTTTTGGAATGTAATAGTCGGGCATCCGTCTCCTTTTGAGACGCTAAATCAAGGCGCCGCAGGGCTGGAGAACCAAGCAGTGAAAGCCCGTTGCTGCAAAGCGTTAGTTCATATGCAAATCTCCATTTTTTTCTATGACTGGACTTATTTATCTTAATCGCATCTGCCGAGAAAACATTTACCGGTCATATCATTTAAACTCTTGGGTTCCGAAGTCATTAGCACATAACGTGAGAATTCTACGGAAACTTGTGATAAATTCATGTTGTTCGTGCAGCATCACTCAGTGAGCTTCTCCATCTGTTCGATATACACTAGGCTTCCAACTTCTGAAAACCGCGGGTGTTTTTTATTATTTTATTTATTTTTATTTATTTATTTATTTTTGTCTTGGCTTACACAACCGACGACACACTTGAGAAATCAAAAACACACACTTACATTTTTACACGAAAACAGAGATGAAATAGACCTGAAACAGTTTGTAGTTTGTGTACATCTCCAGTGCTTCATCCGGGTAGAAAACACGGCGCGAGCAGAAAGCCTAGAGGAATCAAACAGATCCTCAACTTGATTCACTAACTTTCCATCCCAGGCGACAAACAGGCCGATAAAACTGATCACCCATAACGTCTGCTGGGAGTAGTAATTGTTCTGTGCTTCTATGTTCACGCCGACACAGGTGGCATACTCGAACGACATTTTGTTGTTACAACTTTTTGTGGCACTGGCGAGGGTAAAAGACGATGAAATAATAACGAAGCAAAGTGCTGAATCTTGCACTTCAAATAATTCTTGTCTCTCGTATAAAAAGGCATCGCTGGTAAAGTAGTTTCCTGACGATCAAACTAATCATTTTCTCTCGCTAACATTTTCTTTCCTTCTCAAGCGAAAAAGAAATCTCAGCTGAAAGTGTGGTTGCCACAGACCGTCCCGAGAACTATCTGCATTGTTGGGGACCCTGACAAGGTCTTTATTCTGTCGGGGGAAAAGGCTTTAGCCGGGAGTTATGCAAATACCGCACTATCATCACACGCGCCTGTGGTTTCGGTGTAAAAATTGTTTTGTGTCGCTAAGGAAGAAACGGGAGGGGGGATTAAGACTGACACATTTAGAAAGGGCTCGTATTGCTTGTGGCTGGTCCGGTGCTAACCGAGAGCACGGCCGGAACGTGCGGCCTCCAGTTTAGGGTAAATGAATTAAATCAGAGGCGCCTCCTATCAGCACCCGCCGTGATAATTCCCCGCAAACGAGCGAAATTGGCGGTAAGTTGGCCCGAGCGAGCTCAAATGAAAATGGATGGAGGTGTCGCGAGACAGGCTGGCGGGTGTGGGACACGTTCCAAGCCCTGGCAGGTGAAAACGAGAGCAGAAACAGAAGAAGATGAGCTACGTAAAGTCGGATTTCTGGTCCTTCCTTACCTTGGGTAGCGGAGCTGACCAGGGAACCCTCGTCCTGCATGTTGCCGTATGCTGCTGTGTCCTCTCTCCTGTTCATAGCCTATGGCATGTGACTGTATAGAACGGCGCGCCGGTATTAGGTTTGCCAAGACTGAATCAAGATGAGGCCGGGTTGCCAATTATCAAACGCCAATTTTTACACTTGTCATCTCCCTTTCTGGCTGCCGCACGAGCGCTCCGTTTGCTGATTGGCTCTTCCGTCCACGCCACGCACGTCCTTCAAGTTTCGGCTATCCGGCTGATCTCAATTAATTATGCAAATTAGCGATCTGCGCGCGCGAGGGAGGGGCAACTCCGTCTCCCGTCAAGCGAAGGGTAGAGGGTCTCGGGGAACTGCTACTGAGGGCGGGGCATAAGGGCGAGGGGGACACGCCCCTAGCGCGTGCCACGTGCGCGGGTGGTTTTTCTTCCCAAGATTCGCCTCTCGCTCGCCCAGGGTTCGCTTTGAAAACCAGTGCCTTACCGATGCCTGTGTGCAGAGACCGACCGCTGGTAGAACGAGTCTGTTGTTGTACCACTGGTAACGCACTGGAGCCAGGGTGACCGAATGGAAGAGCGTTGGACTTCCAATGCTCGGGTCGTGAGTTCGAATTCCGGCTGGGGCCAAATATTTGTGCTGGCTTTTTCATCGTTGCCCCGTCTTTGATATCAGGACGTTAATCTCCCAAACACCCACCCACCCGCACTATGCCTATGGTCACATAAACGTGCTGTTGTTAGTTTGATCAGTGCGCATTGTGAAATTGAATGACCATGAGCCGTCAAAAAACATGTATTACTGGCCCTAGGGAGGTGCAGCGAGCGGGGAAGGAGGAGGGGGGATGGGGTCAGGTTTCGTGGAGATGTCGTCTCTTTGCGCAGGTCAAAATATTCATCTAAAATCATCTTAAATACAGAGCTATGGAAGTTTACTCAAGAACAGGAACTGACTGAGAAACTGCAGCAGCTTCCGAAGAAAACAAAAACAACAATTTGTTTATGATATCTCATGATATTATGATGAAACATTGTCATGTTATGTTCTAGAGTTGAAGAACTTGACTCCGCGCGCGAAAAACAAACAAGATAAATATGCACACTATTAAATACACTGCCTGGCCCCTACAGCCCTTACTAACACAAACAAATAAATAAATAAATGAATGAATATCGCCGATGATGCAGATGTCGCTGTCAGTGATACTGAGGTTGGACAATCTGTGAGACTGGGGCGATGGAGAAGGGAAGACCGTAACGTTATAGCCTTACTGTGACGCACCAAATTCGGGAACAAAAAAATTACCCATGCCAACAACAGATCATCGGCAGTCGGCATCAGAATAAACAGTAGTGTGCTTCCTTACAACCACTCTCCAGCCTCTCTGATACCCCAGTCCTGTAGTTATAGTCTTCGACCGCTTCCAACCACTCTAAGCTGTTTATTGCCCTCCTCAAAACTCTTTGTCACCACCTCACCACCCTGCCTGGTCAATCACTTGAAACGTTCCATGGTCCAGTGACCACAGTGTGGCTACCGGCTCACACCCACCATTGATTCCTCCTCTCTCTCTCGAGCGGGCCTTTTGTGGCTTGGCCAAACTCACAGTGCACCTGGCAAAATTAGCGAGTGCCAAGAGGGGAGGTGTGTGGCCACTCACAGCGGTCCGTCTAGAGCTGTGGTCAACTCACGGAGTTCTACTGTACTGGAGTAGCGGTCAAGGAGAACGGAACAGTAATGTGATGAAAACTAATATAGGGGCTGGTCGGTGGAGTAGAGGTGACGGGGGAGTCGGTGGCTCAACGGTTTGAGCGTTGGACTCGAGATCGAAAGGTCCCGGGTTCGAATCCCGACAGGGCCAAAATTTGTACAGGCCAAAATTTTCACGTTGCCCCGCTTTCACTGGACTGTGAACTGGATCTCAGTGTTTGTGTAACTTGTCCCATACAGTCAAGGATACATAAAATGTGGCCGATCTGGCAGTCTGACTGGACTGAATAAGTCTTCAGCTGGAGTCTTTAGAGTAGCTATCCCCATCCCCCATAACCTGCCCCCTAGGGCCGTCTGCAATCACCTCGTTGTGGCGTGGACGATAAACTCCAGCTAACCAACCAGTAGAGGTGACAACTGCCACCAGTTCTAGAGTTTGAGGTTTGAGTCCTGTTTGAGGCACCGGATTTTTGCACCACTGTGGATTTGGTCTAGTGGCTACTGTCGCATCCTGACTGAGCCGCCTGGTTCAAATCCCTGGTGGTTTAAACTCTAATCCGTAATCCTGTCAAAGCTTTATTCCGTGTATCAGAGACCGTTATTGAGTCGAAAAGTGTTTTGCAATGGTAATGATCCTTGTTACTGTTACCTGATGCAGAATTTGTTTGTCTCGAAGTACACAAGGGGATTCGGTGTAGTGGTTAAAGCCTGCTCTTAGCTGGGCACAGCGCGCGAAATACACATGTGCACATCACAGTCGTTGCGCTCGGTGTGTCTACTAACTACAAAACTGAAAACAGCTGCACTGTCCGCCATGTTTGCACTCCGAGTGACGTAGTACAGCCAATCAGAATCTGTTGTGGAAACCAGTCACAGTTGTGGCTATTTGAAATTCAGGTTGTTGTGATGACACCACAGCGGCGGAAACCCCCCAAATCACAACTGTGTCACAACTGTGGACACCACTGTGGCGCTGCGCAGTGCCCAGTTAAGAAGGTGTCCGACCTCGCATACTGACTGAGCCGCCCGGTTCGAATCCCTATTGGGCAGGAGTTTGGAGGGATTTTTCCTCTCCAAACAGAGTCAGAATCACCGACTTGTTTACGGTGCCTGCTAGTGCGCTCGTCAGTGTACACACGCACGCACAAATGTTAAGTGTGTACGCTAAAATTCCCACGTCCATCTTACGAAGAAGAGTAGGTTGTGACCGGTGGCGTAGAAAACAGAAATACTGTCGTACGAACCATACAGAGTGAAGGTGAAGGTTTGCACACAAAGTAGCGCATAGCTGCACAAAGTTAAAATCCCCGCCGCCCTACAATGCTCAAAACAGCGTGTGCGACTGTAGGAATCAGACTTAAGCCTCCTGAGGCAGATGAATC
>JACVVK020000208.1:1042500-1057500 GCA_018292915.2 Batillaria attramentaria
CGTTGAAGTTCTGTCTTTGCTACTGAAGTAGCCGTCTTTCTCAGTAGTGACCAGCAGATGTCCTGTTGAGATGCTGGTGTTGCAGGCACTGGCTTCTAGATGGGGGCGCTGCCGCATACTGCTCGCTTCGACTGTGACGTCACCAACACTAGTCTCTGCCAGTTTGGACAATTGACAGGAAAAAGCGTCATTTACCTCCCAACGTCCTTTACCATGTCTTTGGCTCATTTTTAGTGGCACTGACCTGATTTTCACGTGCTGCACGCCAGGTCCAATGCTGACTCACGGAATAAATGGTCACAGCACACCTACAGTGCCTTCAATTGTATTCACCCCTAACTACCCCTCCATTTGCGTTTCTTTTGTGGCTCAGTATAGATATTTAAGCTGCTGTGAAATCTGTTCACAACACGCTAAAGATGTACAGCTAAACTGACGATAATCAAACTAGGCTCACGTTTCGCGGGATATGATCAATTGTTGATATAGTTCGGTTGTTTCGCGCGGCGGAGAGATTCACTAACACGCTCGCAGTGCACGGATGCGGATCGACCTACTTGTGCGTCGTGATTATAAAGTGTTAGCGGGATGAGATGAGAGGCGAAATGGGCGCGTGCTCACCCCCACCACAAGCATACAGTCGACTGCAACCGGCTACCCCAAACACCCACCCGTCCACCCACCCGCAACCGGCTACTTCAGGAGCTGGCCGGCAATGCTGAGCGTACCCTTCAGGTTTCACACTTACTTCCCAATACACACTTACGCACACACCAATACCCAAACCCACGCCTTCTTAGTACTGAACTACTGGAGCAGGCCTGTTTCACAACCACCCTGAATCCAGACCGAAAAAGAGATGCAAATTTTGTCAGTGGTGTTCGAAACAGCTCCACGTGTTTTCATACGGCTGTAATACGCCGCTCCTCTGTCTTCGAGAGTCGTTGAGGCTCACGTAATGCCAAAAGATAACGCACTTTCCCGGAGTCCGTGAGAAGTGGATGTAGGCTGGTCTCACTCCTCCAATAAGGAAGCATTTTGGTAAGGGGGGGGGGGGGGGAATCAGAGGAAGGCATTTGACCAGTATAATCTCGCCAGTATCGACGGAGCTGTCTGGCGGTCCTGTAACCTGTTAGATAAACCGTTTAAAATTGCGAGTTAGTTAGTTAGTTAGTTAGGGCTTTTCGCCGCGCAAGCACCGGAGACTATTTCGCGGCTCGTAAAAATTGCGAAATATTTGTATTATTCCATATTACAAATAAAATAATAGGGAAGGCTTACGACTGAAACAGAAATCCGACTAGAGGAACTATTCAAAGAATAAAGCCAAAACAAAACCAACCAAACAACACCCCCCCCCCCCCCAAAAAAAAACAAAACAAAAAAAAACAACAACAACAACAACAAAACAAACAAACAAACAAACACAACAAAAACAGCAAAAACAACAACAAAACAACAACAAAAACAACAACAACCCCCCCAAACCAAACCAAAACAAAACAAAACAAAACACTTATTTTGTTTTCTGTAAGGTTGTTGCAATCTATCGAGGAACATTTTCTATTTTATTTCTATGATGTTTCGGATAGTAGTGGCGGACCGGTGTTATTTCAGCACGTACAGTCTTGATCTTTCATCTCGCTAATTCTGTCGTGCACGCTGCCTGGTTTTAGAAATCGTCCGATATGCATATAACGTGCACACTGCTCAGGCAAGTTATCATTTCAACCACGGTTTTGCAAAAAAGGGCATAAGCGCCATTGGTTTGATAAAGCACTTAAACCTTTTTACAATATGACTGTATATGTGCAGCACGGACTGATAATGTTTTAGCGACAGATCAACACCCGTCCGGTGTTGACAAATTAAACACTGCCCGACAACTCTACTGCCTTGATGGAGAATGTTGCAAAAACAGCCCCCCTCACCTCGCCTCGAAACACGGGAAAAAACAGACACTTTCAATTTGTATTTTTCTATTATCTAAAAAGCCCTGCAGCGTTAAGAGCCGGTGTTTGGATTTGATTATCTCAACATCGCATTTTGTCCCATCAATAGCTTGCTTGCCTCCCCTGCTCTTGTTTGTCCCGCGTCATTGAAAGCGCCCCCATGACACGAGTTACTGGCCCTGACATGTTGATCGCACCCGCCTAGCTGCACGTGTGCGACGCGCTGCCCGGCGCGTGGCACCCTGGCCCCCCGACCGCGCGCGCGTTTGTGTGTGAGAGAGGTGAGCGGAACGATCAGCCCATGACGGCGACTGCGATCTGGATGAACTATTGGATTAAGTACCGACCCGGTGACTCGTCTGCACGACTAAAATGTCCCTAATTACAGACCTTGTGTTAAAATGGGTTCATGAAAGAATTAGCTCTCTCTCTCTCTCTCTCCTCTCTCTCTCTCTCTCTCTCTCTCAAAGATAAACAAGTAGATACCATATGTTTACATCTCTCTCTCTCTCTCTCTCTCTCTCTCTCTCTCTTTCTCTCTCTCTCTCATATGTAATTCTTAGTTTTTGGTTTTTGTTTGTTTGTTTGTTTGTTTGTTGTTGGTTTTTTTTTGTTTTGTTTTGTTTTGTTTTTTGTTTTTTTTTTTGGGGGGGGGGTTGTTGTTGTTTGGTTGGTTGATTTTTGGTTGTTGTTGGGTTTTTTTGTATTTTTTTGGTAGCAAGGACAAGTTGTAAGATAGGCACTCGTGTTTAACACTTATATCCTTGTAAAATAATGTTCATTTATTCTTTTATCCATTCATTTATTCTCTCTCTCTCTCTCTCTCTTTCTCTCTCTCTCTCTCTCTCTCTCTCTCTCTCTCTCTCTGAGAGACTAAAAAAAAAATCAAAATTAATTGTAATTATGCACGCAGTCCGGTGAATTGTTCAAAGTGTCAAGCACGCGACTTGCGATGCGTGTGGTCGTTATTTGATTGAATTATTTTCTGGGTAGCACCCAGCCTCACAGATAACCACCTTCCCCCCCCCCTCTCTCTCTCTCTCTCTCACCTCCCCCCCTCCCCCCCCCCCCCCTCACGCGCTAACTATCTTTTCTCACGTATTCAGCCCGCACTCCTCCCCCCATGGAAGCACAGTCCGTATTTCGTCCTTCAATTCCCGTTCCGTATCATTATTTGTTTTCTTGCTAGCGTTCAGCTTCTCTGGGGATGCTGGTACTTTTTACAGACTTTTTGTTGTTGTTGTTTATTAGTCCCTGTTTCCTCATCAGTGTGTAACTACAGCCTCCATGGAAAGTCTTTTTTCTGCTCTTTTCTTTTACCCAAAATAGTTTTTTTGTTTTTTTGTTTTTTGTTGTTGTTTTTTTAGGGAGGGGGGGGTCCGATTTGTTTGTTTTGTTTTGTTTTGTTTTGTTTTGTTTTGTTTTGTTTTGTTTTGTTGAGTGAGTGAGTGAGTGAGTGAGTGAGTGAGTGAGGTCTTAGGACTTAAAGCCGCTCTAGTAACAAAGACTAATTCGCGGCTTATTGTGACCGCACTACTTGTAAACGTGTCTGCACTACGTATAAACAAAATTGTAACATTGAACAAATGATGCAAACTGGTCTACGCGGCATGCAGGAGACGCTGCACCTTCACGCTAATCTATCGAACTCCAGATTACAAGAAAGCGTAGAAAACATATAGCAATTACAACTACGTAAATCAAATATAAATACTTGTTGGCAAGCTGCTTTAAGCGAGTGTGCAGTTTAAAGAAAGGGGGATCGATTAGGAGCGCACATGCAGGTTTGTTCAGAACTTTCGCTGTGGTCAAAATTGTTGGTTTAAACAGTTGTATTCGTTTTGACAAAAATAAATATGCACTCTCACAATGTTCACGAGGCCGAGCACAACAAGTCAAAAACTTGTAAGTGTGCTCATAAGTACAAAAACATGTGCGGCGGAGACGTCATATACAGTATTATGACAGGACAGATCTGTAAAGAAAGAGACAGGAAGAACTGTTGGTTGAACAAACCGCAAAACTGGAGAAGGAATCCAGTTAGTGCTTTGGCAATTTACCGCCGGAGCGCGACCAGAATTAGTTCGTATACTACGAACTTTATAGACTACTCTTAACCCTTTCACTGCCAGACGCGTTTCGGTTCACTCACGAATAACATCTCCTCACGTCACTATGCTGTAAACAGGAATCAAAACCTGCATCCAGAGAGCTTATTTCCCCCAAACTACTGGAACGTCTACATTTTAACTTTAAAAGAAAACTGGTTTGACAGTGGTGCTACTGGTGCGATTCATGAAATCCTGCGACGGCGGCAGTGAAAGGGTTAATGCGTTCTACAGACTACAGTTTGTAGCACACCATTGGGAAAACACAGCTGGAAACCTTCTGTCCGTGGCGCATCCAAGTTCGTGCAGCAGGGGGCAACAAAGCAAAACTGAAACGAAGAAGAACCTGAAAAGGAAGACATCTTACTGTTGACGCGCGGGTAGATGTGCACTTCAAGCGTTGATTTAGGATCTTGCGGTAAAAAATCGTACCAGCCGCCATCAGTAAACAGTACAGTCCCCTTTCGTTGTCTCAGATTTCCCATACCTATGATTTCAGTCTGTGAAGAGTAATGCGTTCAGTTCAAGAGGGCGGATGGGTGTTTTAGAGTGTAACGTCTTTTTTCCGCCACGTGGAGGTGACAGTGCAACGAAACGAAAAGGGGCTGCACAAATATTTGGGACCAGCCGGGATTCGAACTCACGACCCGAGCATTGAAAGTCCAACGCTCTACCATTCGGCTATCCGGGCTCCCCGCCTAATGATGACGACGATGATGATGTTGACGATGATCAAACATTAATGATATATAATCAGGATAGAGCTTACACGCATCCGATGAAAGGCTGGTGTGTGTGTGTGTGTGTGTGTGTGTGTGTGTGTGTGTGTGTGTGTGTGTGTGAGAGAGAGAGAGAGAGAGAATGACAATGACAATGACAATGACAGTGAAACTTTATTTTTCAAAGGTAGAAATTGTAGCACACGTGCCAGTTTATACTTTGCCGTTGCTAAACTACAAAATGTAAAACAAAAGAAAAGACAAGAGCCCCCCCCCCCCCCCCCCCCCCCGCGTCAAGAGAGAGAGAGAGAGAGTCTCGAAATATTCCTTTATCGTTTAAATGCAGTCACGTATCTGTTTTCAGAATTTGTTTCTGTTCTTCTTTTCGGCAGAACGGCCATTCCCCAGTATCTTTGACGTCAGCCCGAAATCCGCATCTCATGACCGGGCATGTTTCTAAGCTCAGCATCCGGCCCACCGGCCTCTCCGCAGGGAATTCTTTATACTGGTTGGAAGTGCGAGCTCGCTGTATATTACTTCTTTCTCTCTCTTGTCGTGGAAGGCGGCAGCAAAAAAATCTCTTTTATTACAGCCATGTCTTCAGCTCTTGATCCCCGCAGCATTGGCTTCGCGTTCCCCAGGCCTCCACCTCTGCATTGCAATCTTTTCTCCAACAGGATTTATCCTCGCCGGAACCACGCGCGGCCACTTCCGGGTCCGGACGAGTTGTTTCCCCTGGAGAGCGATTGCGGGCCCTGGCAGCAAATGGAGTGATTAAAGCCGGCACTGTCCCCCGTCGCAGACAAATGGCTCAGCGTCGCGATCCAGGCGACAGTTATGGGACTCGGCGATTAATGAGTTAATTAGAACTTGGAAATCAAGCAAGCTTTCAAAAGTCAAGCTTCACGACTGCTGCTAATTTGAAAAGCGATCCCTGTGGCGGAGAGCACGTGCGAAAACTCAATACTTTGAAAAGTAATAGTCAGACCGGGCGACTTGGCGGTTAATCGCCTGAGTTTCAAGACGGCATCAAACTTTCAAAATGTCGCCAGTCGTGTCCTGCTCCTTGGCTTGAAATTCATGGGGGGGGGGGGGGGGGGGAGAGTCTTTCAAAATCACACAAGTCTTTCAAAAACAGATGAGTCTATGCTAGTCTCAACGGACAGGCGTGTCGTATCGTGCTCCTTGGTTAAACATTCACGAGAGAGAGAGAGAGTCAAGAAACGTTATTTTACAACGGGTGAGATAAGCACTCAATTTTCATACATGCCGTTGCGACGAGCTACTAACTAAACACACACACACACACACACACACACACACACACACACCACGACAGAGGACTTTATTGAAACTCGTAACACTTCTGATCGAAAAAGGTTTCTCTTCACAGAGAGAGAGAGAGAGTGTGTGTGTGTGTGTCATTAAAAAAAAAAAAAAAAAAAAGCACAAGAGCTTCTTGTGTTGTGAGGTGATTTACTTTTAGAGAGAGAGAGAGAGAGGGGGGGGGGAGAGCGTTGACGATGAACATATTTACTCAGGACAGAGCATTTAGGCATTTATTCATTATTTGAGTTTTTTTTTTTTTTTTTTTGGACAAGTCTTTAAGGTCACCAGTATGATATGGAAATGGACGTTAAACTGCCAAACAACCAGCCATCCATCCTCTTACTGGTCCCCTGTATCTCCCACCTCTGCAATTACTTAGCTGCATGTGCATCCACGTGCCTTTTTACACCGCTGACCTTTCATCAAGTCGAGGACCCTCTCCCGGGGTACGTCAACCAAAACAAAAACGGCGCACGACATGCCTCGGAGGAAATGGAAGTCAAAATGAACATCCAACCGTTACAAATGTACCGGAGTGTGTTCCCGCTACCTACGCACGTGCGCGCGCGCGTGTGACATGTTTGTTTGTGGACACGCTTGATGATCTCGCAAAGGCTTTTGACCAGTGCTTGCAGGTGTGCTGATGACTGTCACGGCGGAAGCGACCGACGGAAGCCGGGCCTCCCTTTCAGATCCCCCAGCAGGAAGCATGGGAAAGGGGGGAGGGCTGACAACCTTACTGCAACAAAGCGGGCTTTCAGTCTGCCGACCAGCCGTGTATTGTGAGCCATGGTTGACACCCCGCTTTTGATCGTATCGCTCAACCTTTCACGTTTTTGTTTTTCTTCACTCGATTATGAACCACCGACCTTATGAGAAGAACTCACTCGGTCCTGGTATTACTGTTTCAGTCTTCCCTATTCCTCCGCCCCAACCCCCTCCGCTCTTTTCACTGCTCTATTGCTTGCCATCGTTTCTTGCTCCATTGCAGTTTAATTAATGTGATTTAGTTAATGATTACAGCAGAGAATGGGGAAAACGACAAGCTTAGAGGAACTGGATTTAATTTTTTGCTCAGTACAGTTGACCTTCCGTTTGTATAGGAAGGCTTGTCAAATATCTCCATAGTCCATTGACGTCAGGTTCAGTTATGATAATAATGATAATCATAATGATGTTATCGGCGCCTGCTGGAGCTCTAGGAGCCTTACAAAAGCAAAACATTTATACGTTACATACATCACGTACACACGGTCATACAATGCAGTTATATTAAACGCCAGACAAATTATTATTATTATTATTATAGCCTGTGTATCGCACAAGTATCAGCGCATTATTATTATTATTATTTGTCTTTTATCTTGGCATGTACTGTCTGAGAAGCTTAGGGTTAAAATTATTAAAATATATACATTTTTCACCACTGAATGTGATGAATAATGTATATATGTTAATGTGCGTTAAAATCAATAGCTATTCTTATATGGTGTATATAATTAACACTAAGACTAATTTAGGTGATATTTTATTCATATCTTTAAAGAAATCTTTATTTTAATTGTAGTGTGTATTGCACATTATCTGATGCGTTTCTTCGTGTGATGTTGCGTGTATTGTCGGTTTGTTTCCTGTTTCCATCACACCTAAATTTCCCTCTGTTGTATTTTACTCCTGCTTTGTCGTTCTCTTCGTGCACTCGCAGAGAAGACACGGGATACAACAGCATACAACTCTCTATTATCAAAAGATGCGCGGAGAACAAATTCTTGAAAGAAGAAGAACCCAGAACGGTTGGTTGGTTGGTTAGCTGGGGTTTATCGTCCACGCCACAACGAGGTGATTGCAGACGGCCCTAGGGGGCGGGTTATGGGGGATGGGGATAGCTACCCTAACTGTACAGTCCAGCTGAACACTTATTCAATCCAGTCAGACTGCCAGGTCGGCCACATTTTATGTATCCTTGACTGTATGGGACAAGTTACACAAACAGATCCAGTTCACAGTCAGTGGAAGTGGGGCAACGTGAAAAAGGCCTGTACAAATTTTGACCCTGTCGGGATTCGAACCCGGTACCTTTCGATCTCGAGTCCAACGCTCAAACCGTTGAGCCACCGACTCCCCCTTACCCAGAACGCTGTGCAGGGCTGCTTATATACTAAACAGGTCAGATCTAGAACATTCCGCAACTTACTGGCAAGTTCGAATTCCATTACCAGTCGCCGGCCCGCTGCCGCCGTCGCAGACGCAATCCCACTGCATTTTTCTTTGTACTGTATCTATTGTTCATTCTTTCTATCCTCTCTCTTCTCTATCTCTTACAGATCTATCTTATAATACTCCGCCGCAAATGTTTTTTTGTACTTATGAGCACATTCATAAGTTTTTAACTTGTTGTGCTCGGTATCGTCGAAATTGTGTGAGTGAATTTTCTGTCTGTTCAAAATGGATAAAAACTGTTTAAACCAACCATAAAAAAAAAAGTTCGAAATCTTTCCAAGGTGACGTTACTGACGTTACTGTACCAGCATGTTCTGGGATGGTCTAGAAATTTCCATCGAAATGCAGTGGCTTTTCGCGATCTGTACAACTAACAACCGCTTGGGATAATAAAGACGTATCTGAATTTTTTTTTCTGTTCCACAAAGAGTTCTGCCGCGTTTCAGACTCTTGCACTGCAAATCAGAGTAGCTTCCCTTGTCCCACTAATCTGATGACCACAAGTTTAAAATTTTCGCGGAAAATCCAGACCGGACAAACTGTGAGTTTGGAAAGTGTCACCGAAGGGGGGCAAGTGCACCCGTCAACGACCCCCTTCACCCCTCCCCTCCCCACCCCCTTGTTTTCTGTTCCCCGGGCCACGTGGCCTAACAACGGTTTGACAGCGTAATGACGTCGTCGACACGGCCGACAACAATCGCCGACACGCCTCACTGATTTCGTCCGTTTTTGTGGGGGGCGTCACCCATGACCAGTGGTCCGTAACCTCCCAAAATTTAACGCCCGATTTTTTTTTTCGGCGGAGGGGCTGAAGTTTTGTTTTTGGTGTTCATTATTGTCTGGTCATCGTCAAGATTTATGAGTAAATGTATTAGGGGAACGGGGGGGGGGGGGGGGGGGCGGCGGTGCCGGGAGGGGGAGGGTTGAACGGTGTGGGTTTAACCTTGGGCACAGGCAGAATCAGAGCTTCCTCAAAGCTCCGTGATTTCATTAGAAGAAAACTGAGGGGTTGGGAGGGGGATGGGAGGGGCAGGAGCGTATAACTTAACTTACAGTAATACCCCTCCTCCCCCCCCCCCCCCCCCTTTCAATCTATATCGTTAGTACGACTGAAGGCGTTTGAATCTGCACTTCTGCTACTTTCTTGAGGAATCAACCGTGACTGACGCGATCATAGCATTAATTAGTAACACAAAATATACCATCTTATACTATCGTACTTTTTCGTTCTTTCCTAATAATAATACTACTACTAATAATAATGTGTATTGTATAGGCGCTTTACCCAATTTCCTGAATCGGCTCAAAGCGCCGCGAACTGAACCCAACACGCACGCTCACGTGAATCACACGCATTCTCTCACACACTTGACGTAAACACATTACAATCACGTGGTGCGAAGGGTTTACTTACTTACTTAGGCCCTTGGCTCCACGTGGAGCATAGGCCATCGACAACCCTTCGCCATCGCACTCTGTTCTGGGCTAGTCTTGCCACTCCAGTCCAGTTGGTCCCCTGCTTACATAGCTCTGCCTCAGTGTCCCGCCTCCAGCTGTTGCGAGGCCGGCCTCTCTTCCTTTTCCCCTGCGGGTTCCATGTCAGGGCTTGGCGTGTGGTGCTGGATGCTGGCTTCCTGAGGGTGTGTCCAATCCAGCCCCACTTCCTCCGCAGGATCTGCTTGGCCACTGGTTCCTGCCCCGCTCGCTCCCACAGCTCTTCATTCCGGATCTTCTCTGGCCATCGGATGTTGAAGATGCGCCTCAGACAGGTGTTGAGAAATGTCTGGATCTTCTGCTGCATCGTCTTCGTTGTCCTCCATGTTTCGCATCCGTAGAGCAGAACTGACTTCACGTTGGAGTTGAAGATGCGAAGTTTGGTTCTTATGCTGACAACTTTGGATGCCCAGACGTTCTTCAGCATGACCATTGCTGCCCTTGCCTTGCCGATTCTGGCTGTGACGTCTCGGTCTGTGCCTCCCTGTCCATCAACCACACTCCCCAGGTAGACAAAAGACTCCACCTCCCTTATGGGCTCTCCACCGACTGTGACTGGTGTGTTGGCAGTGGTGTTGATCTTCATCAGCTCGGTTTTCTTCCTGTTGATCTTGAGCCCTGTTCCGGCTGATGTGGCTTCCAGGCACGTAGTCTTGTCCTGCATCTGGCTGTGGCTGTGAGACAGGAGCGCCAGGTCGTCCGCGAAGTCGAGGTCATCCAGCTGCGTCCAGAGTGTCCACTGTATCCCGTTTTTCCTGCCTGCTGTAGTGGTCTTCATGATCCAGTCGATGACCAGGAGGAAGAGAAACGGGGACAACAGGCATCCCTGGCGGACTCCGGTCTTCACCTCGAAGCTTTCTGACAACTGGCCGGCATGGACAATCCTGCAGCTCATGTCTTGGTAGGTGCACTGGATCAGGGAGATGATCTTCCCGGGAACTCCATAGTGCCTTAGCAGCTTCCACAGCGCCTCTCTGTCTACACTGTCAAAGGCCTTCTCATAGTCTATGAAGTTGATGTAGAGGGGGGAGTTCCACTCCAGTGACTGCTCCACAATGATGCGTAGGCTGGCAATCTGGTCAGCGCAGGACCTGTTCCTGCGAAAGCCTGCCTGCTGGTCTCGGAGCATGGGGTCGACTGCCTCTCTCATCCTCTCCAGTAGAATTCTGTTGAGAACCTTGCCTGGCACTGACAGGAGCATGATCCCTCGGTAGTTGCTGCAGTCCCTGAGGTCCCCTTTCTTTGGCAGCTTGATGACGATCCCTTCTTTCCACTGGGCTGGCACCTCTTCCTTCTCCCAGATCTTGCTGAACAGGCTGTGCAGCATGTTGACGGCTGTCTCTGTGTCTGCTTTGATGGCTTCTGCTGGTATCTCGTCCGGCCCTGCAGCTTTCCCATTTCTCAGTGTCATGATGGCTTTCCTGATCTCCGCCTTAGAGGGCTTGTCGCAGTTGATGGGTAGTTCTGTCTCAGCTGGTGGGATGTCTGGTGGTGTTTCAGGGATGGGGCGATTTAACAGCTCCCTGAAGTGTTCTGCCCATCGCTTCAGCTGTTCCTCAGTTGTTGTCAGTGGGTGCCCGTTCTTGTCCTTCACTGGTTTGTCTGTCTGCTGAAATTTGCCCGCGAGCTTCTTGGTCACCTGGTACAGGTCTTTTAGATTCCCTTGTCGGGCTGCTTCCTCTGCTTGACTGGCCAGGTTGTCGATGTAGTCCCTCTTGTCCTTCCTGGTGCTCCTCTTCACGTCTCTGTCAGCTGCTGTGTATTCCTCTTGTGCCTTTGCCTTAGCTCTTCTTGTTCGGCTCGTGTTCAGTGCAGTTTTCTTCTCTTTCCTAACTTCCAGCTTCTGGATGGTATCAGCAGAGATCCATTCCTTATGTTGGGTCTTTCTCTTGCCAAGGACCTCTTCGCATGTGTCGTGCCAGAGTTTCTTGCTGTGTTCCCACTGTGTCTCGATGTCCATTTCACTGTCTTCTATCAGGTCTTGCAGTGGCTGGAACCTGTTGGAAAGGCTGATCCGGAATGCTGCTTGTGTGTCTGTGTTCCTGAGAAGTCCAACGTTGTACCTGGTCCGTGTGCTGTTGGCGTTGGTGTGTCTCTTAAGCCGAAGTCTCAATGTTGTTGCAAGAAGGTGGTGGTCTGATGATACATCGGCACCCCTCATCACGCGCACATCCCGCCACGATCTCCTGAACTTCCGGCTGATGCAGATGTGATCAATCTGGTTCTCCGTGACATGGTCCGGCGATCTCCATGTGGCCTTGTGGATGCGCTTGTGTGGGAAGATGCTGCCTCCTATCACTAGCTGGTTCAGGGCACAAAAGTTTGCAAAGCGCTCGCCATTTTCGTTCATCTGTCCCAGTCCATGTGTTCCCATGGTGTCCTCATAGCCTGTGTTGTCTGATCCAATCTTGGCGTTGAAGTCTCCCATCAGTATGGTCATGTCCTTGGCTCCTCCTCTATCTATCACTGTCTGCAGTTGTTGGTAGAAGTCATCTTTTTTCTCCTCTTCCGCATCATTGGTGGGAGCGTAGCACTGGATGATGTTCAGCTTGATGTCTTTTTTCTTGGTGATGAATTTGGCTGTGATGATGCGGGAGTTGACAGGTTCCCAGCCGATGAGTGCCCGCTGTGCCTCCGGTGCCAGCATCAGGGCCACGCCCTCAGTGTGGGGGGCTCCATCCTCTGTGTGTCCAGAGTACAGCAATTGCTCTCCCGATGAAAATCTCAGCTGTCCTGTCTGTAGCCACCTTGTCTCACTCAGTCCCAGTACTCCTATCTTGTAGTTCTTCATCTCTCTTGCTACTTGTATGGTCCTTCCTACTTCATACATTGTCCTGATGTTCCATGTGGCTACTCTTGCTGTTGTCCTGGGTGTTAGAAGGGGGGTCGGCCTTGCAGCTTCCTTTCGGCTTTCACTGCAATGCGTCATAGGTCTCCGGGATGGAGACCCTTCCTCGCCCAGGTGAATGTCTCGGTTTGTTGCTGTCGATGCTTCAGTAACTTAGTGTTTTTTACAGGTAGGGCTGTTAACCCTACGCAAACCCGTTTAGCCTCTTGGAGAGGTGGTCCACATTCGTCTGACCTCTACCCTTCGACCTGTCCAGCTTGGGTGACCCTGCCAGGAACATGTGCTCCTGCTGGCATAGTTCTCTGGGTCATTGAGGTACACAAGCCACTACCCCACGACAAGGGTTGGACCATGTAGGGGCGAAGGGTTTGCTCAGCTATTTAAATTTCGGGATTTAGAATTGCATTTGTTTTTCAAATTTGGTGGGCTGAACATTTCCAAAGCAGAGAGGGAGGAAGCCGGAGTACCCGGAGAGAACCCCCGACGATCGGCCCGAATGAACGGTGCCACATACGAGAAGGAAACATTCTTTGCCCCGAGTGGGACTCGAACCCCTGACCTCTCGCATTGGTGACAGGTCTCTTAACCACTAGACCACCAAAAGACCAAAGCGATTAGAAAAGAGCACAGAACAAAGTTCTGGTGATATAAGGTAATAATTATATGATCGATGCTTGTACTGTAGTCGTTTCGGACGACTACAACATGGTTACCGTGTGTTGCTATTGTCAGGATGTGGTGTATGGCCGTTGAGGCGGTGCAAAGCATCCCATGCAATCAATCAACCATCCACGCATACTCACGCACTCACACCATGCAAGAAACGAACACGAACGATGACATGCATTTACCAGACTGAAGATGAATTCCGGGATGCTCGAAGTTTACTCCAGTCAGTGAAGCAGACACACACACACACACACACACACACACACACACACACACACACACACACACTCGCTCATCCGTTCGCCATTCTCTCGCACATTCTCACGTCATTTAGCCTCATGACTACAGCACCATGACAACAGTACGTATTTTTCCTTTTTGTCTTTCTTTCCTTTCCAGTTAGTTTGTTAGTTAATTAGTCAGTTTTGTTTCTACTTTTTCACTGGCCGCGAATTAGCCTTTGTGACGCTTGCGCGGCGTTAAACCCTAAATAACTAACTAACTAAAACTACTTTTTCACGCTTCAAGCGCTTCAGAGACTTTGTTTATGGAGAAAATCAGCGCGTCTCAATGAGGAAAAGGCCAGAATATTGGATGAAAGATGACTAAGGAAGAGCTCTCAACCATTGTATTTTTGAGCTGAATTGCCTTAAGCTGCAGTTTGGTTCCCAGGGTTTAAAAAGTGGAGGCAACATTTGACGCAAGCGAGGGAGAAAATGCGATGAAAACAGCTCCGATTTTTCTGAATGGAGTCTGAATGCTTTGAAGTTTTCATCCGAAGTCCTGCTATTTCGATCCCATTGAAAACGAAATGGCGCAAACAACGAACTCTAACAATATGTCTGCACTTAATACTTTATCCCGTTTGGTTTTTCATTGGATCAAGAGGAGACAACTTCATTGAAAATCTGATCTGAGTTACGTTTGTTGTTCTCATAAGGCCGAGTTTTGCCCTGTGCCTAAACAGATTAGGAATCTCTGCAAAGGGAAGTCAAAGCAAAAAACACCCCCCCCCCCCAAAAAAAAAAAAAAAAAAAAAAAAAAAAAAAAAAAAAAAAAAACAATGACTTGCCCATAAAAAGAGAAAATACAAACAAAGGTACATATACGAACGTAAATAAAATCGTGCCACGGAATCTTTAAATAAAAGTACCATGTCTAGAATGTGTAATAATAATAATAATGATAATAATAATACTAATAGATAAGATGATGATAATGATGACGATGATGATGATTTGTATAGCGCCTAATTCAGTTCACAAGAACTCTGGTTGCTTTACAGACTATTAAATTTTAATCAATGCTCGGGTTGTGAGTTCGAGTCCCAGCTGGGGCCAAATATTTGTGCTGGCCTTTTTCTCGTCCCGTCTTTGATATCACCCTTACGTGGTGAAAAAGGACGTTAAACTCCCAAACACCCACCCCACCCACCCTATTAATTGTTTTTAAATGTGAAAATAAATAAATAAATGAACAGTGGCATACGCGCACAGGCTAACGAACAACCCATGAACAAAGATGAGGCCAGTACCTGTAGGTATCATAGGGGTGGTCCAAACTAATTGTAAATAAGTCCATTCTTGTCGGTGGCTTCAGTTAGTAGTGGTATGATGTGTAAGTGAATGGTTGGGGGGGGGGGGTGGGGAAGGTGGGGGAGG
>JACVVK020000208.1:1062500-1065000 GCA_018292915.2 Batillaria attramentaria
CCGTGCAGCAAACCTTACGCTTTGTGTGCATTGCTCACCAGTCGCAGCACACACTCCGCCACCCCTCTAACCACAGTTTTCTACAAAACTCTCACTTGACATACCGGCGATCTGTCCCTCTCCCAAATGTTTCGTGCTGCAGCATTTTTGCCTCCACTTTCCAATATCAGGAGTCGCCGGCAGTTTCCTCCCTTGAGTGCTGTCTAGGAGGTTTAGTGGCGCACGAGTTGCGGGCCCTGTCGGGGGCGCCCTGGTCATACCGGTAGTGCCGTCACGCGGTCTGCTGCTTTATAGTCTGCGCGTGCGCTCACGACCGGAAGTGACCGTCAAGCCAGACGGAGTTCCGGGAAGCGAGCTTTTAGCGGCTTGAGCGATCAGCGTCATAACGTTTTGGGCGGTTTGTTCCAATGTCCGAGCACCAACCCCCTGGCTACAACACGTAAAGGCTGGATGGGTGTTGGGGTGAACTGGTGCTGGGGTGAATGGGTGAGTGTTTTGGAGTTTAACATCCTTTTCCACCAAGCATTGGTAATGTCAAGGACGGGGCAACGAGAAAAAAGCCAGCACAAATTTTTTGGGTGAATGGGTGGGTGTTTTGGGAGTTTAACGTCCTTTTCCACCACCACATACGGGTGATATCAAAGACGGGGCAACGATGAAAAAGCCAGCACAAATTTTTGGCCCCAGCCGGGATGGGCGTTGGGAGTACCACATGAGGCTCTGAAACTTTCCATTGGTAGGTCGTTGGGTACCACACCAGGCACCCAGTATAGCTTACACGTGAAAATGATGAAAAAGTTCCCAACCACTTGTGTGTTTGTACAAATTATTTTGTCAAGTTCCTTCAAAAGTATAACCTAAATGCTTTGCAGACTGAAAGAGTAGGTAATCAAGAATTCAAGAACAGCGTAAAGACAGTTTAAATGGTTTCATAAACACAGAAATTAGCAAATCTCAAAGTCAGACCACCTCTATTCGTATACGTCCAAATATTGCATAGAGTCCCAGCTTCACTGGCAGCTTGCCTCCTCTCGCAACACCCCGGCATTCACCTTGCCCTACAAAGTACAAAAATCACGAAAATCACGATTTTTTGTGACAACAAAACTACAAACTATCACACTCGCCAAACAGGGTACTTCATATAAACATTGCGCCTAGCCCCGCGCTCAGTTTGTGTCATTACGCCTGCAAGTAGTTCCCGCACACTGACAGCATCTCAAGTTCTGGTACTGAACCAACAAAACGCCCCATTCCTTATGAACAGCCACTCGCACTAATAACCTGACTTGTTTTGTACAAGGGTTTTCTGTCTTCATCGGTGTTTCGGAGTCAAACCGACATAAAAGCATGGGCCAAAAGAAGGCTGGTTGCTGGCTAAGTTTACCTGACTATGCGGCGGGGTGTTGTATTGTTCAGTGATGACGCCACCTGCAGGAGCCATCGCGGTCTTTCAGACTTTAATTACCTCCCTTCTGAAAATCTCCCTCTTTATGGAGGCTTTTAGCACAGTAGGTGACTTTTGCTGATAACAGTTTACACGAGCAGGGAAATCTCTCTCTCTCTCTCTCTCTCTCTCTCTCTCTCGTGTTCTAGTCATGCTCTAATATCTCACACGATTCAAGCATATTTCATCTTTTTGGTGGCTCACATCCACTGCACTTGCATTCGTATAAGCATGTATATGATATCCGTTATTTGCGTGTGAGCATCCACCATGTTTCTGGGTTTTTTGTTGTTGTTGTTGTTGTTGTTGTTGTTCTTTCACGTTATGTACAATCACGTCTTTGTTTACACCCCTCATTGATGTCTTTTCATTTCTTTGTAATTGGAAGTAGATTGTAGTGTAACTGAATGTATATCAAATAGTTTTGTAGCATGGCAGTATGTACGACAAGCTTCGGTACCTAACAACTTTATCCTGAAATAAGCGGTTCAGCATCATCATCATCAGCCTCATCAACCTCCCCCCCCCCTCTCTCTCTCTCTCCGGCTCTCTCTCTCTCTCTCTCTCTCCTTTTGTATGTCGTGTCTGTGAGCGGACGTAGATAAATAGAGTGTGTGTGTGTGTGTGTGTGTGTGTGTGTGTGTGTGTGTGTGTGTGTGTGTGTGTGTGTGTGTGTGTAGCATTAGCAACGGCAAGAATGAAAACTGGACCACTGGACCAATGTCTTTTACCGTTGACAAATAAAGTTCCATTTCATTTCATCTCTCTCTCTCTCTCTCTCTCTCTCTCTCTCTCTCTCTCTCTCTCTCTCTCTCGCTATATATATATATATATAGCAAGGACAACATTAAAGGTAGGTTGTTGCACCTTTATGCTTTTTCCTATCCTTGTAAAAATAAAGTGTCATTCTCATTGTCATTGTCATTGTTTATGTAAAAACAACCTTTCAGTTCTTCCCCTTCCCAGAACTGATTTACCTATCTGGCTTTGTCTTTGGTTCCTCTCAATGAACTGAAAACCGTCTCTACGTCACTGGTTCCTCTCAATCCCAGT
>JACVVK020000208.1:1067500-1087500 GCA_018292915.2 Batillaria attramentaria
TTTATATTATTCTGCCTTTTACGACAAAAAGGTTTTACATAAACTAGACTAGAATACTTGGTTTTAGTGTGAATTGTTCTGACAAAATGGAAACGATTGCTGACAAACGAGAAAATGCACGGGAACACTCATCCATACCGTTATGTATTGACAGTAATATTTCTCCTTTATGTTATTCATTGACAGTAACAATTTCCCGTTGCGCTATCCATTGACAATAGCACTTTCCTGTTATGTTTCTACGTGCCAATACACTTTTCAATAGGAATCAATCAAATTAAACACACAAACAAATTAAGATGTGTCAATATGGTTTATCCAGGCTACCTGCTACAATACGGGTATAAAGAACAATCAGCAAGTAACTGAAACCAAAAGAGAGCATGTTACAACATGGTTCGTTACGCTAGCTGTTACAAAATGAAAAAATAAAAGCAGTTAACGTTTTACAATGTTCTTCATCCAAGCTACCTGTTACAAAGAAAGAACAGTTCTCCGTGTGGTTCATCAAAGCATAACATAATGAAGAAAGGACAGTTACATGTAGAATTATACAGTGTGGTTCATTCACAGTTAGCTGTAACAACATGAAGAACGAGCTATGAACATGATGCAAGTTCAATACGAACGTAGATACCACACGCTGTTCTTGTATAAAACACTAGCTTCAACGGACCTACCAAAAACAACGCAAATATACAAAGCATTGTAGACAGCTTAGAGCGTCTAAACTAAATAGTCATACAACTGACTATAATCATGACGCCAGTTTCCGAATACATTCCGGACTACTGCTGGAGACAAAACCATACCGACAGCTCAAGTGTATACGAAAAACAGAAGCTTAAGCACCATGGAGTTAATAAGCGATTAAACCCTTTCTTTTTTTTAAACCACAAAACGATTGATCTATGTGCGGCATCCGTATGGATGGCATTGTTCTTTAGTTCAATTTTGTCAAATTCACCTTGTTTGCAAATACTAGGCAAAACACATAAAGAAGTGTTCTAGCTTTTACGAACTGCATGATATGATGGCCGGTTTTGAATAGAAAACAACGAAACAAGTGCAGCCCACTCAAGTGTGGATAACAGTTGGTGAACACGAGTATTTAATTAATTAATCATACAAATTCATACGTCCATTTACACTAGGTGAAATGTGTCAATATGCACAAATAGCAACGTATAACCAGAGAGACAAGTCTCGTATAACATACACACGAAATGGTTGTCGCCATAAGTTTTCAACAACTTTGCTATCACTTAACAAGCGAAACATTTAGATAACACACTATGACTACTTCTGCGGTGTACTCGGTTAAAAAAAAAGTCATTGCAAATATGGAACAGGCTGTTGTCTGATTACTGTTGCATTGTCTGATTACTGTTCGACACCACCAGTATTTACCACAGTGAAACTAATTTATTCTTCCTTGATACTGCTCTTTGTGGTTGTAGATTTGACCAACATCTATGGAAGTGTCACGCCAGCAAAACGAGCGACATAAATTACATCAAAGCGGATCAACAGAATTCTGGGCCCGCATGTAAAAGTCGGGGTTAGGGAGTTTAGCCCCGGGTTAGAGTCTAACCTCGAACTAAACTAGCTCTAGGGTTAATTTTTTTTTTAAATCAGGAAGCGGGTCTATTCCAGCAAGGTGCCGATGCCGTTATATAAGGATTTTTTGTATTTCTTTCTTCGCTTGCTTTCTTATTTCATTTTGTTTTGGGTTTTTTTTTTCCTAGTCTGGGTTAAGCCCGTAGCCTTGGGTTAAACTAACCTCGAGTTTTACACACGGGCCATGGAATGTCACGACACCACAACCATTTTCTCGCCAAAGCGCAATGATGGGAAAGCCTACATGACATGTTGTAGGTGTTCCACGTTTACAATAAACTTACAAGAGTCTTCAAGCGGCATGTGTTCACCATGCCACGTTACTGTCAAAAGAAACCAAAAGACAAGACATGTTCATTCACTGTATCCACACAGAGATTTCTGTGGAAAACAACAACAACAACAACAACAACAAAAAACACCTCAGGACACAAGTAACAAAATGTCTGTTTGAAAATTGTCATTGTAAAAATTGTGAAACTCCTTCAGATGTTTTAACAACACCGGTGTAATAATCTCCACGTTTCGGCATTTGTTGCGTCGCCCACAGTATCTGGTTGTGCCTAAATCTTGTCGTTGTAGGAACTTCTTTTCACTATATTCAAGTATTAATTAATAGAACTCCCCCATCTCCCATCCCATCCCAACCCTTTCATTACCTATGAAGAGTCAGAAAACAAATCTGCCCCGTTTCTTTTTATTCTTTATTTTTCTTCCTTTCTTCTAGAACTATTCACTTTCTGGGGAAATTGTGCCAGTACTATTTCAGGGGTGTAACTCTACATAGACCTTTTCCCACAGCCGTCGGCTCTCTACAAAGGATTGTTGTCAATCAGGAGCGGATACATAACAAGGTTCTTTGAGTCCCAGCCGAGAATCTCTCTCTTTCTCGGGTCGTAAGCCAAGTAGGACGTGTTCCCGTACGGGTTTGTAAACCGAATCTTCGGCGTCTTCACCTCCTCCGTGTAAGCGTCGAACGCGTAGCGAATGTTGGTTCTCAGGCTGTCGGTGTTTCGTACCATGTAGAGCGACCCGCAGACCATGAACCCGTTGCCGCGATGTATCCTGGGAAGTCTCAGTTTGAACTTCTTCAGGGGCTCCATGAAGCGAGGTTCGATCTTGGCCAGGTAGAATACGTCCTCTGCGTCGTTAGGGTCTCGAGGTCCTAGTCCGAAATCGTCGTCAGTGAAGGCGGGGTCCTGGTGGTTGGCGTAGATGACCCAAAGCCCGGTCTCGTCCACGGCGAAGTCTGCGACGCCAGGGGTGGAGCTGTACAGCTGCTCCCTTCTGTAGAACTTCGCGTCCCGGTGGTGGAGATACCTGACTGCCGTCACGTCACGCTCCGTGATGTCATACTTGACGATCTTCCAGCTCTCTGGGTAGCTGTAGTAGAGTGAGTTCTGATAGACAACGTGACCTGTCCCCTCGTAGCGCATCTGACTCAAGTCGAACGTGATGCTAGTATCGTTCGCTATCATGCTGTCTTCGTCCGTGAACTCAAACAGTTCTGTCCCCTTGCTGTCGAAGGCAATCCACAGTTTGGAGCCGCTCACTCCTCTAGGTGGCTCTGCGTCCCTCATCCACGCCCCCTGTTGGTGAAGAGAGTTTCGTTTGAAGTACGGCTTGCCGATCATCTTAATGGAACACTCTGCCGAGGAGAAAACACAAATTACAGCCGTAGAGGTGGTATGAAAAGTTGTATGTGTCACTGATGTACATGACACTCTGACCAGGAGTTTCTCGACAAGACTCGGTACACTGTCTTTTATTTTAAATCAGAAGTAATACTTAAATGCTACAGATAAATATTTACGCCATTATCAAACAAACAAATACACAGGAAAAGGATCTTCTGTCCTCCGTCGCCAGGACGTTTGAGATCTTATCCCGTAAGATCTTGCGGACAAAATTATTGGCAAAACTGACACCGTTCAATTATTCCGTCATAATAAAAATCGCATTAATATAGGCTCTTTATCCCAAATATTTGGCTCAAAGCGCCGCCAGCTAACCCAACACGCACGCTCACGTGAATCAAACGCATTCTCTCACACACTGGACATGAACACAATACAATCACGTGGTGCGAAGGGCCAGCTTAGCAATTGAAGTTTCGGAATGTTAGAATTGCACTTATACTTTCATTTTGTAGGCTGAATATTTCCAAAGCAGAGGTGGCGGAAGCCGGAGTGCCCGGAGAGAACCCCGGTCGGCCCGAATAAACGGTGTCACATACAAGAAAATTTCTTCGCCCCGAGTGGGACTCAAACCTGACTTCTCGTACTGGTGACAAAGTCTTAACCACATCACCGCCCGCCCCATAAGGTGTAATAATGCACAATAATGGAATTTCAATGTTTTTCTCTTAAGTAAATATCTAAAAAAAAAAAAAAAAAAAAAACCCTACCGTTCTAATGCTAGGTAACGGAATGTGGAATTTATGCATTAGAGTTTGACTGTTCAAACTTGGAAATTCTGCCCAAAAGTGATTGATGTTCTTATCGTACAATGGCTAGGAGTAAAACATACGAGAGGTACGTCATGCTCTAGGCTGATATTGTACTTGTCCAGAGCTGTATACAGAAGAGCTGGCCACAGGCTACATGGTCGGGTTTGCCTAGAGAGAACCATCCTATGGAGATTTGTTTGTGGTTTTGTTTTTTCTTTTGTTGTTGTTTGTTTGGGTTTAGTTGATTGTTTTTCTTGTTTGTTGTTGTTGTGTTGTTGTTTTGTTTGGTTGTTGTTGTTTTGTTGTTTTGGTTTGTTTTTTTTGTTTGTTTGGGGTTTTTGTTTTGTTTGTTTGTTTGTTTGTTTGGGGGGGGGGTGCTGTTTTTTTTTTAATTGTTGTTTGTTGTTGCTGTTGGGTTTTTTGTTTTTTTCTCGCGGAGCTTGAATGCGCTGGACCATGAAGATCCTCGAGACAGCCACGGACACGCCGGTCACCCGACACAGCATGGCCACTGACCACGACCACCCCATTGTTAGCATTTCTGGTGGCTCTAGGCTTCGGTCCAAAATTCACGCGTGACTGAAAATGCCCTGTTTCCCGGATTTCCCGGGCCGAGGTAACTGGAAATGGGACCAGACAGACATTGAAAAGGTCGCCAGTATCGCGGACTGGCCTAAGGTAGCCTGTGACCAGCTCTTAGTTATCAGTCTTTTGTACTTATGTACACCAGGCACTGAGATTCACATGTAATAAGACGTGAAAGAGTACCGTGTGTTAGTACGTGATAGTGGGTGTTATTTGAGCTCACAGGAAATGTTAGTAGTAGAGTATGAGTTAGTGGAAGTTAGTGGCACGTGATCTGACGTAGGAGGCACGTGAGCGGCAGGCACAGAAGCATGGCATGATGGGAGAGGACAGGCACGGTTCCCCCTGATGATCGCCAGGTCCCTGAAATTGAAGGTCAATCGGTCAAAACACACACACACACACACACACACACACACACACACACACACACACACACACACACACGCGTGCGCGCGCGCGCGCGAGCGCGCATGCATGCACGCACGCTCACACGCACGGACAACTCCTGCCTTAAGTTCAACAAGCTCTGAAGTGGCACCAATCATGTGAAGTCGAAATGAAAGTGCTTCACCTTCGCCGTACGCCGTTGGTGCAACCCACAACTTCATCAAGTTCAAACGCCCGTAACGTCATCGATTTTCAATCTTCAGTGCATCCATGAAGCTGAATGACTTTGTCAGTGAGGGTTTTTTAGAGATGTGATCACCAAATATTGCATGATTTTGATTGTAAACGAACAAATATACAATAAAAACATTGTATACAGTTTTAGCTAGCGCCAGACAGAATGGCAAAACTGGGTGCAGGCGACCAGCAGAAGAAAATGCTGCCAGGCTCACAGAGATGAGAGCGTGTGAGGGAACTGAGATGCCACAACCTGTTCCCCTGCGACAGAAGCTGTACGAGCCAGTGGAAACAACTTCTGAAGACCACCAGCAGCATCTCCTCTCCAAGGACCTGTCTCCAAGTGTGAGAAGGCGATCGAGAAGAAGATGTACACTGGATCCTTACAGAGAATACGTATACCTGAGCGGTGAAAACTCAGGGATTATTTCTCCAGCCCCCCTCTCCCCTCCCCTCCTCCAAATCCCCCTCCCCCCCCCTCCCTTCTAGCCCTACAGCACCATCCCTCTGGTGCTAAAAACTCCTCATTCTTCAAGTCTCGTCCGTTACGTACGTCATCGGCAGTCCATACGATACGGTCCATGCTGCTATATTGACGCCACCTGTGGACGCACCACAGAGTGCCCTCTATACTACACCGTGCATTGCACCCGGGTCTGGTTTTCAATCAAGCCAGGGTATCTCCTTTCCCTGGCGGGTAGACAGTCAGAAAAGAGGTGCCGACTGTTATTGGAGAACGCGGAATGTAGGTGGCTAATAACTCGCTGAGGTGAGACCACAGCTTGCTGTCTGGTTTCACACCATCAGAGGTCGAAAAGACCGGATTCTCTCGCTTACGAAACCAAGTTTCCTACAGCTTGGGTTACAAACCTAATAGCTTCCGGAGGATTCCGCTAAACATAGGAACAGAATTTGTGCCCCTTTTTTAAAATGTGTATGCAGAGTACAAAATGACAATCTGGGGTTGTTTGTTGTATATAAGTAAATTTCATGCCAGGTAATAATAAGAACTTTTCCTTTTTGAAAGGGATGGAGGGGGAGGGGGGTACGTGGGGAGGATCGTAGGTGTGTATGTGTGTGTATGTGGGGGGGGGGGAGGGGGAGGAGGTTATTCTATACTGAGAGAACGTGCAAAACAAAGAACGGACTCTTGTTTTCTCATTCCCCCTCCTCCCTCCCCCGACCCCCCCCCCCCTCCCCCAATCTCCTCCCCCTCTCTCTCTCTCTCTCTCTCTCTCTTGCAATTTCCAGTGAATTATTATCTTTCCGCGTGCAACATGCAGAATGATTTCGCATATAGAATGGACCGTCTCCATGAGGTATTGATGTCCATGCAATCAACAGTCTCACCATCCTGTCGTGGGGACAGAGTTGGCGGAGGTGTGGTTGTTGTCGTTGTTGTAGTTGTGGTAGTAGTAGTGGTAGGTGTTGTAGTGGTAGTCGTTGGTTCTAGAAATTCACATGTTTACATATCTTTTGGGAAACGAATTTTTTTTATGTTTAACGTTTCACTGAAGCTGATTCGGCTGTTCACAATGGGTTATCTGTTAGAAAATCATTAAATCTTTAATAATAATAATAATAATAATAATAATAATAGAAAGAAGGAGAAACAATCATTAAATCTTTTATAATAATGATGGTGACGATAATTGATAATGACAATAATAATAAGAAATAATTAGGTCTTTTACAGCAATAATAATAATAATGATAATAACAAGAAGAAGACGAAAAAATGATTAAGACTTTTTAGAATAACAATGATAATAATGATGATGGTCATGATGATGATGATGATGATGATGATGATGATGATGATGATGATGATGATGATGATGACGACGACGACGACGACGATGATGATGATGATGATGGTGGAGAAGCAAAGAAGAAGGAGAAGAAATAATTAAATAGTTGAGCTGAAAAACCTTAACTCTATAGTGGTAATTTACGAAGAAAGTACATGTATACAGTATCTACGCATAGGGAATTCAACATTACATCTCTCTTTTTCATTCTATGCCTTTGATTTCTTATTATTATTATTATTATGCAGCTCGTGAAATGTAATTGAAGATCATAATCCTGGAAACCACACCTGGTGTTGTTGTGACTGTGGTTGTCCGTGGCTTTCTTGACTCAACACACAGAGCTGAAACAAAAGCTGACACTCGAAAATGGTGGTTTAAACATGATTAATGCATAAAACATGATATGCAGACATCGTTTAACTTAAGCTGGACCTTGCACCTCCAGCAATCAGAACTGATTTTTTTTTTTTTTTTTTAATGGAAGGTAATCCCTATGTACATTTTCTCACGGCTAGGAGCAAACTTCGCATGCTTTGCCTCCGACTCCGACTCTAAAGTAGGCATATTTAGTAGGACTTCGTACGGAGGACTTCGCTGAGCAGCGTAACCCATTTACATGTAAATTAGGCTCACGCAGGGCAGAGGCCGCGAGCTGCTAACGAGCTGCGATTAGCTAATGGCACCCGTAACGTGCCTAATTTACATGTAAATGGGTTACGCTGCTCAGCGAAGTCCTCCGTACGAAGTCCTACTAAATCTGCCCAATATTTCATGGCTTCAGCTCCGTAAAGTTATACTTCTGCAAACACGTTTTGAGTCAATGCTTGGATTATAAACATGACTGTGACTGTGCAATTATGATGACTTTGGTAGAGTTAGTATACCAATGCACGACCAAACTATTTGGAGCAGTCTTTGTACTGTATTTGGGGAGCCAGGGTGGCCGAATGGTAGAGCGTTGGACTTCTAATGTTCGTGTCGTGAGTTCGTATCCCGGCTGGGGCCAAATATTTGTGCTGGCTTTTTCGTCGTTGTCCCGTCGTTGATATCACCCGTATGTGGTGGAAAAGGACGTTAAACCCCCAAACACCCATCCACCCTTGTACTGTATTCAATAGTAAAGTCCTGCCCCCCCCCCCCCCCCCCCCCCACATACCCTCCTCCACCCCCCTCCCCCCCCCCCCCCAAAAAAAAAAAATTGACACTCATTTCAGATAGTGATGAGCATGACTATGAATCAATGTTTTGACAGTAACGAATCTGTCGTCAATTAATGGTTAAAGGGCGTAAGCGCTTATTAAATCCATGGTGCTGAGGCCCCTTGATAATTGACGGTGGAGATGTGCAGATGTGTAAATCCTGTTACAAGACTTAGTGTAACATTACCGGCACAGTTAACCTAACATCATCATTAACATCATTATTAGCACACGGAACACCGTCAGTAAGATGATCAGATTAATCGACATCATAGTTTCACCTATAACCTTATAATCATGGGATGGTATGACTATTCCACGCCGCACATTATCCCTCTCTTCTAATACGCTCAAGGTGCCGCAGGGCTGGAGGACGAAGCAGCGAAAGCCTGCCGCTGCTGGGACAAGCACCGTAAACAAGTCTGCACGTGATTTTGACTCGATTCAAAAACCGGAAAATAATCCAACCAATTTCCTGCCCACCAGGGAATCGAACCAGGCAGCTTAACCAGGAGGATTATCACATCGTCATCGTCGTGCATACACGTCTGAACGATAGAACAAAATTAATTTTACTACCGTTTCTTGCAATTGTAGTTACAGAATTATTGTGTGGATGTCCGATAACTGCTACCAACCTGGGCAGTGTCCGATGTCTCCCTTATCTCCCTTCTGTCCTTGTGGTCCTGCTGGGCCTGAACACACACACACACACACACACACACACACACACACACACACAGAGGCACACACACACACACACACACACACACACACACACACACACACACACACACACACACACACAGATTAGCACTGGCAATCCTATCACTGGCATACTGTTTGCCGGTACGATTGTGACTACATAGTACAATCACGGGACTCGGAGTGTGTGTGTGTGTGTGTGTGTGTGTGTGTGTGTGTGTGTGTGTGTGTGTGTGTGTGTGATGAGGGAAAAGACAAAGACTGGAAGAAAACCAAACGACGTTGGCTGGAAACTGACACGTAACGAAAACCAAGGGAAGCAACCCACGGAAAGCGTGCTGTCAAAGCATTGCCAGGGGGATTCCCTCCCTTACTATGCAAAAATGGGACCTCTACATTTGTGATCGTTTTTGTTCGCTCATCCAGCTGAACAGTAACGTCTACAGTCACATAAAGACAACAAATCGGTCACGTGTGCCTTGCATTATTATTATTATTATTATTATTATTCCTGCTATAAAAGTATCACAGCTGTGACCATCACCAGTAGTAGCGCCACACAGTAGCACCATGAGACAAACTGATCATTTTCAGATGATGATTCTTGACATGAAATCCACTTATGCAGCTACAGTTACAACAGCAAGAGATGGGAAAATACTGAAATTAATTTCAAAGAAAGAGGGATCAGTAACATGAAAACACCAACAGCAAAAAAATCAAAACAAAAACAAAGAAAACCCAAAACAACAATAATTATGATAATAATAATGAGTATTATATAGGCGCTTTACCCAATTTCCTGAATCAGCTCAAAGCGCCGCGAACTGAACCCAACACGCACGCTCACGTGAATCACACGCATTCTCTCTCACACACTGGACATACACAGAGTACAATCACGTGGTGCGAAGGGCCAGCTCAGCTATATAAGCTTCGGAATTCAGAATTGCATTTATTTTTCAAATTTGGTGGGCTGAACATTTCCAAAGCAGACCAAAAAGATCAATAATAATAACAACAACAACAACACCCCCCCCCCCCCAAAAAAAAAACAAAAACAAAAAAAAACCTGGGAAATACCACTGTAATTTGTTGGGGTTTTGTTGTTGTTGTTTTTCTGCTCTTGTTGTTATCGTCGTCAGTAAGTGGAAAAGAAACAAACAACAACAACAACAAAAACTTCCATAGAAGCTTTGGACAACAAGAAAAAATGTCTTTACTGAAAACATTAAGTGAAATACAGAAAGCACACCAAAATCAGGAGAGAGAAAAAATCTCGTTTGAAATGAAACGATGTTGACAAAAACCACGCCACAAGGGAGAGCACTACGTCAGCACCCCTCCACCTTACCCGAGAAGCCCTTATCGCCCTTGTACCCCTTTAGCCCCGGTACCCCGGGTACCCCAGATATGCCCCTGGGGCCGGGTGGACCCGGTGGGCCTTGCTCGCCGCGTCTACCCCTTTTACCGTCCTCTCCGTTCGTGCCCCTGAAGCCTTGATTGCCTGCAAAAAAAAAAAAAAAAAAAGTTAGGATTAGGGACCGGATGTGGCAGTTAGGTAGATTTTCAAAGCAGAGTAGCGTCATTTCAGCCCCCTCCCCCACCCCCCACACACACCCCTCACCCCCTTCACCGAGTGCTAAGTCCGCTCACAGATTTACTCATAAATTTAATTAACTAGATACAACCTGCACTGCAAACTTTGTCAAATTACTGGTAAGTGTTCACATCGTTTTTGTTTGTGTGTTTTTGTTTGTTTGTTTGTTTGTTTGCTTCACTGTAACTGAAGCTGCTCGTTCTTCAGTTTTATTGTTTGTTCAGTCTGTTTTTGGCATTTACTAGAACAAACTCGGCTGAAGGAAGTTGTTTTTCTCTGTATTAGTGTCTTTAGTCAGGACTACCCATGCGTGTTCGTGGCCCCCAGAAACAAACAAACTGAACAATCAGTGAAAAGAATAAACAGCTCCAGTCTCCAGTAAAGAGGTGACGTCACAGTCAGTAAACTTAACAGAGGACCGGCCACCACAGCTACTGACAGTGTCTTCAGTCGAGGCGGCCGCTGTAAGTCATATTTGCTGACGATAAGCAGCATTCGCGCTGAAAATAGGGAAAAGTACGGGCCAGATGGTTGTTGATAACTCACCTGGTGGTCCCTGAGGTCCCGGTTCGCCTGCACAAACAGAAGAAAGTTCAGATTGACACCCGGGTAATTTCTGGTGCTTTGCAATCTAAGGGAAGCAATACAAAATCCATGATCAGAACTGACTTACATTGCGGTTGTTTCCCTTACTGCCGATCCCGTTTTTCTGCGGGAACTATTCGAGTTGCTCTCTCTCTCTCTCTCTCTCTCTCTCTCTCTCACACACACACACACACACACACACACACACACACACACACACACACACACACACACACACACACAAACACACCGGCACACACACAGAGAGGCACTGATGATAGAGGAAGAGACCATCAAGTCAACCCCTTTAAAGACAATGATGATTTAGCCCGTCCACTATCAGTGTAAGCCGATGAACCTGACGGCACCGCCGGTACACAACGACTAATAATACCGACCTCAGCTAAGTATCTGTGACACGTACAGGCACTCAAGTGCAAGTAAAGTAATACTGCTGATCAGTCACACGAATGCCGCGAAACGCAGACTGAACTAGAGTCACTGATGTCATTAGTACGCTACTCACAGCTGTGTGTCATGACAAAAAATCCTGCTTCAAAAGGTCTCGGGACAGACGTGTAGTGATTATTGTACAGTTCAGGCGTGAATCATTGCCTTATGCAGCCAGCATTACTTTACTTTTCTCAGAGAGCCTCACACTGAAAGACAGGCAGACAGAGCGACCGACCAACAGACAGGCAGACAGACACAGAGACAGACACGGACAGAGACAGACACAGACAGACACAGACAGACACAGACAGACACAGACAGACACAGACACAGACACAGACAGACACAGACAGACACAGACAGACACAGACAGACACAGACAGACATACAGTACTGACACTATGCAGACCAGACACTACAGACACTACAGAGACTAAGACAGACACAGACACAGACACAGACACAGACACAGAAACAAAGAGACAGCAACAAAGACAACGTGCCACATCGACTACAGGGACAAAAAATCATTCATGTCAATTAAAAACAACAACAACAACCCCCAAAAAAGCTCATTAAAGAAGCTGGTAAGGCGGAGACAAAGACAGCAAAAGTGTTTTTATCGACAAGAAAATGTTAGTCGACATGTTTGTTTTGTTTTTCTCAAGAATGCAAGTTCGAAAAACTATCTAAAAAAAAAAAAAAAAAAAAACACAGAGGAGCCGACAACACTTCTGAAAACTGTTCATGAACTCAGCTTGGGTCTCGTTCAATAACAATTTTCTCGATTCTCCCATAAATCTTGATATTGTGGACTTTATTTACGATAACGGATATTGTACTCCATCTTGAAAGCTGTAGATGTGTCTGTTAGGACGACCTCTAAAGCTAAAAACCTTTAATAATGGAGCACCGACAAACCAGGGGAGGCTACTGAGCTGAAGCAGGCACTGAGCGAGACGTTTAACGGTCAGATGGTTTGTCTCCCTTGCCAGTCTCCGGCGAGAAAGCTGCGACAACTAACTACGTTACACGTCTACTGGACTGTCAGAAGGAGGAAACAAAAACAGAAAGAAAAAACACGAAAGGAAATGTTCTACGGGGCCAAAGCAAGGAAAAACATGTTATAGGTACAAGTGCGTAAGCTCCAAGGATTTGGAAATTAAAAAAAAAACAAAAAACAAACACTGCCCTCCCCCCCCCCCTTCCCAAAACAAACAACTGAACAAACAAAGAAAAACAACCCCAAAGCAAAAACAAACCATACTGAAGCCATTTTACCATTTGACGTAAGATCGACGGGGAGCCGGGGTGGTCGAATGGTAGAGCGTTGGACTTCTTATGCTCGGGTCGTGAGTTCGATCCCGGCTGGGACCAAATATTGTGCTGGCTTTTTCATCGCTGCTCCGTCTTTGATATCACCCTATGTGGTGGAAAAGGACGTTAAACCCCTAAACACCCACCCACCCTCTCTCTCTCTGTGAAAATCCGTTCATATTATCTCAAATGTGCAGTAATACCTACGGCCCGAGTCACGTTGCTGCTTTGAAATGAGATTACGAGCAAGTTCCTACGGGAAAAAAAATACCCAGAAAAAAAGAAGATTTTTTTCCAAAGGCAAAGCTCCAATCAAAATACGAGATCAGGTGTGTTTCACACAGCTCGAAAAATCACAACAACAAAAAATCTTTGGTAATCAGTAACACCAAACCGCGGGAAATAAAACAAAACTCATTAAACTCCTCAAAAACAGCAATTCTCAACTGGACAAGAGTATTCGCATTACAAGACAATAACAGTAGGAGTGTATAAGGCGCTTAGCACAGAGAGACGGGTCAGTGTAAATAAATACCGCTTATGGCCCTTTTCCCCACTCTCTCGCCTTCAACTGCACCAGAACACCACCACATTCATCCGATTACACAGTATTTACCTGTCTCCGTCCCTCCCTCCCCATCTCCCCGTCTCCGTCCCTCCCCCCTCAGTCCCAACTTCTGTACTATTAGTCTGTGGCGGCCCTCCACTCCCGTCCCCTGCACCACCACCAACACCCCCACCCACTCTCCTCCCCATCCCCCCTTCCCCCTTCCCCATCCGCTTCCAGCGCACGACCACACCTTGCGTGTTGGAACTGGGGAGAAAGTCCCAGACTAATTCTGTTGAATCGGTTTGAGCACTTGACTTTTCTCTTAATCAGACGACCTACATTTTGTCCAGGGTGTGTGTGTGTGTGTGTGTGTGTGTGTGTGTGAGAGAGAGAGAGAGAGAGAGAGAGAGAGAGAGAGAGAGAGAATGAATGAATGAATGAATGAATAACTTGCCGTTGCTACGACTACTTCAAAATTGATAAATAAAACAAAATCTTAATAATGTTAATAATAAGTAAAACAAAAATACCCTCCCTCCCCTTACACACACACACTTACACACACACACACACACACACACACACACACACACACACACACACACACACACACACACACACACACACAAGCCCATTTTTGTGCATAACCTTTACCTTTACCTTTAACCATTACCTTTACAGACGATTAAACTTAAAGTGACACTGACAACACACGCTGGCCTATCACGAACTGTCTGGCATTAAAGCACAGCAGACAACTGCGTAGACACGTAATCACAACGACAGTAGAAAATGAAGATTACAAAGATTCACACGGCGAAAGCCACAACAAGCCAAAGCAAAGCATTTCAGCCCACGTGCATGCCAACGAGTCATCTGTTCTCACATGGACTGTCTATCGATGCAATAACTCATGCAAAAAGATCATTAGAAGCCACTCGGCTTCTTAAGAGAAAAAGAAAACTAATGACAATATATCAACCAGGCAAAGAAACAAACATTTACACACACACACACACACACACACACAAAACTAATCCTAAAAAAAAATACTCTTGAAAACTCGTATCTATATACAGATAATTTTTATGAGGTGTGCTGTAATAGACGACAAAAAGTTTGAAGCGGCAAAAAAAAAAAAAAAAAAAAAAAAGTCAACCAAGAGTAAATAACTCAGAGTGCACAACACCTATAGAGAATGTTGATTAACCTTTGACCCCAGGGAAGCCAATAAGTCCTCTCATGCCCTTTTCCCCCGGTACACCTCTGTCTCCTTTGTCACCTGTAGTGTCGGATCGATTCCAGAGGGCAGGCAAAGACAGGCAAATGGCAATTGTACAACAGTTGTTTGTTTGTTTGTTTGTTTGTTTGTTTGTTTGTTTGTTTGTTTGTTTGTGTTTACAATACAGTACAATACACTATGTGTTTATTGTCCTTGAAAGGATATTGGTCTTGCAGCCTGCTGAGTATTCATTACTAAATAAGGCGCTATAAAACTGTGTTGATTTATGAATTGCATAAGACAATACTAAAAATAATGGACTTCAGACCCTAAAAGAAGAAGCACTGGATTGCTCATGCCATATCCGTGAGATCTATATAAGGACACATGTCCTGGCTGACCGAAACAGTACAGGACATGCGTCCTACATAAAACAATTCAGACCACTATGACGCAGAAATAAGCTATAAGAGGCAAACATTGAATATTAAAAAATAGAATAGGTATTGGGTGGCGCTGCACCGCGGCGACGCGCTTCTCCCGGGTGGAAGCAGCCCGAAATTTCCGAAAGGGACAATAAAGTATAAAAAAAAAAAAAAACTGATAGGACATCTGTCAACGTGGTAGGAAATTAATGGGACATTTAAAAAAAAAATCGATTTGTGGCTGATTTCAGGCGTAGTTATAAAGCACAACAAGTATATCGTTTTGCTTCTCATGTCCACTGTGGTTGTACACCCCCACCCCCCTCCACCCCCTCGCGTGCTGGTCAGAGGAAATGTCCCCTTCCCTACTCTCAGACAATCGACACGTCGTTATCTTAATCTCCGCTACCCCCTGGTGTCAATTGCTCAAAACACGACCGCTGTCCTGAATCCACGGACACCCTTGATTGAATTGCTGCCCGATGATGATTGAATTATTCATTGATCACAATGCTGTCCAGCCCGCAGTGTCCCTCAAGTATCGGGCAAGTGTTCTCTCGGCAGGGAGTGTGCTGAATCTAACACTGAGAAGTAGGTAGGTTACAGGCGTACGCCATTCACTTTATTTCCACCTGCTCGTGTGCAAGGTTTTGTCTTCGAACACATCAAACATGCATGTTTTGCAGACGTGTGCACGCGCGTGTTAGCCAGTACGCAACTGGTACTTAAGAACGGGCGGTGGGAGGTCTAGAGGTTAAAGTCTCAATGCGTATGACAGCCATACAACAGCGAGCGAAAAACGTTCCATTGAACCGCTTAATCTTTGAATCAGAATCAGTCACTGTAGTCACAATATAGCGTCTGGAACCAATGTGGTAACTCTGACCGAGGTATGATTATGTTGTTCTAAAAGTATACTGAGCAGATGACGTTAGTTGGTTGTGGACTGAGGAGCCAGCTAGACGGCGCTGATTGGTGGCTATTTTTAGAAGATTTGTCGAGTCCCATCTGTTCAGGACCGTAGGCTGAAAGAAAGTCGCATTTCTCTAATGTTAGAATCCACAACGTCACGAAAACGGTCGAAATGGCCAAATGAAACATCCTTCCCTCTGGCAAACAGCATTAGAGCTTCGGAAGCGGCAGTTGTTAATCTGAGCGGCGTTACAAACATGGAGGCTCTAAGACTTTGTCACCAATGCGAGAGGTCAGGTTCATGGAGTCCCCATCGGGGCAAAGAATTTTTCTTTCCCGTCCCGTGTGGCACCGTTCATTCGGGCCGACCGTCGGTGGTTCTCTCCGGGTACTCCGGCTTCCTCCCCCTCTGCTTTAGAAATGTTCAGCCCACAAAAATCGAAAACAAATGCAATTCTAAAATTTCGAAACTTAAATTGCTGAGCTGGTCCTTCGCAACTGTTATGTGTTCATGTCCAGTGTCTGAGAGAATGCGTGTAATTCACGTGAGCGTGCGAGTTGGGTTTAGCTCGCGGGGCTTTGAGCCAGTATTCGGGATAAAGCGCCTGTGCTAATGCCATTATCATTATTAATAAAATAATACGACAATTTAACCATCTAACCCTAACACTAACCTCTTACCCTAATCGGATTTCTTTGTTTTTCGTTAATGGTAGTCTTCTTTCAAAAATGCAACCTCGTTGTTTCCTGCCAACTGAGCTAAAAATAAGTAGAGAGATCACACCAGCCGACTTCCTCAACCTAGCGGAAGTACGCCATTTTTTTAACCGCGGCGCATTATGGTCCGCACGGTGGCTTATAGTGCGCAATGCATCATGGGCTTCAAACCCCATCCTGGACTTCTCAGTCAGCTGTTGAAACGAGTGCAGTATTTCCAGATCTGCAGTCATGCGGAACGTGACGTGACTAACCTTTTTGTCCTGGTGGTCCCCGCATATGGTCCATACTGCCCAGGTTTTGCGCCACAAGGACCGGGTCCGGGGCCTCTCCCTTCTCCCCTGGGGGTCCCGCCAGACCTGGCGCCCCTGTGTGCAGAGATGCCAGACATCAACTATAAGCATAGATCACACGAGTAAAGAATACAGTCGTGCAGTCGTTGACAAGAATGCTAAAAAAAAGAACGTCCTGCATGTTGTTGTTGTTGTTGTTGTTGTGGTGGTGGTGGTGGTGGTGGTGGTGGTGGTGTGTGTGTTTGTGTGTGTGTGTGTGTGTGTGTGTGTGTGTGTGTGTGTGTGTGAGAGAGAGAGAGAGAGAGAGAGAGAGAGAGAAACAAGAATCCTGCCCATTCCTATGGCTTCTGCAGGCGATAAACCTATTGCTTGTCCGTAACCCGGCACTGTCGTCACTGACAAACCCAGGTGTTTAGTTTGGCAATGAATTTCAAAAAACGACCGTGTAATATGTTTTGAACTGCCAGCTCCGCTGAAACTGGACTTCTCGTTTCACAAGGAAAATGGCTGCATCGTGATGAAATCAAAACTCAGTTAGATTTTTTAAAATCGCCTGGAAATTGTTTAGCACACAATAAATTGAGAGTCAGTGCCTTTTCCCCCCAGATTAATGAGAAGCTGTGCTGTTCTTTCGCACCATGTGATTTTAATAACTCAGTGTTGTTGGGCAGGTGACCTATGCGTGTTAGGATCAGTTCGCTACACTTTCAGTCGAGTAAGTGGAGGGGGGAAAAAAAAACCCTCCTGTACTCTCTTCAGCAGCAGCAGCAGTAGTTGTAGTGGTAGTATTTGTAGTATCAGTGATGCGCGTGACTTAAGCGAGCGTGCGTGTTAGGATCAGTTCGCTACACTTTCAGACGAGCAAGTGAAAAACAAACAAACAAACAAAAAACCCTCCCGTCAGCAGCAGCAGCGGTAGTAGTAGTAATAGTCCGCTAGATTCCTTAAACCTTCTGGCAATTGTTCAGCCTACAATAAATTAGGAGTAAAGATGCCTTTTTCTCCGGGGCAGCAGTAGCAGTAGTGATGGTGATGAGGGTGGTGGCGGTGGTAGATGTAGTAGTAGCAGTAGTAGTAGTATTAGTGGTGGAAGTAGTAGCAGTAGTAGCAGTTGTACTAGTAGTAGCAGTTGTGGCAGTAGCAGTTGTAGTAGCAGTGGTGGTGGTAGTAGTAGTAACAGTAGCAACAGTTGTAGTAGTAGTGGTGGTGGTAGTAGTATCAGTAGTAACAGTTGTAGTAGTAGTGGTGGTGGTAGTAGTATCAGTAGTAACAGTTGTAGTAGTGGTGGTGGTGGTAGTAGTAGTAACAGTAGCAACAGTTGTAGTAGTAATGGTGGTGGTAGTAGTAGTATCAGTAGTAACAGTTGTAGTAGTGGTGGTAGTAGTAGCAGAAGTAGTAGTAATAGTACTAGCAGTAGTAGCAGTTGTAGTAGCTACTGTTGTTGTTGTAGCAGTAGCAGTGGTGGTGGTTGTAGCAGCAACAGCAGCAGCAGCAACTTACCTGGTCTGCCTGTTTCTCCTTTGTCACCCGGTTCCCCGGGAGGTCCTGTAACACAATTTACAACGACCGTCACAAATCAAATACAACGTCATGCGTCTGTCCACGTAAATATCGTCTGACATGAAAACGTTAGCTAAGGTTTCAAATCCGTCACCTTGCAGACATTCTGAGCCTCCAAGGCAAGTAAATTATCTTCTACTCCCTCGATTAATAATAATTATAATAATTGGTATTTAAGGGACGTCCTCCTTCCCGCAGCAAATATTTGTGCTGGCTTTTTATCTTTTCCCCGTCTTTGATATCACCTCTATGTGGTGGAAAAGGACGTTAAACCCCCAAACATTCAATGGAGGAGCTCCGGGCCCCTGACAATCACGCACCCAGAAACACACGCACCATGCATCCACACATACATTGAACTACAAACACATAATGTGCAGCATCATACACGGCCTCCCATGCACCCGGCATCTACACACACACACACACACACACACACACACACACACACACACACACACACACACACACACACGACCATAAGATGATGATGTGGCAACAGCTACTGGTTGAGGGCAGTGAAGAGGTGGGTTTTCAGATTTTCCTTGAACAATGGTTATTGTGAGTGCATATCTGATTGATGCTGGAAGATCATTCCAACAAGTCGGACCCTGGTATGAAAAACTACGTTGACCAAAGGCCTTTGTTCTGACTTGAGGGATACGGAGTTTAAAGATCTATGCTCCCCCAAAAAAAAGCTTTCCGAAGTGTGAAAACAAATTTACAGAGTCGACCGTGCAAGCACAGTCAACTCTGTCACAGTTGCAGAGTTCACCCACTGTCCAGAAACCGCGACAAAACCGTGCCGAAAGACTGTCCCCACTTCCTGTCGGGCTCCGTCCACGCTACTGTGCACATCCCGTAGGGTGAAGGTTTGCACATAAAGTAGCGCTTAGTGGCAGCAGGCTTTCACTGCTTCGTCCTCCAGCCCTGCGGCGCCATGAGCATTTCAGAAGAGACAGATATGTGCGCCGAGGAGATGTCTATCATACCATACCATACCATACCATACCATAATAATGATAATATTTATAGGGTGCCTATCCCCGGGGAACGAGCTCTAGGCGCCTTGCAATCTAAAACCGAAGTAAAAAAAAAAAAAAAAGCACACACACACACACACACACACACACACACACACACACACACACACACACACAGAGGCACGCACGCACGCACACACACACACACACACACACACACACACACACACACACACACACACACACAAAAACAACACAACTGAGTAGAAATGATAAGGGTGGGGTGGGTGTTTGGGGGTTTAACGTCCTTTTCCACCACATACAGGTGACATCAAAGACGGGGCAACGATGAAAAAGCCAGCACAAATATTTGACCCTAGCCGG
>JACVVK020000208.1:1090000-1114857 GCA_018292915.2 Batillaria attramentaria
GAATAGAGATGGGCAGAGCGTCAATACACGCGCCACGCGCTTCCATCTCTGGGGGCTTTCGCTGTTACACTGCCTGGTTAGAGGTCGGGAGACCGGTAGTCGGCATGTTAGGGAATCTTGTTCTGGTTATAGGAGTCGTGTTATAGGATATAGGTTATAGGAGTCGTGTTTCCACTAAGCTGGTTGGTTTGGATGGTTGGTTGGTTTCTTTTATAGCGAGTCCTTGGAAGTTGGAGAACAGCGCTCTATAAAAGCTATGTATTATTATTATTTTTGTTGGGTTTTTTTTAACTACTTTATTATCCCTTTCGGGAAATTCGGGCTGCTTCCCCCGGAGGAGACGCGTCGCCACCCAATACCTATCCTATATTTTTTTACAATTTTGTTGGGGGAGGAAAGCCAGATAACCCGGCCGAAGAGCCGGAAACCCCCGATGAGCAGCCCGGTAGCCAGGATAAACCAGTATCACATTTCACAAGCTCGACCTGGGCTCAAACCACACCATGACATTGGTGACGGCCGTTCAGTAGCGCAGCGGCTCAATCCGACGCGCTACCTATCAGACCACCGCTCATGCCCTGGCTGGTTGTTTTAGGGGGGAAAAATACGGTGAAGCCCTTAACTCAGTTCCTACCAGGTAAGTTTGAGTTGTGCACGAATGGCCTTACTAAAATCATGATTAATTTTATGTCTGTATGGATTTAAATTTGGCTAATTGGGGGTGCTGCAGTTTGATTATACTCGTGTTTGCTGCAGTAAGAGCAGTTAAGGAACCGTTAATCTTGCCTGATTTTCGCATACGGGGCCAAAACGGAAAAAGAGTCAATAACGTGTACGAAACGTGTCAAAGGCGCTATTTTTTAATTTTTTTTTTAACAACTTTATTATCCCTTTTGGGATTTCTGTCATTACTGGGTTTTACATAGGAAGTCTTCTGTCTCTTTTGGAACAACGAGGGAAGCACGTGTAGTTTGATATGACTGAAACATGGAAAGAAAGCAGTCCATCGGTGACATTTCAAGTAAAAGACCATTACGTCAAAGACCATTACGCCAAAGACCATTACGTCAATCTCTTTCATCTAGGAATCACCCCTTTTCCCACACCATCACGTCATGGACGTACTGTATTTTGCCAATACATGGCAGAGTAAAGGGGCGGAGCTTTGGCCTCGCATGTTAAAACAGTAAGTGTGGGAAATTTCATAACCATGAATCAATTTTTCTGAGTTCAAGTCAACCTCGTATTCAACGAAGCAGCTGGCGTTGGCGTCATTGTTGAAGCTGGTGTTGGCAATGGGGAAATAGTGCTGAAACGGGTGTAACTGGGTGCCAAGCAGTGTTGCTTGATTCTCGGTCTCTCTTCTTTACAATGCAGAAAATACCTAACATGGAAGCACATTGCTTAACCTTGTTACTTGGCTATGTCACAGTCATGTTAGAAGTGGCTTGTTTTGCTTTGTAACCCCCTACGCCACCCCCTTTGGTAATGGGCTATGACGGCTTTCACCAATAAACCATTCGTAATGGTATTCGTATTCTTCCTTTGAAGGTGTTTCTTCTGTTGTTTGTTTGTTTGTTTGTTTGTTTGTTTGTTTGTTTGTTAACATTAGGCCTCGATCTCAGTAGCGGACACTGATGTGTCAGTCAGAGCGAGACACTGTCCACATGCCCACAGAGACTGAGCGCCCTGCACCGGAAGCTCTGACAACTAAAATGGCCGTAGCGGCCCCACCAAGCTGATCCTCATGCACATGATCAGATCTGCAGCTCCTGGAAACCCGATCAAATACATGTACAACCAGGAGGGCGTGAAATACAGCAGCTTACCGCAGCATGCGGCCATTTAACAAAGGAGACAGACGTCTTCGCAATGTTCCAGAAAAGCTCAGGCAAGCTCCGAGCACAGACAAGCCCGCGATGACAGCGGCCGATCGAACTTCTCAGCCTTGTGGCGAGCGGAGCGTAAAATCGGCTGTGGTTCCAAGTCCGTTCAGTGTCGGCTGCTTGTCAAACATGGTTAATGGAACATTGGCCACGTCTGTCAGCCAAACTGAACTCGTCCGCCCTTTGTGGCTTTGAAGAGTGGGAAGAAAAGGACTGAGGGAAAATTAAATTTCGATACCATGGTCTCGCTGGCGTACGGGCCCGGGGAGGACCAAGAAGGGGGGAACCTTAGATCAGTCGCTCGGACGGCAGCGTGATGCTGTGTGCCGACAGGGACAAGACTGATACATTCTCAGTGCGCGAACTGTTTGTGTCCACCCGTTCACGCTCTCTGCGGATATATAAACATTCTGGTGGTGCGCGCATTGCTACAGAGAGTACTTTGGTCCTATCAGAAAACATAAACATAACATAAACACAACATAAACACTATTATAACATAATATAACATAACTTTATTACTATAATTATGTATAAAAAGTGGGAATTTTGCTGTGGTAGAGACTGAGCTGCTTTGCAGTCAATCAAACATGCATGCTTACTCCCTGTAGCCTACTATGAATTACAGTCATTCGCACATACATACTAACACAGTCACATCAAACCTTATCGACTAAAATTGCTGAAACAATAAATACAACACAAACCGACTGATAAAATACTTTGACTGAGAAACATCCTGAACACCAGAAATAGGTCAGAATTAAGAAATGCAAATACATCATGTTATCACACATATCAGATGGAAGGGGTGAGTATGTAAGTAATGACAGGAAGCGTGGAATGCGGCCCTGTCCCGCAGTCCAAAACCACACAGACCTCCATAGCCTCATTATACCCATCATCCTCATCTCCATCGTCATGCATAATAAAACAAATGCCCCAACTTCCGAACCCTCCGTGGATTGCACCTATGACCTGGGAGGAACACCAATGGAGCTGGCAAAGAGTTAGGGCCACCCCCCCCCCCCCAAAAAAAAAAAATCAAGTAAGCCGCGATTCTGCTAGCGATGTATGTGCTGACAGAAATGTAAGCTTGGAACCGACATGACTGCTGCCGTAACTGACAGCGTATCGAGATCATGCGATAATCGTGTTGTGAAGTGTCACCAGCAGACAGGATAACATGGAGTGTAGGGACAAAGCCTAGCGCGTCATGTCACAGCAGCCTGCTTTTCCTGATACCCACTATCTTCACATCATTAAAATGGAAATTTTGTTGTTGTTGTAGTTGTTTATTTCTTTTACGTTGTGATTACATAATTATAGACCTCTCTCTCTCTCTCTCTCTCTCTCTCTCTCTCTCTGGGCCGAAAGCCTACTGAATAAATTGATTTGTCATTGTCATTGTCTCTCTCTCTCTCTCTCTCTCTCTCTCTCTCTCTCTCTCTCTCTCTCTCTCTCTTGTGTCCCTCACTGAGTTTTTAGTTCTTTGAATTTGTATGTGTATTTCTCGTATTTGAATTGGTAACTTCTGATTATTTGCATAAGCATTTACGTTGTAATGTTCGTGAAATGTGCTGTAAAGTGAAAACGCTGGTCAGTCCGCGCGCGCACGAGTGTTGATGTGAGTGTGTGTGTGTGTGTGTGTGTGTGTGTGTGTGTGTGTGTGTGTGTGTGTGTGTGTGTGTGTGTGTGTGTGTGTGTGTGTGTGTGTGTGTGTGTGTGTGTGTGTGTGTGTTTGTATGTTTTATTAGTGTAGCAAGGACAGATAGTAACAGAGACCTGTGCGTCTATTATCTCATCCTTGAAAAATAACGTTTCAGTCAGTCAGTCAGTCAGTCAGTCACTCTCTCTCTCTCTCTCTCTCTCTCTCTCTCTCTCCTGACTCCCAAACACCCACTCACCCATCCTCTCTCTCTCCTGTAGAATTAATTTATCATAAATACGGACCAGTAAAGTCTGCAATTGGAATACTGTCACAACGTAGTTGTTCCACTCTGACCATTACCATAAACTGTGCTTGTTCATTGTTCATGCTCATTTATTGTTCATCCTACAACCTGTATTGCAATGAACGTGTCTAAGTGAAAATGCATAAGAAAGTGCTGCTGCCCCCCCCCTCCCCCTTTCCCATCCCCTGGATGAAGGAAATGCAAGACACTTGTGTCGCTTTGTCTTCTTGTCAGTCCTCACAATACATTAGCCATTGCAGAAAGTTAGTGTTGTCTGGAGCTTACGTCCGCACAGACAAAACGCCTCAAGAAAACAAAAAGAAATAGCACCCCCCCCCCCCTTTATTTTTAAGTTCCCCCCTTTTTTTCAATACTCGCCATTCCAGAAAATTAGGTTGTCTCTCCAGGGTGTACGTCGCGTCAGCCAAGTGATAAAACCTATTCTAAAAAGTACAATGATCCAGACAATTCTTTTCATAGGCGCGGAAGGAGGGGGAGGGGGGGGGGACAGAGGAGAGAAGGGGGCAGGGGAGAGGTAGCAAGGGAAGGGGTGAGTGTCTCAGCTTCATTTTTTTTTCTCAAAAATACACCGGGGTTCCAAGACAAAACCATTGTCGTCCAATCAGTCACAGCCACTTCCAGCTTTCTTTTTTTTTTCCCCTCGCCAAAACCACACAGACGAAACTTTAAAGGGAAGGAATTAAAACTGGAGAGTCTGCACAAGAGACGCAGGAAAAATACAACATTCATGAGCAAAATCCAGGGCTGAAATTAAATTTTCAGGTACTTCCCCTGAGCCATGGTGGCCCCGACGTCCCGTCAAGGGACACAAGCCGGTGTCAGACAACCAGAGGTCGCTGTCAGCGCTGGCCTGTCCCATGAGACAGTGCTGTGGAGCAGATGCTCCCTGACCAAGTGGAGGCCGAGATATGGATGAAGACAGTATTGGCCTGACAGGAGCGACCATGTGTGAGTACTGGCTACAACAGGGACTTAACTCATTCTATCCGAGCTACGACTATACTCGTCACAGTTTGTTTACATTTTACCTCCCGGTCCAACATGTCTGCTGTGAAGTTTCCTTGGCAATCCGCTGAAGGTGACGTCAAAGAAAAGTACAGTATCTAAGCAACACCTCCCCCTAAATATGAAATCAGTTGATCCACATGGTGCAATGTCATCACGGGATCCAGGCAGCTGGTGCCAGATGTAAGATGGTAGCGTCAGTCTGGAAAGGGTTAAAGTAAAGTGGTTGATGGTACACGTAAATAGTAAAGTGAAGGAAAGTTCCACGCAAGTGGGTTAAAGGTCTACGATCTCAACAAATGCCACAAACAGTGTGTTACAAAAAAACAAAAACAAAAAACAACCCTATCCGACTGTGCAAAATGAACAGTCAACTCTGTCACAGTTACAGAGTTTTCAGCGTCCCTCAAACCCCTATAAAAGCCAAGGGCAGTCTGATTTCACAGCTCTGCGCTTTGACATGGAGCGAGAAAGATCGCAGCGGCGAGTCCTCTCGTGCAGCACACAACACCCGTTAGACGCTGTAGCGACATGTCTCGGTCACTGACCAAATGCACAATGAAGTCACTGCAAACTCATGCTCTGGTTTTATAAGGGTCTCCGAAGCGCTGAAAACTCAACAACGGTGACAGTGTTGCTTGCATTACGCACAGTCGCAGGAGTCGCGGTTTAAAAATTAAAAAAAAACCCACTGTTTGCGGTTTTTGTTAAGATAGCAGACCTTTAACGTACTGACGTCCCAAATTCGTCTCCTAAAAAAAATATTCAAGAATTTTCAGTCAGCCATTTGTTGGAATTTCAACAACAACGACAAAAACATGGCCATGTTGTACATAAACGGTTTTAATTTTGTTTGCTATGCTCCATTTTCTATGTTCACAATTGTCGGACTAGAATTGAGAAACACTTAAAGCTGACAGAACCAGGAGCGGTGTTGGTGTTTTAAAGATGTGAGGAATCTTTTTTCCGTCTTCACCGGTTTTGCGTAGCTAGTAATATTTTGAACGTCCCCGCCATTTTATCCCAAACCCACCCGTTCTTCGAATGAGTAAATAGAAAGAGAGGGGGGAGAGAGGGGGGGGGGGAGAGGGGGAGGGCGGGCGAGAGAGAAAGAAAGAGAGAGAGAGAGCGAGAGAGAGAGAGAGAGAGAGAGAGAGATCCTTTTTGGATGTGCTATTCCTCTTTGACGCCAAAATATTTTTCAAATAGTTTTACACTGAAACATTTACAAAACTAGAATCAAGATTTTAAAAACTAAGATATCTTGACTGAATTTTCGTGGTAGAAACCACGCAGAAGTCATTCTGAATAAATAAAGATTTTGCACAGCACTTTAAAAAAAAATCATTATTATCAAAGAACTGCCTCAGATTCAAACAGAATGTTTGTCGTCGCGAGAAGTCTCGTATACTTGAGATTATAAAACTGAGCAGCCCTCTGGACAAACACACAAGGAAGGAAGTTATCATGAAGGGTATTGACAGTGGCTTTCAGACTGCGGCCACTCACGCTAGCAAACACACCAAGAAGCAGCTTTTCACAAAAATGCCAGATGGTACGGCCATCTGGTTGTGTGTGTGTGCGTGCGTGCGTGCGTGCGTGCGTGTGTGTGTGTGTGTGTGTGTGTGTGTGTGTGTGTGTGCGTGTGCGTGCGTGCGTGTGTGTGTGTGTGTGTGTGTGTGTGTGTGTGTGTGTGTGTGTGTGTGTGTGTGTGTGTGTGTGTGTGTGTGTGTGTGTGTGTGTGTGTGTGAGAGAGAGAGAGAGAGAGAGCGAGCGATTTCTCCAGATTGTACTCTAGCAAGGCAGTGTTTTCTCACTGAGAAACTGAAAACGGAAAAAAATATTACTTTCACTTAATGCCTATTAAACAAACAGGTAATCAGATGAGGTATTAATATCAAATCTCGAGAGAACTATCGAATTTATTTTACGAGCTCTGGGCCATCAACTTGAACTTAGTTTCAGCAATTTCTGGTGACTCACTTTCCACATTTTTTATGTGCTGAACGATCTTTCACAATGCAGAGTGTGTGTGTGTGTGTGTGTGTGTGCGTGCGTGCGTGCGTGCGTGCGTGCGTGCGTGCGTGCGTGCACTGACCACACCGCAGCAGAACCATACCCTACTGGCGTTTATGACAATCGAAAGGCAATTAAGAACAGAAAGCTTCACAAACAACCGAGAAATTACTCAGTATCGCTTTTCTTTCTTCGTCACAGTCTCCTGCACTCGGAATCCCATTACAATTCAACACATATCCGGCGCGAGGAGAGTGACAAACTAATGAGGCCCAAACTCTGCCCAGAAACTCCTCATAACGCGCCGTCGCTGTGTGTTCTGTGTGGTTTGCACGCCGCTTTGATCAGCCATGTGGACAATGTGGCCATATTAATCTCCCAGCGCCAGAGTAAGGCTATCGCAGCGTAGGCATCAAATTTCCAGCCATGAGAGCCCGGGCCGACCTGTCTGGGTGCTGGATCTCGCAGAGACAGAGCTGCTAGAGCGGGAGAGACTAATGGATAGTGGAAGTAGACTTGCAGCATATTGCTGTACGTCAAAGATAGCGGCGGCTGCTCGTCTCGGGTTTTCGGCCCGACCACCTCGTTAGCGTGTTCAACTCACAATAACAGTAACTCAAGAGGATTGTCCGAAATAGAAAATAATGGCGGCCTACGCTGATATAAATATTCCACGTTTGACGGCAGATCAGTTCAGTTCAGTTCTAAAGATAACATACCTTAACACGCCTACAACTGAAACGTCGACAACAACAACTGAAGGAAAAAAAAAAAAAAAACCGCCCTACTGACTTTTACATACGTTCATATTCTGACTCATCTGTGCAACGTGTAAGCCGATCTGGTCTGAAATCTATCACCCATTTGATGTAATAGACGACTCCACTGACTCGGCAAGCCCCGAGCCCAAAGTCCAGCTCCTTTACTCTGCCCTGTATTGGCAAAACACAGTACGTCCTTGACGTCATTTTATGGAAAAGGGGGTGATTTCAAGATGAAAGAGATTGACGTAATGGCCTATTTCCTCAAATTACGTCAATGGACTTACTGACGGTTTTCTTTTCCATGTTTCAGTCATGTGCCGGATTCCCTCGTTGCGGTGTCCGTCAAAACCTCAGACCACGCCATGTTGTGTGCTCATTATGCCGCTGGACGCGATTGGATGAATTTGGGGGGCTCGGCCCTATTGATTGGCAGGAGTAGGGTCGTGGGTCTTTGGGGGTTTAACGTCCTTTTCCACCACATAGGGTGATATCAAAGACGGGGCAACGATGAAAAAGCCAGCACAAATATTTGGCCCCAGCGGGGATCGAACTCACGACCCAAGCATTAGAAGTCCAACGCTCTACCATTCGGCCACCCCGGCTCCCCCGTCCATTACGGACGGGAAAAAAAGATAACAGACAGAGGAAGAATGACACACACACACACACAAAATCACCAGTTAGTGTCATCGTTGTGTACTGTGTATCATTAAAGACAACGCCGGAAACACTGAAATCGTGTTCTCTGTGAGAAATTTACATCTTGGTAATGAAAGGTTAATCGGTACTTGTCTGATACAAACTATTAGGAATTAAATAACAAAAGCATTTGATGCCAAGATTCTCTTGCTTTCCGAAGAAAATAGTCTTCTGAAGTAAGGCAGGCCGGGACAGCCGAATGATACAGCGTTGGACTTTCGATGCTCGGTTTGTGTGTTTGAATCCCAACTGAGGCCAAATAATTATTTGTGCTGGCCTTTTCCTCGCTGCCCCGTCTTTGATAACGCCCGCACATGGTGGAAAAGGGCGTTAAATTCCCAAACACCCACCCAATCCACCGTTCTGAAGTAAAGAAAATGTTAAGTGAGCCAAAAACAACAACAACAACAACAACAAAACCAAAAACAAACAAAAAAACAAAAAAAAAACAAGCAAACAAACAAAATCAGCGGCAGCAATGCTGATTTTCATGTGGAACGGAGCGGTCTAGTGGTTAAGACTTTGTCGCCAATGCGAGAGGTCAGGTTCGAGTCCCACTCGGGGCGAAGAATTTTTCTTTCTCGTACGTGGAACCGTCCATTCGGGCCGATCGTCGGGGGTTCTCTCCGGATACTCCGGCGTCCTCCCCTTCTGCTTTGGAAATTTTCAGTCCACAAAAATGGAAAATGAATGCAATTCTAAATTTCCGAAACTTCAATTCGACACAGAGTGCTTCCATTTTCAAATTTGAGTAGCACCGAGTGTTTCCCACTCGGGGCGAAGAATTTTTCTTTCTTGTACGTGGAGCCGTCCATTCAGGCCGACCGTCGGGGGTTCTCTCCGGGTACTCCAGCGTCCTCCCCTTCTGCTTTGGAAATGTTCAGCCCACAAAAATGCGGGAAAATGAATGCAATTCTAAAATTCCGAAACTTAAATTGCTGTGCTGGCACTTCACACCACGTGATTGTAATGTGTTCATGTCCAGTGTGTGAGAGACTGCGTGTGATTCATGTGAGCGTGCGTGTAGGGTTGATCTCCGGGCGCTTTGAGCCAAATATCTGAGATAAAGCGCCCATATTAATGTAATTATTATTATCACCTTCTTCACTTTGGAGGGTTCTCACTTCCATTCCGGGGGAGCCGGGGTGGCCAAATGGTAGAGTGTTGGATTCTCAATGCTCGGGTCGTGAGTTCGAATCCCGCAGGCTGGGGCCAAATATTCAGTTGTGCTGGCCTTTTTTCTCGTTGCCCCGTCTTTGGTATCACCCTTATGTGGTGGAAAAGTACGTTAAACTCCCAAACACCCACCCACCCCTCACTTACATACCGCTTTGCATGTCTTCTTGGGTAGAAGGACGCCGCACAAGACGAAAGGGAAACACCGGAAACGGTAAAAATGCTTGTCCTTCACCAGCCTACGGGGGCGATTTGCTGTGAGAAATCAGCCGAGACGAAAAGCGCAACAAAATGTCCAATCACTGCTACAACGCACGCACCAGTTCCTCGGCCCACGTTAGCGAGAGCATAAACAACAGCCGCGATTACCGGCAGAAAGACAAGAAGTGCACAGAGTTTTAGCTACTCCGCCCTGTGGCTATCGTACATTATGAGTCCCCCATCGTCATGGTCTGTAGTCAAAACGGACGATAGTGTTTCCAGTGTTACTCAGATCCAAATAGTATCACAGCTAGGACAGAGTTTTTCCAACCAGCAGCACGGACTTTGCCAACCGACACTGCAGACAGTCCAATGCACCATCTCACGAAGTGCGGTCAGCTTGGCACGAGTGTTTCCAAATCTAATCCGTTTTAAAACTGAGTAGCACCGCTAGTACAGGGTATCTCCAAACATCAGCACATAGTGAGCAGACCGGACAACACATCATCCAGGACTGTCCACTATACCAACAGCTAAGGATGACGACGTGGCCATCGGAAACGCCTCTACACACCAAACTGTACGGCCCTCAGCGGGAGCTGGAGTGGACAGCAGACTTCATGCTCAGAACTGAACACCCAGTGTGACCAAGAGACGAACGACAACAACAACAACAACAGCACAGAGTGCTTCCATTTTCAAATTTGAGTAGCACAGAGTGTTTCCAACTCAGTTCAACCTTTTTCGGCGTAAAACTGATAAAAGTGCCGTTTATCTACCAGACAACGACTTTGATAACGTGTTACTACCACGCAAAGACGTATGAATGTTCATATTAAAAACATACGGCTGTACATAAGCACCACCAAAGACCATAAAATCTTCTCCTTGACCTACCGCTGCATTCACAACGCTGCCTCCACGTATCTGTAGGAACTGATTCCTGTGTACCAGCCAGCGCGCAACTTGCGGTCCGCAAGTTCTCTCCGTCTTCGGCTCCCTTCGGCTGACGGCACCAGTAAGAAGAGGTCTGGTACACGGTCTTTCAAAAATGCAGCTCCCAAACTGTGGAACTCTCTTCCTGAGTCAGTGAAGGAGGCAGTCAGCATTACCGCATTCCGGAAGCGCCTGAAGACTCATGTCTTCAGAGCATCACCAAAGTAATCATATTCATGTTTTTTGGGGGTTTTTTTAGCTTTCTTTTAAAAACCTGCCATTAAGCTCAGTGAGCACTCAGTTAGGGTGGAGCCGTGTGCGATACCGAGTCTCCATCATCATCATCATCATCGTCGTCGTCGTCGTCGTCATCATCATCATCGACATCAATCGAACTTTTGAACTTGATTTGGAACACTACAAAGGAACACTATATCTGCAAACCCACATCCATGCAGACGCAGAAACAAGACATGTGCTACCGTCCGAAAGTTACCCGGTCTTATAAACAAACATTCGCATACAGTGGTTTATCCAAGCCACAAATCAGTATCATTTTTGGTATCACGAAAAGGCTGGTGCTCTTTTCAACTTTTGAGGGTGGGTGGGTGTTTAGGAATTTAACGTCCCTTTCCACCGAGTAAGGCTACCGTTCGGCTATCCCGGCTCCCCCCGTCAAACTTTTGAAGCAGGTAGCACCGAAAAGACCCCCCTCCATTTTGGCTGCACCCCGTGATCGTCAACTTTTCCAGACGTTTTTCCTCCGGTGTAATGTCGATCGTTGTGTCTGTATCATGCACTGTTCGGCCAGAAACAAATGGCACCCAAGGCGGAGTGCGCTAGGTCGTCCAGAAAGCCCTGATCACTCTCTTTTTATACCGTGAAGACAATCAGCGTTGCTAGTGTTAATATCGAGCTCGTCCTCATAATGCTTGCTCCCTCCCCCTCCCCTCCCCCCCCCCCCCAACCAAACCCTTCCCATTCCCTCGGGGCCGTCAGGGTGACATCAAACATACGGCGCGTGGAACATCACGTCCAACAGAAGAAACAGGAAAGTGCGATGTGGGGTTCAGCTGAAATGTACACGTGCATTATCCAAATGATTATATATTACAAAAGCCATTTTTTACGTTTAGGAACATGCGTTCGTGACTGTGTCTGTGCGCTCGACATAGTCTGTCTTGATGATTAGTTAAGCTCTGAATGTAATGAATTGCCGTCTGCAGGCGAGCGAAATGCGAATGCGGCCGTCACGCAGTCCCAAACCACATGGACCTCCATAGCATCATTATATCATCATCCCCATCTTCATCATCAAATGTCATAAAGATGCGCACCCGACTCTAGGTAAACTCGGACTGAATCCGGCTTGTACTGCAAACAACCTGTAAGAGACGTGAAAATATATTTAAAGGGGTTGGAACAGGGGGTTTGGGTTCACAGCAGCATAGCGCTCGAATGTGTACACAACAACAACAACAACAAAAGGTTATGCCTCTGTTTTGTCACCGTGTTGTGCCTTTGCTTCTATTAAAACTATGGAGGTGCTAATTAATTCTGATACAAACAGAACATTGAATTCTTTTTCAACTCGGGGGGCAGGGATAGCCGAATGGTATAGAGCGTTGGACTTTCAATGCTCGGAGCGAGAGTTCGAATCCCGTCTGGGGCCAAATATTTGTGCTGGCCTTTTTCTCTTTGCCCCCGTCTTGGATTTCACCCATACATGGTGGAAAAGGACGTTAAAATCCCGAAAACCCACCCACCCACCAAATCTCAAGGCCATGCTATTTTTGACTGAGCAAATTGATGCAGGCAGCTCTGCAACGCCGCCATCAGCTGCCGCTCATGGTTCGCCTAGTGAAGTGAAGTGAGCAGAAAGAAATAAATGACCCGCAAGCGTGCTGGGTGGCAACAGAGAATCCATCGAGCAACGGAAAGGACGCATGCGCACTGTCCTGCGCATGACACACTTCCTGTTTTCTCTGCGGGGAATATCCTTAATGCTGTAGACTCCGAATAAATTTTGAATAGTTTTGACTTTGTATGCATTTCACGTGCATGTATCCGTCTGAACATTGGTTTGTTTTTCTTGTAGGGTATGGTGGCTAAAAAAAAAACCGTTTCCTTAAAGAAAAGATGTGTCATAGAATTTGCATTCGTTTCAGTCTTTTAATTTTTTTTTATTGGAAGTCTGTCAAATCTGCATGTTTGTCGTAAAAATACACTGGCTTTTTGTAGAGGCTGACAGGAACTTGATTCTTACTCTTGTGTGCAACAGAACAAAAACGCATTTTGGAAAAAAAAAATTGCGAAACAGACATGACATACGGGCGGTTATCGTATCAGAGACAAAGTGAAAGTTCTAGATGTGGTGAAGGCACCCCGCCCCCCCACCCCCATCCTCCACACCACATCCTGAAAAAAGAGAAAAAAACAACCCCTAAAGAAGTGCGTTTCCTTAAAAGAAAACCACTCAGGTAAAACAGAAATGACACAAAGGAACACCATATTTGCAAACCCACAGATAATATTCATACAGACGTATTTACTATGTAGAACAAACGCATGCACAAGACGTTCGCTGCCGTCCGAAAGTTATATTGAACATTCGCATGCAGTGGTTTACCCACGCCACAAATCAGTATCACTTTGGTCCATATGATCAGTGTCACAATTCTGTTTATCACAGGGTCATCCATGTAGATTTCAAATCATCAGTGTTTATTGACGTCTGTGGTGATTGTTGTCACGCTAACAATGGCAAATGTACAAAGTGGTTTATCCACGCCGAAAATGAGAATTTGCTTATTATTACTAATAATTCACTAACACGATCAGTGTCAAGATGGTGTTTATCATCCTGTTATCAATGTTTAGCATTGCATTTTATGGACGCCAGTGACTACGGTGATTGTTGCCACGCTAACAATGGTGAATATACAAAGTGGTTAATCCACGCTACAAATAAGAATAATTTTTGTATCACTAATAATTCACTAATACGATCAGTGTCACGATAGTGTTTATCACTCGGATATCAGTGTTTAACATAGCGCGTTATTCACGCCAGTGTCTAAGGTGATTGTTGTCAGGCTAACAATGGTGAATATAAAGTGGTTAATACACGCCACAAATCAGATTATTTTTCATACTACTAATAAATCACTAACACGATCAGTGCCACGATACTATTTATCACCCGGTTATCAATGTTTAACATAGCGCGTTATTGACGCCAGTGTCTACGGTGCTAGTTGTCAGGCTAACAATGGTGAACGAACAAAGGTCGCAATAAATCGCCCGCTGCCGTGGCGGCTGCAGGCTGAAGATGGGATCAACAACAAAGAAGGTAATCGGGCAATCCAGCGCCCGAACAGAGTCCTCAAACCTAATCGCCACAAAAAGACACACAGAGTAGCTTGCTCTGCCGGGGGCCCTTCTTGTCTGGAACACGATTAACTGGGCATTATTCGAGCCAAAAACAGCAAAAGCTTCTATTGCGCAGTTTCTTCCCATCCCTCCCCAACCCCCCCCCCCCCAAAAAAAAAAAAAACAAAAAAAACCTTATGGCTGTCAGGCGGACTTGGCGTCATGAAGCCAGTGCCGGAGACACTAGACGTGTTTGCTCAACACCGACGCTGGAGAAAAGCCTTGGCCAGCTTCAAGCCAGGAGCTCAGGGAGGTAGCGCTTTATTGATGGGTGCACACAAGGCACGATAATTTGCCGATTACATGCGGAGAGCGGCCAATGAAGGGGAAAGGAAGGATCTCAACATCTCGAGAGAGCAGAAGAAACTCACGGCCCGTGGGAGATCGGGAGAGAGAGAGAGAGAGGGGGGGGGGGTGATGTTGAAGAGGTAGGAAGGGACCTGGCCAAGTAATAGGAAGAGGAGGGGGAAGGAAATGGAAGAAAATGCCGGTATTTGAAGAGAGATTTTCGCTGGTCGGGACAAGAAGGGAGCAAGGCACGCGGCCTTTTAGACGGCTTTGGAGGCGGCCGGCTATCGTTTGATTAACGCGACTCCGCCACTGTCGGAGGGGCAATAGGGGAGGCAACCCTTCATGTAAGGGCGATAATTCATTACGTTTCCTCTTGGCTTGTTGTGGGGCAGGTCGTGACGGCGCCCGGTGTGTTTTGGCATGCGATCACCAGACGTCGATCATGGAAGGTGACGGACGTAAGGATTCAAGGCTCCTGGCGGTAGTACTGGTAGTGGTGCACGGGGGTGAATCACGTTACTTAACGGTGTACGAAGAGAACGGAGTAAACGAGGAGGAGGCATCTATTATAGGCGAGAGATGAGAAAATAGTCTGGGTTTTTTTTGTTGTTGTTGTTTTGGGGGAGGGGGGGGGGTCTTGCACAAAAAACTTTACTCTTCTGCAGAAAAAACCTGAACAAAAGCCACTTTTCAGCAGAAGAAACAACACCTATGAAAAAAACCTGGTTTTCTGAGAAAAATAATCGGCAAAAATGGCACTTTTCTGCAGAAAATCTGACTTTCTGGAAAGAAAAACGACTTTCCTGCAGAAAATCGATAGTCTTTTTGCAGAAAGTCGTTTTTTCTGCAGCGGAGGAAAACTACCAGTTTGACATCTCCCTCTAATGATAGATGTATTCTTCTCGTACATTCCGTTCTCCTCGTACATCTTCAAGTCACGTGGTTTATGCCCATGTGGCGGTAGTGGTGGTGGTGGTGGTTGTGGTACCTTCTTGACTTGGTTAGCAGTCACAGCGGTGACGCCATAGAGGGGTTGGGAGAGGTGGGATTAGGACAACCGGCGGTGACGCTAGAGAGGGGTTGGAAGTGGTTGGAAGCGGTGGTGTTAAGGACGCTTGTGTTGCATGCTTGTGAATCAAGATCGAAATGTACCCGCCCTGGTCTCGATCCTGCGGAAAATCCCCCACTGAGGCGCGTGCACAAAATCTATGGGAGAGCGTGTCTCCTCATCTACGTTTAACAGCCGCACAAAGCGAAAGCTATGGGCGGAAAGTTTTCGTCTTTTCACGGAGAAACTTTCTTCTAGAACTTATTCTAGTTCTCAATGGATACAATGGGATCTAAATTCTGAAACTTGAATAGCTGAGCTGAATCTTCGCACCATGGTTTTTTTTTGTGTTTTTTTTTTTTTTTGGGGGGGGTTGTTGTTGTTGTTGTTGTTGTTTTCTTTTTTTAAATTGTGCTGATATCCGGTGTGTTAGAGAATGCGTGTGATTCACGTAAGCGTGCGTGTTTATATAAGTAGTAGTAGTTGTAGTAGTAGTAGTAGTATGATGATGATGGTGAAATCCTCCTGAGAATCTTTGATCGGGTTGCTACACCCTGAAAAAAACCGAGGGTTTCGCGGAAAGAACTTCCAAGTTCACACAAGAATGGACACTTTTTCATGTGATTGACACTTAAAAATTGTACATTACAAGTCATGACAACTGGAAAATGCTGCTCCAACCGCGAAAGAGATATTTTGCTTGTTTGTTTGTTCATTCGTTGCTACGTTGTTGTTGTTGTTATTCTTCTTCTTCTCCTTCTTCTTCTTCTTCTTCTTCTTGACGTTGTTGTTGTCCTTGCTGTTGTGTTGTTGTTGGTGATGGTGGTGGTGGTGATGGGACTAACACTGAAGAATACATACTTGTATTTTCCGTCAGTGTTTTTCCTCAGTGAATAATACAGGAAACAGCCTCCATCCGCCAAGCTTCACAAAGTACAGTTTTAAACCTTCACCCACCGTTTAAAAAAATAGTACAGATGTAAAACTAGACCAGACCTGAAACCACGTCACGTTCGTCCACGTCTCACGAGAAGAGCCGGACATTTCAACTCAATTAACAGGCCCAAGAACGGGAACTGTGGTCCTGGGGGGACACTGATCAAGTCCTCGCTGTCAGATCCCTATTGTAAAACGGCACCTCATGCGATAACACTTTTTCTCCTCTTCATTCAGACGTTAAAAACGAGCAAGTGGCTGGGGAATATCATTTTGCCGTGAAGACAGAGCGGCGATGGGGAGGAAGGGGTAAAAAGAAGAAGAAGAAGCAATCACACGGTGTTTTGTCAGGAAGCAGGAAGGTGGGGTTTTCAGCTGCAGCACATTTTTATTAATCGTTAAAAAAAAATCGGGAGTGGTTTGACTGGGGGTGATCAGGGCACGGCTAAGGAAACCTTTGATGTCCAAAGTAAATTGTTGCGGTGCGCGATCGCGCGGTATTCTGGGCAAATGCGAGAGAGAGAGAGAGAGAGGCTGAATAGAGAGGCTGGAAGGCTGAATGAAGGAGCGGGGTTTATTGCGAGGGACTTAGAAATAATATGAGGGCAGGGAAGCGGAAAACACAGACCCCCCACAGAATCAACAATTCACAATTTCTCAGTGGTACTGGCTTATGGAAAAGTAAACTGATAGACCAACAAGATGGTGACGACAGCAAAGATGACGAGGACAACGTCGATGAAAAGAGGGATGATAACCCCGACGACGACGACGACGATGATGAAGAAGACGATGATAACGTCGACAACGACGACGATGATAATGATGATGATGATTTAGACAGTTTCAGACTCAGGACGATAAAGACGATGACGACGACGACGACGACGATGACGTCTTGACGACGACGCTCCACAACGACGACGATGACGGTGATGATGTTGGTTTAAATGGTTTAGGGCTCAGAGTTGTGAAGCAAAAAACTTTTTGCTGTTGTTGTTTTTGTTTCTGTTTTTCTTTTAGGTGAACTTGAACCGATGACAAAGTGCAAGTAGAAACCGAACGGCCATTCTCTAACAATACGGCGAGACTGATGCTGATGGTGTTGCTGATGCTGGTGCTGCCAACAGTTTGACGAGCGTGACCACACGGTGGTCAGAGTCGCAACCCAAGCGCTTTGGGCTGATGAGCCCTGTCTTTCTCCACGTCACGGAGGTCTTGGGTCTACCAATACTTGGACAAACTGAAGGGAATGGTGATCATACGGGGGATGCACACCCAAGGACTTGATTCCACCTTTCCACTTATCTACACACACACACACACACACACACACACACACACACACACACACACACACACACACACACACCATGACTGCGCCAAGAGAAGGAGAGAAGCAATATATAACCGCTTATACAAACAGTGACATTAAACATCCATGATGCTCCCCCCAAATTTCTGCCCTCCCCTGTCTCTGGCCCTATGTTTGTCTCTGCTCCAACGTTCTAAAGGTTCACCTTCAGTGGAACTACTCACTCTCTGACCTAACTTCCGGTCACGAATCATATCGCGAGAACCATACCTCACCCCTACCTCAATCAAACATTCTGGCCTTACACCCAGTGTTGTTTGAGATGACACGCAGGGTCTCCTAGCGTGTTTTTGCTCGTTTCCCTGTCCATTCTCGGCTACCCAAAGTCAACGCCTGTTGACCCAGCATCCACTGTCCGTCCACATGACTGGAGCCGACCCGATTCCCGCCAAGGAAATGACATATTCATGCGACAGCGTCCGTCTGCCTTGTGCCGGGAAATGAGTTCACTTGGCTGCCGATTGTCCACGCGAAACTAGGCGTAAAGTTGCTGTTGATGTTGTTGTTGATATTGTTGATGTTGATGGTGGTGGTAGCAGTGCTGGTTGTTGTTGTTGTGTGAGTGCCAATGTGTGTGTGTGTGTGTGTGTGTGTGTGTGTGTGTGCCCAGCGTGATTCGTGTTTTTGTGAGAGTCGCGCCTCTGCTACTACTAAGACCCATAACTCCAAGTGGAGCATAGGCCATCGACGACCCTTCGCCATCGCACTCTGTTCTGGGCTACTCTTGCCACTCCAGTCCAGTTGATCCCCTGTTTGCATAGCTCTGCCTCAGTGTCCCGCCTCCAGCTGTTGCGAGGCCGGCCTCTCTTCCCTTTTCCCCTGCGGGTTTCATGTCAAGGCTGTTGTTGTCCTGGGTGTTAGAAGCGGGGTCGGCCTTGCAGCTTCCTTTCGGCTTTCACTGCACTGCGTCATAGGTCTCCGGGATGGAGACCCTTCCTCTTCCAGGTGAATGTCTTGGTTTGTTGCCGTCGATGTTTCTTTAACTAAATCTGTTTTACAGGTAGGAGTGTTAACCCCACGCAAACCCATTTAGCCTCTGGGAGAGATGATCCACCTTCGTATGACCTCTACCCTTTGACCTGTCCAGCATGGGTGACCCTGCCAGGAGCATGTGCTCCCGCTGGCATAGTTCTCCGGGTCATTGAGGTACACAAACCACTTCCCCGCGTCAAGGGGTGGACCGTGTAGAGTCGCGCCTCGCTTTATCTTCTTTCTTTTTTTTTCTTTTTTTTCCTGCCACAACTCTTTGCCGGCTTCAGTGGTGTTCCTCCCTGGTAATGGCTGAAATCCACGGAGGGCTCGGAAGTTGGGGCAATTTTTATTATGCATGATGGTGCAGATGAGGATGATGGTAAGATGATGCTATGGAGGTCCGTGTGGTTTGGGACTGCGGGACAGGGCCGCATTCCACGCTTCCTGTCATAAATATCCCGGCATCAACCAGGCCCGGGAACTACGGCACCTGCGGTGCCGGCCGTGTAATCATTCACATCATAAGACGTGTCATACCAAGGGAAGCACCCACAAAGTCGCACCCGTGAAGTGGGTGAAGCACGGCTGTGTGGCAACGGCCTCCCCATTGGGCCCATAGCACACCCGCTCTGGGTAGGAGCCGACCTAGGTAGGAAAAATCCCGCTTGCCTCGGCTGGGACTCGAACCCAGGTCTCCCGGTCCATAGTCCGAAGTGCTAACCACTACACTACGGGGGCCGGTTACTTTATCACTATTATCATCATTATTATTAATGATGGTGGCTGATTGTTCCGGTCACGACAAACTTAATGCCACCAGGGATTTACTCCCAGCAAAAATATCATACGAAACTTTTACTCGGGAGTAAAAACATCGTAAGACAGAAGTACTCCTGAGACAAGGCAATATTTCCGTCGTTCGAGCTTTTTACTCCCGAGTGAGAATTTCTTCTCTGGTTTTACTAAAGAGTGAATTCCTTGGGAAGCAAAATTGCCTTATTACACCGGTGACTAGATGTCGCGAAAGTATCCACACCGTTTTGTGACGCACCTCTCTAACGTGTATTCATTTACAACGGGAATAAGAGCCAGCGAGATGACACGAATTGTCAGCGAAGGATTTGTTGCGAGTACCTGGGTCTCGACCCAAGGTACTTGCACTTGGCCACACGGCTCCACTCGAGGTCAACTGGGAACACTAACTGCCGGCTTAGAGCTCCCCGGGTTCCAATATTCCTCTGCTCCTAATCTGTTCTGTCGGGTTCCTTGGTCGGGGAGATTACTCTCAGATTTTCCTGGAGTATTGTAATACCCGTAGGAGTAAAAGTGTCTGCAACCTTTGGCTTTCATAACGTGTGCTATGGCGAGTAGCGGTATATTGAATTACCGCGGTACTTAGCGGTCTCCCTGTGGATCTGTGTAGGCAGTGGACGTCAAAGGCCAATATTCAGGACTATAATGCTATGGTCACAAATCGTTTTGAACCCTTTTGGAAATGTCTAACAACGTACCGCTTGTGGGCTTTTTTGGTAGTGTCTAACAACATCCCGCTTGTGGACTCTTTTGGGTGTGTCTAACATCATTTGGCTTGTGGACTCTTTTGATTGTGTCTTACAACATACAGCTTGTGGACTCTTTTTGGTTGTATCTAACATCATACCGCTTGAGGACTCTTTTGTAATTGACTAACATTCTACTGCTTGTGGACTCTTTTGTATGTGTCTAACATCCTACCGCTTGTGGACTCTTTTGGGTGTGTCTAACATCATTTGGCTCGTGGACTCGTTTGGTTGTGTCTAGCATCATTTGGCTTGTGGACTCTTTTGGGTGTGTCTAACAACATGCCGCTTGTGGACTCTTTTGGGTGTGTCTAGCAACATACCGCTTGTGGACTCTTTTTTTGGTGTGTCTAACAACATACCGCTTGTGGACTCTTTTGGGTGTGTCTAACATCATATCGCTTGTTACTCTTTTGTTGATTTAACATCATACCGCTTGTGGACTTTTTAGTTGTGTCTAACAACATACCGCTTGTTAACTTTTTTGGTTTGTCTGACAAGCATACCGATTGTGGAATCTTTTGGTTGTGTCTAACATCGTACCAGTTTAGATTTTGAATTTTAGCTCGCACAGCCTGCCGATGGCAGTGTGTTGCATTCTGAGCTCTGCTGAGATAGACTAGTTCCAGCGTGCAATTTCTGTCCTAAGAGTTAAGTACGGCGGATACAGATATGTGACTGACAGGAGACTGGCCTCATCTGACCTGTCTATAGCCAACACGGCTTCATCATTTTTTAACACACATGAAACACAGATTCGACTTCGCCATTAAATACTATGGCAATGCTGATTCTGGCCAGAGTTGCTTCTTTTCTCAGTTTTACAGACATAGGGCCCCTATTTCAGAGAGAGAGGGGGGGGGGGGAGACGGGAGGGGGGAGAGAACGAACGGTCGGTGGTCTAGTGGTTAAGAGATTTGTCACCAATGCGAGAGGTCAAGGGTTCGAGTCCCACACGAGGCAAAGAATTTTTCATCTCGTATGTGGCACTGTTCATTCGGGCCGATCGCCGGGGGTTCTCTCCGGGTACTCCGCCTTCCCCCCTCTCTCTCTGATTTGGAAATGTTCAGCCCACTAAATTTGAAAAATAAATGCAATTCTAAATTCCGAAATTTAAATAGCTGAGCTGACCCTTCGCACCACATGATTGTAATGTGTTTATGTCCAGTGTGTGAGAGAATGCGTGTGATTCACGTGAGCGTGCGTGTTGGATTCAGTTCGCGGCGCTTTGAGGCGATTCAGGAAGTTGGGTAGAGCGCCTATACAATACTCATTATTATCATTATTATTTCGCAACGGAAAAGATTTGTCCATACAACGGTCAGTTTTCAATCTGCAGTTACTACACAACAGAGAGAGAGAGAGATTTCATTTTCAAAGCTACAAGATTAGGTACATGGTCCTGTTTCCAGTCTTGTCTTTGAAACACTACACTGATAAAACAATAGAAAGGAAGTCGCACAGTAATCAAAAGGAGGGTGGGTGGGTGTTTGGGGGTTTAACGTCCTTTTCCACTACATACGGGTGATATCAAAGACGGGGCAACGATGAAAAAGCCAGCACAAATATTTGGCCCCAGCCGGGATACCTACTCACGACCCGAGCATTAGAAGCCCAAGGCTCTACCATTCGGCCACCCCGGCTCCCCCCAATCGAAAGGAACAAACGTACAGAGAGAGAGAGAGAGAGAGAGAGAGAGAGAGAGAGAGAGTGACAATGACAATGACAATGACAATGATCCTTTATTTATCAATGGTAAAGCTATTGGCACAATTACCATTTTCAAACTTGCCGTTGCTACTCTAAATTACAAGAGAGAGAGAGCGAGAGAGAGAGAGAGAGAAAGAAAAAAAATCAAGCAACCAAAACAAGCAAACAAACAAACAGTCAAAGACAATCGCCGAGCAAACAACCAAATAAAAGCCAGTACGCAACGGAATAAGAGACTACATCTACGTTCAAACAAAGTTAAAAAAAAAAATTACATACTCTCTCTCTCTCTCTCTCTCTCTCTCTCTCTCTCTCTCTCTCTCTCTCTCTCTCTAAGTAACGGCTATAATAGAATGTGTGTGTGTGTGTGTGTGTGTGTGTGTGTGTGTGTGTGTGTGTGTGTGTGTGTGTGTGTGTGTGTGTGTGTGAGCTTTGCATTTTGTTTCTGGTTTCGCATTACTCTTTTTTGTTTTTTGTTAACCAGTGTTGTACGTTTTCTTTGCTTTTTTGCCAGTAGTTCTTTTCTTTTGTAGCAACGGCAGATTGAAAATTAACCATGGTATGGCTAAATCTTTTCCGTTGAAAAATAAAGTTCGTTCGTTCGTTCTCTCTCTCTCTCTCTCTCTCTCTCACACACACACACACACACACACACACACACACACACACACACACACACACACACACACACACCAGTAGACAGCAGGTGTCATCATTACAAGAGAGAGAGGCCGGGGGGGGGGAGAGGCCGGGGGGGGGGGAGAGGCCGGGGGAGAGGCCGGGGGAGACTGAGAGAGACTTTACAAGCTAATTTTCGCGACCTGCAAGTAACACTAATTCACTCTTGAAAAACCCCGGGAATAGCTTTCGGTGACTAAAGGCCCGTAAAATTGACCATAAACATTTGCCAGGTTATGTTAGCCGTAGTGAATGCGAAAAATCGATGGAGTGCTTATTACGTCGAGTGAATTCTCTCGGTTGGAAGAATGTCCCTATCACTTGACACTGCCGGCAGCTGCCCGTCTATACCGGAGGGAGGTGAAAGAAACAGCAAGAGAAGAGAACTTTTGCACGACGTGTTAGTACGATAGCTGCTGACGACCTCCACCACAGAAACCAATCACCTAGTTCTAGTCGGGAGGGGGGTGGGGGGGGGGGGCTACGCACCACAGATACGGATGTCGAAGAAAATGTTATATATTCCTATTAAACATAATGCTGTGCATAACACCCTAGAAATGCTTTAAAATTCACGGTAAAAATCACAAAAATCCAGCAGCCAAAGACTCACGTGTAGGACAAATGTAAACACATTCCGATATTCCTTTTTTCTCTCTCTCTTCTTGGCAATGCTAAGAGCGACCACCTACCCCATCATTCCTCTGTCGTCTGCCAGCTCTTGTGCCAGCGGCGCATGAATACAAATAGTCAACATATCAGGCTCATTTTACTCTGTTTGCTAGGCCTGGCATGAAGCTTATTTACAAAGCCAACAGACAACCTCAGATTGCCATTTTTTACTATGCACACAATTTTAGAAGGGGCAAAAGGTGTGCCCTGTACTAAGTGGAATTGTTACTACAAGTCCCAGTAGCTATTAGTTGTACTTTGGTTTTGATGCTTTATTTCGGGACGGTAGAAGATACTGGTAGCAATAACCATTTTTTGAACAGAGAGTGAGAGAGAGAGAGAGAGAGAGATTCTGTGGCGGAGTTTGCCAAAGTGCACGAGGCTCCGCTGAACCCGGGGCACAGGTGGAGAAGAGCTAATTTCATTGCTCGTGTTGACGGCTGCACCATCTTCGCCACAGCTTGCCCACCTGCTCGCACATGCATAACAGTGTCAACTGTCACCTGTGCTTGGAAGAGGGGTGGGTGAGGGGGAGGGGGGAGGAGGGGGGAGAGGGGCTGCTCTTTCTTAATTAACAGCTCAGTTATTCACTATAATAATATTCAGCCGGTTAACGTCAGCCTGCTCCAAAGTAATTGTTACATTTTAGAGAAGTTTCATGCTCAAAATTAATTACAAATCCACGCGCCAGCTTCAACAGGCAGTTTCTTTACACAGTTGTGGTGTCGCCAAATATCAGCAAGTATGTTCCCTACTATGTTCTAAGTATATACGTTGTACTGGCCCCCGTAGTGTAGTGGTTAGCACTTCGGACCATGGACCGGGAGAGCCGGGTTCGAGTCCCAGCCGAGGCAAGCGGGATTTTTCCTACCTAGGTCGGCTCCTACCCAGAGCGGGTGTGCTATGGGCCCAGTGGGAAGGTTGTTGCCACACAGCCGAGTTTCACCCACTTCACGGGTGCGACTTTGGGGGTGCTTCGCTTGATATGACACGACTTATGATGTGGATGATTACACGGCCGGCACCGCAGGTGCCGTAGTTCCCGAGCCTGGTTAATGCAGGGATATTTATGACAGGAAGCGTGGAATGCGACCCTGTCCCGCAGTCCCAAACCACACGGACCTCCATAGCATCATCTTACCATCATCCTAATCACCATCATTATGTATAATAAAAAATTGTCCCAGCTTCCGAGCCCTCCGTGGATTTCAGCCATTACCAGGGAGGAACACCACTGGAGCCAGCAAAGAGATGTACCAGCCAAAAAACAACAACAACAAAAAAAAAAAAAAAACATACAATATATATATATGGCCCTGTGCACAGTTGCCCAAACGTATTTCACTTCTTTTCCTTTCGTGTTTGTCATGATTTTTTTTAAGTCTGCCAAGGAAGGTATTAATAAGGATGACAATAATATTAATCTTCTAACCAGGTGTGCAAAACTGGATCAAAATGAGTACAAAGTTCAAAAACGTTGCTGCTTCCAAAGTTTAGGGTCTGTAGTCTCAACAAAATGCCACAA
>JACVVK020000209.1:0-27500 GCA_018292915.2 Batillaria attramentaria
AGCTCATCAGTATAGTGTGTCACCTCGCTGACCGACGGCCTGGAGAGAGCAACGTCACTGTTAACCTTGTTACCTTCTCAGACGACCCCTGATCCCGTGGTCAGCCTTGTCCAGACCGGACGAAGGGAAGGTACAGGGAAAGGGTTATCCTTTTTTTTCAACCAGCCAGCCGACGCGTCTGTTCCTCGTGGTGTGCTGTTGTGATAGACGTGACCGAATTTAGGTAGGATCTATCTCCTCTGAGAATATCGGCGGGACGTGCAATAATAGAACTTTTGCAAAATGTTTATGTTGAGTAGATCTATCTATCTATCTATTAAAACGTAAGGTTAGATTTTGATTTAATAGATATATGTATATATTAAAAGTGGTTTCGTGCGTTGTGAATTTACACCGGAACTGGTACTCGAAATACAGAAATGTATTAGTTTTGTTGTTGTTGTTGTTGGGGATATTTCCGTTGTTTTTTCTTCGTGTGTGTGTGTGTGTGTGTGTGTGTGTGTGGAGACTGGCCATCGAGGGGAGGACTTGGCGTGGCCGCTCAGACATGCGCAGAAGATGAAGGGGCACGCACGGGACGCCGGGAAGGAAACGGGTGTCTCCTTCCATGGCACGTACCGTTTTCCACCTTATATCCCACTCAACGTCCCAGACGCCGCCACAGAAAGTCGAGGACACAGATGTAAATGGGACCCGGTCGGCTAAAGGTTGTTGTTGTTACTCTGTTGCTATTGCTTTGTTGTTATTGTATTTGTTGCTTCTTTGTTGCGTAATAAATACGTATACAGAACCGATAATCTACAGAAGTGTGCTTTTCATGAGGAGGAGTGGATTTAAAAAGCAAGAGTCAGTGCAGATTTTGTTTCGGAAGTTGGCGGGATAAAAGCCGTGAAGAATATGCGGAGATGTCTTATAACTGAAGTACTGGTATGATGCTGTCTCTCATCGCTTATTGTGATCTTGAAAGTCTTGAATCTAAGAGAGAAAAAAACTTACATAATTTTTGTATGTAAAGTTTCTTTTTCTTAAGTTCAGAACTTTGGAAACATGAACTGTCTCAACCACAATAAACAACCAGAGAAGGCGTTTATGATCGATGTCTTAGTGTCATAAAACTTCTATTTTCATGACACTAAGGCATCGCTCATAAACGCCTTTGGTTATACATGCAATTTTTAAAAGCCGTACACAAAAAGACATTATAGCAAAAACAAAATGGTTAATTCTATGCCCCAAAGGACCAGTTTAGCTTTCAATTAACTTCCCTAAACGTCCCAGCCAGAAGGTGGCAATTTTGAGATGATCCCGGCAAGCAGTGTTTGTTTCAATATTGCGAATCTTGGAAACCGGCTCAACGGTCGTCTGTTTGCTCCGGATACAAAGAACTAAAGACTGTGTATCAGTAGAGTGACTTCCTCAAACCCAAACACAGTCTAGCCAGAAGAAAAGCAGAGGATAAAAGAGCGCCACAAGTTTGTCCACAGAGCTCAAGATAGCCGGGCCGATCGCCTGTAGCACCCTCGTCAGTATCTACAGCTCCTCTACTGCTGATGGCATAGGCTCCAAAGCGAATTTATTCAAAACATTTGCCCTAACGATAGCCGTGACATTTACCAGCAAAGCGCAGTTTCCGTCGTACGAGGGACTTACCCAGTGATACGGTTAAGGACCTAGGGAGGGGGTTGAAGGGGGAAAGCTCCGTGTTTCCATGGAACTACATACGTCATTCTGGCCAGCCGGACAAGGCAGCCATTGATCCAGGGCTGTCCGGCTGGGGCTGCTTCTTTCAAAGTCAATTCTCCTTCTTTGATTTTATCGCCCCGTCTAGGGCATCCAGCACGCCAGCCAGCGCTCTGTTGCAGCCGGGCTGAAGACACTCGCTGGATCTCCCGTGTCCACACAGACGCCACACTTCGGTAGACATTGGTGTATTGGTTAAGTGGTCTCAACGTCCAACCAGAAAGAGTTGCCGGGAGACTTTGGTGTGTTGGTTAACTCGCTTAAACGTCCGGTCAGAAACCCGTATGTGGTGGAAAAGGACGTTAAACTCCCAAACACCCACCCACCCACCCACCCGGTCAGAAAGAGTTGCCCAGATTGCAGCCGGCTCAAGACACTCGCTGGGTCTCGCGTGTCCAGACATCGTTAGACCAGTAGCTTATTGGATAACTCGTCTCAACCTCCTTTCAGAAACAGTTGTCCTTACTGCATTGGCCGAAGACTGACTGTCGCTGAGTCTCCCACGTCCACAAAGACGCTACGAGCCGGTAGACATTGGTGTATTAGTTAATAATAATAATAATAATAGTAATGAGTATTGTATAGGCGCTTTACCTAATTTCATGAATCGGCTCAAAGCGCCGGGAAGTGAACCCAACACGCACGCTCATGCGAATCACAGGCATTCTCTCACACACTGGACATAAACACATTACAATCATGTGGTGTGAAGGGTCAGCTCAATTATTTAAATTTCGAATTGCATCTATTTTCATATTTGGTGGGCTGAACATTTCCAAAGCAGAGAAGGAGAAAGACGGAGTACCCGGAGAGAACCCCCGACGATCGGCCCGAAGGAACGTTGAGTGGTTTCAACGTCAGACGAGAAAGAGTGGCTCATTTTGCAATAGCTGAAGACACCCTCTGGGTCTCCAATGTCCACACAGACGCTACAAACCGGTAGACCTTGTTGTGTCGCGATTCAAGTCACTTCTCTAGACGTCCGGTCAGAAAGAGTCGCCAATATTGCAGCGGCTGGACTGACCATCACTGAGTCTCCCCTGTCCACAAAGACGCACCCATACGTGGTGGAAAAGGACGTTAAACTCCCAAATACCCACCCACCCACCCACGCTCCACAAAGACGCCACAAGCCGGTTGTTCTTGGTGTATTTTAGTGGTCTAAACGTCCCAAGAGGTTGAGTTGCCCAGATAAACATACGACACTGGCTGGATCTCCGATGTCCACAACGTGGCGTATTGGTAAACTCGCCTGAACGTCTGTTGCCTGGACTGCAGGTGCCTGAAAATACTTGATCTGTATCGCCATCAGGGGGAAAAAACCCAGAAAAATACTAAGTGTCATGGAATTGAAAGGCGTTTACGCGCTTTCCAGCCGGGGAGTTTTTTCGTGGCCACACAGACGCCACACGCCGGTGCAGACCCGTATTGTATTGGTTACATGGTCGCAACGTCCTGTCAGAAACAGTTGTTCTGACTGCAGCCGGCTGTAAACACACACACACACACACACACACACACACACACACACACACACACACACACACACACACAAGAAGTTAAGGAAGGTTTTGAGAGTGCAAACCGCTGAAAACACACACACACACACACACACACACACACACACACACACACACACACACACACACACACACACGTTAAGGAAAGTTTTGAGAGTGCAAACCGCTGAAAACACACACACACACACACACACACACACACACACACACACACACACACACACACACAAGTTAAGGAAGGTTTTGAGAATGCAAACCGCTGAAAACACACACACACACACACACACACACACACACACACACACACACACACACGTTAAGGAAAGTTTTGAGAGTGCAAACCGCTGAAAACACACACACACACACACACACACACACACACACACACACACACACACACACACACGTTAAGGAAAGTTTTGAGAGTGCAAACCGCTGAAAACACACACACACACACACACACACACACACACACACACACACACACACACACACACACACACACACACGTTAAGGAAAGTTTTGAGAGTGCAAACCGCTGAAAACACACACACACACACACACACACACACACACACACACACACACACACACACACACACTACCGCATGCACAAAGTCCCATCCGGCACATGCAGCCAGCGGCTTAGCCCCAAAGGCCAATGGGACAGGCAGAAGAACGATCACAGCCCGTACTTTGACAGTAAAATATTTCTCACAATCTACAATTTCAGCATGGAGATAAAGCGCCTTGGACGCCCGGTTACTGTGATTGACGGCCAGGCTCTTACTCAAGCCGAAAGTGACAAGAGCACGCGAGCCTATCAGACAGCCCGCCGTCCCGGCATGCACTGTTCGCATGGAACTCTGGGATAGCTGCCCGATGAGAATGTCAAAATTGTGCCACTTAAGACTGATAGATATGTTATGTCGTGCACTTCATCACTATGACTCAATAGGAAGATGGTAGGAAAGCAGAGAAGGTTGGGTGGGAGGGGAGGGGGAGGGTGGGGAGGGGAGGGGGGGAGGGAAGGGGGGGGCGAAGGGGAGGAGAATAATGTGACCGTTAGACTCGATAGTACACCTCCGTGATTGGGTTTGTTAGTGACTAACACTACTGTTGTCGGTGACTGGTACCGACTTATGATACTCCCATAAGGACCGAGAGTCTATGCCGACCGAATTATCGATACAGACAGTCCATTGATTGCCAGAATTACACGAGAGGTATTGCTACATGCTCGGGAACGGCCGGTGTGGGAGATGTGGCGTATTTCACGTCGTGTAGGTGCTGGAAACCTGACGGCTCGGTTTCAGTACCAGAATATTCTGAAAGGCTGGATTTCCCAGTGGCTGGATTGAGCAGCTGTTCTATACGACTTTAGTAGGTGCGCTCAAGTATCAGACGGTCGTAATTGCTGTCACGGTGTGTTTCCATTGCACCAAAGAATTGTGCTGGTTGGTGTGCTGTCTCCTCGGGGGCTTCACCAGTCCTTCCCTTGCGCCTGACTGTACAATGTTGAACTGTTTGTGTAACCGACTTGTCGTTTACAGTCAAGGATACATGAAATGAGAGGCGTCGCAGTCTGGCTGAGTGGACTGAATCATGTTCATCTGGATAGGATAGCTGTCCCTCCCCTCTCCTCTCCTCCCCCTCCCTCCCTCATAACCTGCCCATCAGGGCCGTCTCCTGTCACTCTTGTGTTGGACGTTAAACCCCAACCAACCAACTGTCACGGTGTATCGAACTCTGGTCGAGCTATGATGTCTGTGCCTCCATGCTGCTCAACGGGGAATTACTACAGGTCCTCCCCCCCCCCCCCCCAAAAAAAAAAAAAAAATAAATAAATAAAAAAATAAATAAAAAAATAAATAAATAAATAAAGAAAGAAATAAATAAAAATACGTAGTTGGGTGGTGCTCCACCGCAGCGATGCGCTTTCCTTGGACGAAACAACCTGGATTTCCCGAAAGATTTCGTAGAAGCCTCAAAGAAGACTCCACCTAGTCAGTTGTACTAACAACCACAAACAAAACGTTTCTGATTTCCCCGCCTATATCCACGCATTTTGAGCACGAAACACTGCATGAAAGCAAATAAATATAGACCTGACAGATGGGAGGTGTATCAAACCTGACGGAAACTCCGCACTGAGTCAGACGAAAGGTCAGGACCGTGAGATATCAAGAGATCAGCAGGTCTTCACTCAGCAGCATTGTTCACAGGGCGAGAGTGAAAGACAAGTCGGCAAGGTAAAAGATCTTCTACAGCCTACAGGCGACAACAGGGGTGGTCTGCAAGTTCCTGCCAGAGGAAGGAGAGAAGAAAAAAAAAGAAAGAAGAAGACGAAGAAAAGAAGGCGATGATGATGCTAAAGCACGACTGAGACGCATAGACTGCTCAAAACAAATGTTGGTTGTTTTCGAGTTAAACGTCTTTTTCCAACTGTTAAGCTGTTCTGTTGATTAAAGGGATTAATGCAACCATTTTTATGCTCACAGATCGTTCTGAGCTGTTTTCATGGTATATATCATCGCACTTCTTAGACATCTGCACAGTGACAGCGTCTGTAACGCCGGCTCGCACTGAGCTGAGCCAACAAGTCAAGTCAAGTTGGTTTATTCCTGACCCCGATAGCGGTACATGAATCAATTGAATTACATACATAACATCAACTCACTTTGACACACACACGAACTACATATCACACGCACGAACACAGAACTGAAAAGTAACAAACTACATGCAACATATCAAAAAATTAAATAAAGAGAACTGCATGTAACAACAACCAAAGCAAACAAACAGACCACGAATTCAAATAAAGAGAACTACATGTAACAACAACCCAAACAAACAAACAGACCACGAATTCAAATAAAGAGAACTTCATGTAACAACAACCTAAGCAAACAAACAACCCAACCATGATTTTAAATAAAGAGAACTGCATGTAACAAGCGTACTCGATGATGCGGCGAATACACTGAGTAACGTAACAACAGTCGTAGAAATTGAATGCTCAACCGTTCGCGCAAAGTGTAAACAACATTGTATCGCAATAAGAACTGTACTAATCAGTATAGATGTTTTTCGAGCGTTCAGCCGCACTCACGAGCGAAACTGTTTCAAAACGTAAGTTGGCTCAGAAAAGATGGAATTAGCCCAATTAACGTCTCTCTCCACGACGAAGCGATAGGTGATCTTTTTCAATCACGTACGGGCGATGAGAAAAAAGCCAGCACAAACATTTGGCACAATCCGAGATTCGAACTCACGACCCGGGCCCGTATGTAGAACTCGAGGTTAATTTAACCCACCGCTACGGACCTAACCCAGACTATGACCAAAAAAAATTAAATTAAAAAAAGGAAGCGAAGAAAGAAAGACAAATTTTTAAAATCCTTCTATAACGGCATAGGCACCTTGCTGGAATGAACCCACTTCCTGATTAAAAAAAAATAAAAATTAACCCTAGAGCTAGTTTAGTTCGAGGTTAGACTCTAACCCGGGGTTAAACTTCCTAACCCCGACTTTTACATGCCGCGGGCCCTGATCATTTACTGTCCAACGCTTAATCGGCTCAGGCTATCCTGCTTCCCCTACACATGAAATCGAGGATTCATTGCCACTGAGAAAGTACTATCTCTCTTCTTTCAGTCTGTATCGATAATGCCGTCTGGCAGAGAACCCTCAAAATGCTCGTGGAAAACATTAACCCCTTCCCATCTGAGTGCGGACACGATGAAGACGAGACGATCAATACAATGCGAGAAAAGACGATTTCAGTCAGTACTTACTTTTCAGGATGAAAAACCTCTGAAAAATTAATCTCTTTGCTCCCTCTGACCCTGAATTGACTTGTGTATGACCTGTAATACTTTCTCGCACGTACGACAATAGATATTTCGAGAGAGAGAGAGAGAGAGAAAGCCCACACTAATGAGCTTTTAGGACGACGAATACTCTGTATTTCAGCTAGAAAACTTCACACTAGTTACTGCCATTTCAGGGCCCGCGTGCAAAAGTCGCGGGGGGGTAGGGAGTTTAGCCCCGGGTTAGAGTCTAACCTCGAACTAAACTAGCTCTAGGGTTCGATTTTCTGTTGTTTTTTGTTTTAAAGCAGGAAGCGGGTCCGTACCAGCAAGGTGCCTATGCCGTTATAGAAGGATTTTTGGCTTTCTTTCTTCGCTTCCTTTTTTTATTTAATTTTGTTTGGGGGTTTCTTTTGTCCTAGTCTGGGTGAGGCCGGTTAGCCGTGGGTTAAATAAATCTCGAGTATAACATACGGGCCCTGGGCACTCGGAGGATACCGTACTCAGTCTATCCTAATACTCAGCAGGCAGTCAACTGGCACCCATGTACACTATTCCGGGCAGTAATAGAGAACCGTTCGATCTCCGTACATCAGTAGAACATACAGAAAACGTGTGCTCTTTATCCTCTGCAAGGAGACAACTCGCCACCTGTGTTTCAAAAATAGCCTGGTTGGGTTACGCGTCACTGATAGCTTCCGGGATATGCAGTCACCGCTAAATATAGTAGAGAATTTGTGCCCCTTTTTAAACGTATGGTATGGTATGGTATGGTATGGCAGACTTCTCCTCGGCGCACGTCATCCATCTCTAATGAGATGCTCTAGGCGCCGCAAGGCTGGAGGACGAAGCAGGGAAAGCCTGCTTCCGCTAGGCGCTACTTTGTGTGCAAACCTCCACCCTGCTATTCACTCTGGTGCGTGCGACAGTATTTCTGTTTTACCACGCCACCGGCCACAGCCTACTCTTCTTCGAAAGATGAACGTGGGATTTTTTAGCGTGCACACTTGATATTTGTGCGTGCGTGTGTACACGAAGGCGAGACAGGCACCGCAAACGAGTCTGCACATGGATTTGACTCGATATGGTATGAAAAAATCCAACCATATTCCTGCCCACCGGGGACTCGAACCAGGCAGCTCAGGATCCGAAGTCGGATGCCTTAACCACTAGACCAAATCCCCTGTGTGTGCAGAGTAAAACCTGGCAATCTGGGGCTGTTTGTTGGCTTTGTAAATAAGTGTCATGCCAGGTAATAGCGAAACCAGTGAAAAATGAGCCTGGCATGTGGACTATTTGTATTCATACGCGGCTGGCACAACTAGAGTTTTTTTTTCCCCTGTTTTTTTGTTTTTGTTTTTGTTTGTTTTTTGGATTTTCAAGCAGGTGACAGGCATACAATAACAATATTCAGCACAGACACACATACAATGATACATAAATATATACATGTCGATATGAATGCTTCCTCACACCTGCATATAGGTCTACACACACACACACACACACACACACACACACACACACACACACACACACACACACACACACACACACTGGCACAAGAGCTGGCAGACGACAGAGGAATGAGGGGGTAGCTGGTCGCTGCCGGCACACATCGCTAAAAAAAACTTGATCTGGAAAAAAATTGGAATTTGTTTAAATTTACCCTACACTAGTGTGTCTTTGGGCTGCTGAATTTTTGTGATTTTAGGGGTGAATTTTAATGCATTCCTAGGGTGTCATGTGCATCGTTATGTGTTTAATAAGAATATAGCATTTTCGCTGAAAATTTTCTGTGGTGTGTAGTCCGTACAGTGGCCTGTTGGCCGACGACCTCGGATCGGCGGCCTACAGTGACCTTTTAGTTCTGGCGGCCATTGCCCCGTTCCGGCCTTTTGGCGGTTGGTGGCGCCAGTGATGGTCACAGCCAATGCTCTGTACAGATATAGGCCTGCTTCCTGCAAAAGAAGCCCAAGGAAAAATCTAACAGAGCCACCGAGGCTCCACGAAGAGTTGAGATGTATCTTTCTCTCTCCCTTTCCCTCATCAGCCGCTACTCCCTCATTTATTTGTCTTACCACCCCGTGGTGCCCTCCATGCTTTTTCTTGCCTGGTCCAACGTTTGTTTTTTTTCTCTTCTCCGCCAATCGGCCGACGCTACACGCTGGATTCCTGCTTGTTGAGTTGACTGTCTTAATCTGTTGTCTGCGCGTGCGCGGTTTCCTCCCCCTAGCAGGTTTTTGGGGATGGAGATAAAGATCTTTCGGCACGTGCACTTGGAAACGAGTTATCTTGGTTTTGTTCTTGTTCCTTTTTGGAAAAGGTGTCAGCCGGCACTCCACCCGCAGCCTCCAACCAGTCCCCCTCCCCCTCCCGCCTAGGTTGTGTGTGTGTGTGTGTGTGTGTGTGTGTGTGTGTGTGTGTGTGTTGTTGTTGTTGTTGTTGTTGTTGTTGTTTATGGTGGTGTTTTGTTCTTGGTGTTTTGGTTTAGTTGGCTGTACTGTTCTTCCTAGTTTACAATTCCACAGTTTATTCCTCAATATTTGTTGGCTTCTTTGAGTCTGTAATGAAACAAATCTATTTGTGTTTTTTCCTGCGTTGTTGTTGTTGTTGTTGTTGTTTGTTTGTTTGTTTGTTTGTTTGTTTGTTTGTTTGTTCTATTGAGAACAAGAAAATTATAAATATTCAAAAGTCCAGTATAAGTCAGTATGCACGATTGTGCCAACCACCACCAGCCGCACCGGCACCACCCATCCCCACTCCAACTCCAAGTCTTCGTTTTTGTGTTTGGTTGTTGTTGTTGTTGTTGTTATCCTTTTTTTCTTTTTTTAGGGGGGAGGGGGGTAGGGGGAGGGGGGTGGGTGGTCGTCATTGCTTGGTCGACTCACAGGAGAATTGCTCGTTCCACCCAAACCCACTCTGACCTAGTTCAGTGATTTTAAGCCAATCAGAACCCATTGCTCTTGTCGGTCTTGCATTGGAATACCGTACTCTTCGTTCCCGTGATATAATCCAGTTTGATTCGCCATCGATTACAAGCCACTAAACCAACTGACTTCTCAATGCTTCATCTACCACTACTCTCTGCTACCGCCAATCAAATATTTGGCCACGGAACTGCCCAACACTCCACCAAGACCCGCTGAATACAAAAAAAAAGTACCGTAGCGCAAAAGTGAATGATATTGATCGCTGCTCACGACTGAGTGGTGTGTTTCTGCTGGACTGTGAAAAGACTAGTGCGATTTGGACAAACATATCCACAGCGCCATAGTGTCTGGGGCAATATTTTCTATGGTTATTTCCGTATGGTCAGTAGGCCGAGTGCTGAGGGTTAGAAGGGCCTGAAGGAGGTTTGCTGTTGTTGCCTGCGGAAGATACTAGTGGTGTTTGTGGGGGAGTCTGAGAGTGCAGTGATGGTGGAACTTAGGACGGTGATACTGTGTTGAGGAACTTCGGAGGTGTATGTATAAGTTCACATTGTTACATTGCATGCGTGGGGGGTACAAACACTGTATCCAAAACAGATGCAAGAACCGAGTTTCCAATACACGCACGCGCGCACACACGCACTGTGACTGACTCTGACAATGACTCACATGATCTCTCTCTCTCTCTCTCTCTCTCTCTCACACACACACACACACACACACACACACCACCACCACCACCACCACCACCACCACCACAACAACAACAACAACATCAACATCAACATACACAAGCATAAATGACCTTTTCAGTGACAGTATAACACCACCCCCTTCCCCCTCTCCTCCCCCCCCCCCCCCCGCCGTCCCTGGTACGATTTTATATACCTATGGTGCAATATCAGAAAAAAAAAAACAAACAAGAAACAAGCAAATGAAGAGGCAAAATCAGCAAATCTCAACGAAGGTGAATTCTTTATCTTCGAAAAGTCGACGCCAGACACCATAACAAATAAAAGTTTCTCACAAACTTCAGAAGAAGTTGGAGGGACAAAAATGTCTATTTACCCCAGGTTAGAGAGAACAGGCATGACTGTATTGTATGCCTTTGTTCGGCATAATGTTTGGCCAGTGTGTGTGATGTATGGCCAGTGTGTGTGTGTGTGTGTGTGTGTGTGTGTGTGTGTGTGTGTGTGTGTGTGTGTGTGTGTGTGTGTGTGTGTGTGTTTAAGAGAGAGAGAGAGAGGATCACGTAATCCCGAAAAAAAAGGAATATAAAAAAGGGATGAGACGCTAGAAAATGGATCTTTTAACGTCGGAATGTTTTTTTCAGCGACTGCGGACAATATTTTCTTTCTCCGAGTTATGATGGAAAGTTTTTCTTTCTAAGAAAACCTTGCATTTTTGGAATGCATCCTGCACATTTTCTGATGATAGATGGATGAACTCAGTGGGAAATATTACGCCTGATTGATGATATGTCGTTTTCAAATACCTCAGATGCAAAAACCTCTTTGAAAAGGTGATCGCTGCGCGGAAGCTGTGTAAATGCCACCAATGCTAAAAAGAAAAACTAAAGGGGATTTCAAACTGAAGTGAGACAGGAAAAAAACGATTGGAAGAAAAATGAGAGAGGAAGGGGTTATACCGGAATCAAAGGCCATAACGTCGCTAAAGCATCCCATTACTGATCACAGCGCGCATAACTCATTAACACGCACACACACACACACACAGACACACACACACACACACACACACACACACACACACACACACACACACACACACACACACATACACACACACACACACTAATGAGACAGAGAGAGAGAGACAGAGAGAGAGGTAATGATACTTTATTTTACAACATGGTTGACTTTCACAGTGTACCCACGTCGGTTTCACACTTGCCGTCGCTATTCTACTAACATACAAATATACAACAACAAAAACAACAACAACAAAAAGGAAAAACAATACAGACGAGAAGAATGGTTATGAGTTATGAAGAAATGAAGAAAAAAAGCGGCCCGACTACCCCCAACACCCACCCACCCCGTTTCTTCCCACAGAGAGACAGACAGACAGACCGTCGGACAGACACGCAGACAAAAAGCGGAACACAGACAGAGAGACTGGAATTTTCTCGTCTTCAATTCCGGCAGCCTTGGGCACAGACAGAAGTGGCGCGAGAAAAAGAAAAGCACAGGCTCTCATTACGCTGGGAGATGGAGAGAGGCGATATTGCAAATTGAACCCCTGTTTCCATGATTATTTTAGTAGTGTTACGTGGCCCGCACGCCGCGCAGTGACGGGTCCGGCTCCGTAGATCTGCTGATTGCCTGAGCAACTGCAGCTTGGAGGTTTTGTCGGCTGCCCAGGGAGTGGCGGTGGTGGGGGGGGGGGGGGGGGTTAAAAGAAAGTGCAGCAGGATTCCGAAACGATCCCGTATTTTGCAAGTTTGAGTGGTTACTGACGTAAATGGCACTTCCGAAGTATTTGCTTGCCAAGGCATTAAGACAGTGTATACGTCATCGGAAGGGAAACACAGAAAGTGGTAAAAAAGAAAGGAAACCATGGTGTTATAACTGAATACAGAAGGGTTGCATGATGTGTTGGTTTATGGGTAAAGAGAGAGAGACAGACAGACAGACAGACACGGACAGATAGAGACCGTGACACAGCGAGCGAGAGAGAGAGAGACTGACTGACTGACTGAAACGTTTATTTCAGGATAAAGACTTGTAGGCATGGTCTGCCTAGAGAGAGAGAGGGTGGGTGGGTGTTTGGGGGTTTAACGTCCTTTTCCACCACATAGGGTGATATCAAAGACGGGGCAACGATGAAAAAGCCAGCACAAATATTAGGCCCCAACCGGGATCGAATTCATGACGCGAGCATTAGAAGTCCAACACTCTACCATTCGACCACCCCGGCTCCCCGAGAGAGAGAGAGAGAGAGAGAGAGAGAGAGAGAGAGGAGAACAAAACACAAATGTGTTCACATAATACAGATTATCGTGAAACTTCAAATACATTGTGGATAGTTGGTTGGTTGGTAGGTTGTCTAGGGGGGGGGGGGGGGGTTAACGTCCTTTTCCACCCCATACGGGTGATATACGTATCAAAGACGATGCAACGAGGAAACAGCCCGCACAAAATTTCGTCTGCCAGCTGGGATTCGAACTCACGACCCGAGAATTATCACACCAGCTCGGCTATCATCATTCTCGGCTCCCCCATCGTGGACTGCATCAGTTCTGTCAGCGGCAACTGATAAAAAGACTCCTAGGACTCCTTTAATGCTCCTAATTTCTTGTTAGTATATTTTGTATCACACATCAGCGGGTCATATCGGACGCCTGTACAAATGGGGTGGGTGGGTGTTTGGGGGTTTAACGTCCTTTTCCACCACATAGGGTGATATCAAAAACGGGGCAACGATGAAAAAGCCAGCACAAATACTTGGCCCCAGCCGGGATCGAACTCACGACCCGAGCATTAGAAGTCTAACGCTCTACCATTACCTCTCTCTCTCTCTGAACTCGAACACTCGCCCGTTAGCACTGGCCGGAGTGCAACGGTCTCTCAAGCGACAGTGAGTTTATCCAGCCACGAGCATGACCCCTTACTTTTGTCGATACACATTGCGTCTTAGAGTGGATACACGATGCTGCCGTAATAACGAGCCAGTCTAATTACCCAAGCTGCAGGCGAAAGGTCGAACACAGAGAGAGTCACATAATCATGATCAAAAACGACAAGGCAAGATCCCGTGACTCTTTTTGTACTGATCTCTCTGGCACCGGGACATTTCTCACAGGAAGACGCTTGGGGTGGTCTTCGATCCTTTTAGGGGGGACAGTCTGACAGCTGTACCGATCACGGGGGTAATTCCAGCAGGCAACCCACGACCTAATACAGCTAATTGTTGATGACACAAGACTCGTTACGCGTGGGGGGACTCGGGGTAATCCTCCTGATTACTGCGAACTGTGAGGGTTCAAGTGACGTCCCCGAGGGGCCATGGAGGCGAGGATGGAAGTGGGTGTATGTTCGAGTTTGTCTATGCCTCCCACTTTAAGAGGTTTTGCCAGTAGGTGTAGCTAAGTGTGTGTGTGTGTGTGTGTGTGTGCGCGCGCACAGCTACACCTAATGGCAAAAAGCACGCACGCACGCACGCACACACTCACGACCTGAAGTGATTGAAGTCATTTTTTACTTTGATGGTTATATTATGCTATTGCTGCTGAAGTCGGCATTCGACTGATAATCTCTCTCTCTCTCTCTCTCTCTCTCTCTCTCTCTCTCTCACACACACACACACACGCACACACACACACACGCACACACACACACACACACACACACACACACACACATCTCCCCCGACCACCCCCTACTCCCCTCAACCCCCCACCAATACATCATTCATCACCCTCGTGAATGCTTCATCCAGCCCCATCTCCTTTGGGCTCCCATCTCTAACCCCAGCCATAGTTATGAATCAGGCATGATCTTTCACACTTCTTTTTATGCCCCCACTCCCCAAAGAAAATCGTGCTAGAAAAAGCAGTGAAAGATCCCAAACGAGATGAGCTGTTTATACACGAGTCACCCGGCAAATTGCATGTCAACCAATTGGTCCGTTGTGTGCTGGGGAGGGGGTGTGGACGGAGGGATGGGGTTGGGGGGGTGGGGGGGGGTTGGGGTTGAAGGGTCTTTATAGATCGCTGCCCAGTCACGGTCAATAGAGGCTACATGTTGAATTTACGATACGCGCTGTTGCTCCCTCCATCTCTAGCTAGTTTGTTGTTTTGAGTCCTGTCGGGTGATAGACTATTCTGTAAATCTCAATGGTTGCTCTGTAACTACACGTGTGTGTCGGTGTCTGCTAAATCAGGATTTTGTCACTTTCCTTTTTCAAGAACTGAAGTAGACAGGACTTGATCCAAGTTCTGAGGAATGATAGATTTATAGTTGTTTGTTTCTTTGTGTCCTGGGGATGTTTGGCTGTTTTCGTTTGTTGTTTTTTTTGATGGTATTTGTTTGACTGTTTTCTAACTTGATGATGTTTGATTGGTTTGTTTCTTGATGGTATTTGATTGTTTTGTTTCGGCTTGATGGCATTTGTTTGACTGTTTTTTGGTTGTTTTTTTATTATTATTCCTTGCTGGTATTTGACTGCTTTGTTTTATGATGGCATTAGGCTTTTTATGGCATTTGTTTGACTGTTTTGTTATTTGATGGTATTTGCTTGATAGTTTTGTTTCTTAGTGATTTTTTTTCACTTTTTTGTTTCTTGATGGTATTCATTTGACTTATTTGTTCGGGTCATGTGTCTGGTTTTGTTTGTTTGTTTGTTTGTTTGTTTTTAAGTACTTTTTGTGTGTGATTGGTTACTTTTTGACAACTTGAGCGAAGCAAATTTCTTTCTCGAAATAAAATGTCAACAGAGTTTTCCTCTGCGGTGTAAATTTACTACAGAGGCAACAGGAGATGACCAGAGTGGGGGCAAATATCAGCACAGCGAATGGGTGTAGAGGTGTAGAGAAGGAAGGGGGTTTATTAATTCTGGCTTCGTTCCCGCCAGTCAGCCCGAGTAATGTATGGCCGCAGAGGGCAAAAGTTAGCGAGGTTATGGCTGCCAAATCAACAAGTGAGGGAAGATTTGACAGCTGATACCGCGGAGTAGGCTCCGTCTATCACCCGATTGGACAACACAAATCACGTGAGTCTGACGTGTCGGAAGATGACCTCTTCTTTGCGGGAGAACACTTTTGGTCACAATTTACGTCTTGTTACTATTGATTTTTTTTGCGTGCATCGCCTTTTCAACGTTGTAGGCACGTTTCCAACGTTTTTTCTTTATAAACGTGCACCATCACAAATGTGAGAAAATCCACGTCATTCTTTGCAGGGGAAAGAAAAGAAAGAAGTGGCTTAGTTCTGGCCTAAACAGAAAGTAGACTGACTAGCACTCCTGCAGTGAGACCTGAGCGGAAAGGAGACATCCACATTAAAAAAAAAAAAAAAAAAAAAACCTGCTAGGTGCGTGCCCTTGAATGGTGTGTGCATGGTAATTTTTGTTTGTAGATTGAAGCATTTTACTGGCTGACAATGATGCCTGAGGCTAATAGGGATTAATTATATATGCATTTTGAGGCCTCGTGTAATAGTTGCGTTCTTTCATCTGACACTACCGATATACAGCCTTCACAAAAAGTTAAGGACCACTTGCAAATATCATTCAACTTTTGTCGTGGTGGCATGCTGGTGTAGTGCTGAACATCGCTGAAACGGCGGCTTATGTAGGCAAACAAATGAGCACAGTTCATAACCAGGGATGCATTCTTTGACCTGCATCTCATTTTTGCCGTGCAGAAAGCCCCAGGTATCGCTCACTGAACACTGAAACTCGGTCTAGTTTTGCCGAAATTGCAGATTTTCAAACGCGCCAAGCATGCTGTGTGATGCGCACGTGCCATCCACACAGTGGTCGCCATGTTCACTAATTACCCCTTAACCTTGCTACCGAATTTTACGGGAAAAATCTTATTCGTTTATTTTTTCTGATTTATTGAAACTGTCACCCATTATGTTGACTGGTCCTTAACTTTTTGTGAAGACTGTATGTCTGGCACCAGGTACCTGGATCCTGGGGAGGCATTGCACCGTGGGGGTTAAATGATTGTATATTTAGGGGAAGTGTTGCTTAGAAGTTGTGCTTCATTTTGACATCACCTTCAGTGGGTTGCCAAGGAAACCTGACAGCAGACATGTTGGAAAGGGAGGTAAACTGTAAACAAACCTTTCCCACTATTGTCTTAGCGCTGGTAGAAAAAGTGAGGAGGGAGAGAGAGAGAGAGAGAGAGACGGGGGGGGGGGGTTAACGTCCTTTTCCACCACATCAGTACGGGTGATATCAAAGACGGGGCAACGATGAAAAAGCCAGCACAAATATTTGGCTCCAGCCGGGATACGAACTCCCGACCCGAGCATTAGAAGTCCAACGCTCAACCATTCGGCCACCCCGGCTCCCGAGAGAGAGAGAGAGAGAGAGAGAGAGAGAGAGAGAGAGAGAGAGGTTTTATTGTTCAGACACTTGTCCATAACAATGATGTGAGTATGTTAAAGTTAACGCAGAGTAATGCCTTATCAGTCGTAACACACACACACACACACACAGACACACACACACACACACACACACACACACACACACACACACACACACACACACACACACACACACACACACACACCGCTGGTAATTACACTGTCTTGGGAGGGGGGGGGGGGTGAGAGACAATGACAATAATCTTTGTTTTCCAACGGTAAAAGTTTTGGCAGAAATATCATGTACGAACTTGCCGTTGGTAAACTACGAGAATATGAGCAAAGGAAGAACAACTGATCTGTAAGCTACAGGAAAAAAAAGGGGGGAAATGGAGAGAGAGAGAGAGAGAGAGAGAGAGAGAGAGAGAGAGAGAGAGAGAGCTCTTTTTGGAGAATGATCTGTGTCTTGTAAAAAAAAAACCTCTGCTTGGAGAATGATCTATGTCTAGTAAAAAAAAAAAAAAAAAAAAGTTATTTTTAGTACATGCTGGGATTCCTTCACAGACTGTTCAGAGCTGTATGACTCAAGACTTCGTCTCATTCTCCGACCACACATCTTACATGTCAACTTCGTGGCAAAGGGCAAAGAAAAACACGGGCTTGCTACGTCTTTTATCGTCTCCTTCTATCACCGATGCCACGAGACCGGAGCGTGCCTGTGGGTCAGGTTTCAACCCCTTTCCGTAGAAGTGCTCTCCCCTGCCGCACGGCTTACTTCCCCCTTGTTTTTCTTGGGAGTATATTTTTCCCCACTCTATCGCTCAAAACCCAGAAGGCTCTGCGGAGTTATCTTTGCAATTATATCTCGTCAAAACATCCATGTCGCACTTGGAAGCAGTCAAAATGGGTGTTTTGGCAGCTACAGGGGGCAGAGGTGAGCTGATATCATAACGGGAGTTGGTCAAAAATGGTCGGCATTTTAAACGGTGCTAACCCCCGATAGACGAGTTTCCAGAGATCGTGTCTCAGGCAAGACCGTGTGTTTGAAAATTAAGCATGCACACGATTTGATATTATAGTAACGCATTAGCTAAAGACGTTTTCTGGTTGACAAAAGGTCCCTGTCTTTCACACCGACAACCCGAAATCAAAGGATTTGTGCGTGCGTGCGTGCTTGCGTGCGTGTGTGTGTGTGTGTGTGTGTGTGTGTGTGTCTGTGTGTGTGTCTGTCTGTCTGTCTGTCTGTGTGCTACTCACTTTTGAAAATGAAGACGGGGAGGGGCGGAAACCCTCGGTACTAAGGTCCGTATGAAAGAAAGGAGTCGTTTATTGATAAAAAAAAAAAAAGACGGCCTAAAACATTACTCTAGCGTGAAACCGTTCGCATACTGATGTTTCAGACATGTGGTTTATCCTGAGAGATTTTCTGGTCGCCAAAACTTTTGAATCTTTTTAGCACCAGGAAAGCTTCTCGCCATCTTGGCATACACCCGTGAGCTAGGATTGAGGATAGCTGACCTAATGCTTCTTGCCTGGTGAGTAGCAATCAAAATCAAGTTTTGGGTCCACTTTCTTTCTTTTTTTTTTTTCTTTTTTTTTTCTCTGAAAGTGGGGTGGGGTTGGGGGGGGGGGGGGTCGGATCGGAGGCAAAAGTCTCAAAGGAAGAAACAGTTTGTAAAAGATTATTTGTGTTATCATAAACATTCACAGCTGCCGAATGTTCCCCTGCTGTTGAGATAAAGACAGGTTCTGAGTTAACACAATATTGTTCTTGCGTTTCTTCTCGGTTATGGGATATGTCTTGTGGTTGCGTGCAGCATTGCACAGGCATTACAGCAAACCGCTAAAAAAAAAAAAAAAAAAAAAATCCACACACCGGGTTCTTTGTTTTTATTTTTTTTTTGCATGCTGGTTATTTTTGCTGAGTGAGCGATTTCCATTTTCAACTTCCAGACAGTTATATAGAAGTAAATAATTTTCCCCAAACAAAAAGTTTTTCATTTATATTAATGAGGCAACATTGGCAGTGAGTTTGATCGAGAGGCGCAGAACTTTGTTCATTTTGGCAGCTTATCCTCCGTCTGTATACAGTATGCGAAGGAAGCCGAGGAACCCACCTCCGTCGGGAGTATCCTGCGCACTGTGCGGTGGAGCAAAAAGCACTTGCTGTTTCGGCTTGGTCTCAAGGCTGTATGTCTTGAAAAGAAATTTACATCTTCGAAGTTAGAGTGCGTGTCGCACGCGTGCACACACACACACACACACACACACACACACACACACACACACACACACACACACACACACACACATATCTATACATGGTTTTGCTACATCCCCCGACTGCATAGTTAGTTTATTTTGTAGCAACGGCTGGCTGAAAATTCTTCAATGTACGGGTTAATCTTTTCCAGTGAAAATAAACTTTGTTTCGTCCGTTCATTCATTCTACACAGTAAAATGTGACACTTATTCACAAAAAATCGAACATTTTTTTTTCTGTTATTAATCGTATTGATACCTGGATCAGCCCTGACTCGGTCACCCCTGACTCGGTCACCGACAAGCTTCACTGAGTACGACCCTAAGAGAGATGCTCTTTTGACGGTACCGCCATGATTGCAAACCGTTGTAAGTAGCTTTCACACGATGAATTAATTAACTCTTTGATTGATTTGTACGCAGTCAAGAGGTAGGTGAAATCTCTCTCTCTCTCTCTCTCTCTCTCTCTCTCTCTCTCTCTATGTATTGTGTCCAAAATCTTGCTAAATATATTCAATTTCAATACAGCTTTAAGCTTCGGCAAGAGGTACCACCAGAATTGTAGTAGCTGTTACTGTTGTTGTTGTTGTTGATGAACATTGCACTGCGATACCTAACAACTTATCAACGGAACAAACCTTTTCTTTACAGATGTAAATGGCAGTACCCATGTAATTAGTTGATCAGTATATTCCATAACTGTTTCCTCTGTTTGTAGTTCCATGCGCTGCTCTGCTGGGAACAGTTCCCGAACCCAAAGGGTGGATGGGACTATGGCCTAATCAATAAAGAATTTGAATCTGAGTCTGTATGTATCTCCTTATACGGAAAGTACGTGTGTGTGTTGGGGGGGGGGGGATGAGTGGGACAGGGAGTTGTCGAAAGGAGGGAGGGGAGGCGGTTGGGGTGGGGTGTGGGATGAGGGGGTGACTAGAGTGGGTATCGATACCAATGTTTTGTGTGAATGTTTTGATGAACAGCTTGTCAATACGTGGGTGATTTGGGTGGTTGGCCGTTGGGAGGGGGCGGAGGTATATGGGGTGAGGGGGTCATGATGGGTGCTACACGACTTTGTATAGTTACACGGGCAGTGTGCAGTGCTATGGCTGGGGTGTTTGGTCAAAGACCACAAATGTACGAGGCCTCAAAATGCCTGTATATTCCCTATTAGCCTCAGGCATCATAGTCAGTCCTAAAAATGTTTCAATCGAGAAACAAAAATTATCATACACACACCATTCAAGGGCACGCACCTGACAGGAGTTTTAAAAAAAATCGAATGTGTTCTTTCCGCTCAGGCCTCACTGGGGGTAATGCGAGTCCACTTTTTGTTGAAGCCAGAAAGCCATTTCACTCAATTCCATTCGCGTCACGTCTGCTTGCCATGTGCGCGAAACGTCCCAGCTTCACTGGCAGCTTACTTCCTGTTGCAACCTCCTGGCATGCACCTTGTCCTACAAATACAAAAAAAAAACTCGCAAAAATCACGCTTTTTCTCTACAAAAACACTACAAACTAGCACACTCGCCAAATTTGGTTGGTGGGTGGGGTGGGTGTTTGGGGGTTTAACGTCCTTTTCCACCACATACGGGTGATATCAAAGATGGGGCAACGATGAAAAAGCCAGCACAAATATCTGGCCCCAGCCGGGATGCGAACTCACGACCCGAGCATTAGAAGTCCAACGCTCTACCATTCGGCCACCCCGGCTCCCCGCCAAACTTGGTCCTTCAGATAAACAATGCACTTCAAGTAACCCCCGCGGTCAATCTGTATTGTTACGCCTGTTTTCGCAAAGCTCGGCATCGATACGCATTTCGATTTCGGATTAGTTTAGTGTCGTTCGGTGCTGATAATTATACCCCCTGCAGGGAATGATGAAGACTGATTATGGTGAGTGAATACGGCAAGTTAGTTTTGCGTCTGGTTTTAGTGCTCCTGTTTGGGAGGTGTTGATCATAAGGCCAAAGCCCTTGGGCGGCGGATATACGTTATCGTAGCCAATATTCACTTCAAATGTGTTACTGGAGCTTATGGTAGTAATTACTATTACCGTTTCTAACAATCTGACTCAACTAGTGGAGGCCCCGGGAGAGATCTATGTAAATCCGACCCCAAAGTAATTCAGCAGGAGCATTATGAGAGAAATCACTTTAATTTCTCTTGCTTTCGATATATTGAGTTCTCGGATTTGTCAAAATCGAAACCGTTTTAGAGACATTGCAGTGAAAAATGATGCAGTTTACATTGACTATTCGCATTGGTACTGGCATTTCACTAATATCGCCCCGTTCGTTCGTTCGTTCGTTCGTTCGTTTGTCCGTTTGTCCGTTTGCTTGTTGGTTGGTTGGTTGGTTGGTTGGTTGGTTGGTTGGTTGGTTGGTTGGTTGGTTTCCTTGTTGGTTGGTTGGTTGGCTGGTTGGTTGGTTGGTTGGTTGGTTCGTGAAGAGCGCCATCTCCGATTGCTCAATTCTACCTAGACGTCAGCCTAAACTTGTTTTAAAATCTAAAGGTTTGATAGTCATCGAAAACTTAGAGAGAGAGAGAGACAGAGACGGAGACAGAGACAGAGAGAGAGATGAAAAATCAAATCACAAATAAGCGAAAGCGAGCTCACCCGAAACGACTGTGCTGCTAAGGTGACTGAGGCAAACACTTTCAACAAAAAAAAAAAAAACAAAAAAACACCGATACTGGCTTGTTGTACATTCTTCTTGCTTTCCTTGACTGCAGTAAACGAAAAGGGCGAAAAGGAAAACCACCTCCACTTTCAGCCCCCCCCCCCTTCCTGAAGCAAATTGTAGCCCTGCTCAGTCGCTTCCTGGACGAAAACCACAATAAAAAGAAAACGGCAACTGATGTGCGTCTGTCAGGACTCGCTGGTTTCTTGAGATATTGGACAATTCCCGCTCGGCCAATCCCCGCTTCAATCAGGTCAGCGGTCAGTGTTTTTGCAGCCACCGCAAATTTTCTCAGATCGAAGGAATCAGGTGATCCAGGCTTTTGGACAGTTGAACCCGTCATAAACACTGAGGGAGGACGTCATAGGTGGTTGGCACAAACTATTTTCGCGAGGAATGGGTGGGTGGGCGTTTTGGGTTTAACGTCCATTGTCCAGCGCGAGGGTAATTTTAAAGACAGGAGCATAGGAAACTTGCCGGTACAGTTTTGGCTCCTGTCTGGGTTCCAACTTTGGGCGAGGGTGGGAGGGTGTTTGGGAGTTTAACGTTTTTTTCCACCAGAATCAGAATCAAAATCAGAATTGTTTATTGATAGGCCTTAGGCTCATTCAAAGTTGAGAGTGACATCCAGACATTCTTATACACAACAAACTATAATACAGTTAAGAACCTGGCATTATATATTTTTCTAGCTGTAAGAAAAAGACAACAGTTGCTCAGCTGAGTTGATATGCTTTATTTTGCACTTTGGTTATTTCATGTACAAGTATTGTCTTTTTCCACCACGTAAGGGTGATGTCAAAGACGGGGCAACAAGAAAAAAGGCCAGCACAAATATATGGCCCCAGCCGGGAATCGAACTCACGACCCGAGCATTGAAAGTCCAGCGCTCTACTATTCGGCTATCCCGATTCCCTGAACGAAGTTTGGGCGACAAAACAGCTCTTTGTGGTAAAATTTTACCAGAAGTACTGAACGTAAAGAATGGACTGAGATGTCCAGACTTGGCCAGTATTCACCAGTGGTACAAATTAGACAGTCCTCTTCGTTTGTCGTCCGCTAAATTACGCGAAATTAGGTCACAACGTCTGGTTGATTCGCGAGCGGTTGCTCTGTTCAAAGCAGCCGCCATTTAATGAAGTGGGGACAGCCGAGACTCAGTGCCCGTTCACGGCGCTCCACAAATTTCATTTCGCGCCTGTTTTTCGACCACGTCCCTGACGGTGACAAGAGGGACGTTTTAATTTCTTACTTACCGCGGCTCCGTGGTCCGGTGGGGTGAAGGGGATCGGGAGGGAGGGGGAGAGGGTCTCGGGGGTGGAGGGGGAGGGGGGGGGGGTCAGACTAATAAAAACCTCGTTCTCACTTCAGCTCCGTTGCCTAGTGACGGACTAGAACCAATCGAAAACGTGTCAATACGTTCGCTGCGGTACTATGCTGGTGACAGTTTGAGCGAATGTACGATAGAGTCATGGACATTTTGTCTGGCCAGGGGTGAGTGGGGGTAGACTAGGAAGAGGAAGGACTGAACTGAAAGAAGGATGAACTTCAACCGGCAGCGCATCGAGCAAACTCGTGATTTTGCAAGCAAAACCAGAGTAAAATTAATGATCTATAAGAACATGTAATTCAGGGCCCGTATGTAGAACTCGAAGTTAATTTAACCCACGGCTACGGGTCTAACCCATACTAGGACAAAAGAAACCCCAAAACAAAATTAAATAAAAAAGGAAGCGAAGAAATAAAGACAAAAATCCTTCTATAACGGCTTAGGCACCATGGTGGAATGAACCCGCTTCCTGATTTAAAACAACCCCCCCAAAAAAAAACAGAAAATTTAAACCTAGAGCTAGTTTAGTTCGAGGTTAGACTCTAACCCGGGGCTAAACTCCCTAACCCTGATTCTTACATGCGGGCCCAGAGCTCTGCAAACAGAGAAAGGAAACGTTTGCGACAGCAAAAGAAATGTAGGGGAGAGTGTGTGTGTGTGGAGGGTGGGGGGACGGAGTGGAGAGTTGAGGGAGGCAGGGGAGCGGGGAGGGGGAAATGAGATAAAGATGGAATTAGTTGGCAAATCAATCTTCCAAACATTTATGTGTATGTATTCTCTGTAACAATATCAAATCTCACATGTGTGTGTGTGTGTGTGTGTGTGTGTGTGTGTGTGTGTGTGTGCGCCGGTGTGTGTGTGTGTGTGTGTGTGTGTGTGTGTGCGCGCGCGCACGCGTGCTCGTGTGTGCATGCAAGTGCGTGGAAGCACACGCCGGGCGCGCGCGAAAAGACATCTTCACCTGCCTTTTTATTCCGTCTGCCCCCGTCAGCGGATGCAATTTCGAGAAAGACACGAAGCAATGCCGAGTAATCAAATTCAGATAAAACAGTCACACGGAAATCTACCAATTCTAACAGACGAGGAAAAGATGGAAGTTCAGCTTCACCGAAACAATAAATTAGACGCAACCAGGGGAAGGGCTGTGGTTACAAACTGAATTAATCAAGGAGATAAACCCCTCAAATTGGTTTGTTTTCACGGCTTTAGCAGGAGATTTCCATACTCGCAGAAGATTAAACTGTGCCCTAGAATTCCGAACAGACAGCTGGGGAACGGAGTGAAATTTATTAACCACGCAGCTGATCCTTGAGGGAGCACAGATGTTGGAAGAGGTTTTTTTAAGAATTGGTCCGTATTTGGCTTACTTGGTGCCTGGTGGAGCGTTGAACTTCCAATGCTTGGGTCGTGAGTTCGTATCCCGGCTGCGGCCAAATATTCGTGCTGGCTTTTTCATCGTTGCCCCGTCTTTGATATCACCCGTATGTGGTGGTAAAGGACGTCAAACTCCCAAACACCCACCCACCCACCCTACTTAGTGCCGAAATGTCGTGTCGTATTCGTTCAGTGAAACCCTCGTTAGTGGAAAACACAATTGTACTAAATACTTAGAATGTGTTGTGATCTTGTGTGTGTGTGTGTGTGCGTGCGTGCGTGTAGGTGGGTGAGAGGGTGGGTGCGTGCGTTCGTGCGTGCAAGACTGGTCGAACTAAACCAGCTGAGCTTTATTAACAATAACACGAGGAAACACGAGAATGTGTACCGGGAAGTGCAATGGACAATACAAAACTTGTTCGCTGCAGATCCACACAGCTAACATTCCGACCTCTCCTATCAGCGTCCGCAAAACAAAGAATATAACTTATCTACTGGTGACGCTTGTCTGAAATGTATGATGTAGTAGTCAGACGGTTGCTGAGTTTGCAAACAACTTGGTGGCATCTGTCACACAAAGCACTTTGCCGACATCAGTAAATGCAGAAATCTGATAGCAGAAAACTGCACCTATGTTGGAGGGCCGGGGAGCCGGGGTGGTCGAATGGTAGAGTGTTGGACTTCTAATGCTCGGGTCGTGAGTTCGATCCCCGCTGGGGCCAAATATTTGTGCTGGCTTTTTCATCGTTGCCCCGTCTTTGATATCACCCTATGTGGTGGAAAAGGACGTTAAACCCCCAAACACCCACCGACCCACCCTATGTTGGAGGACCATCATGAGGCAGATACAAGAGTCATTAACTCGAGTGTAGTGCGGTCTGTGGCTTCTCAGCACATTATTAGTACTCAGGGATTTGTGTCAGTGGCTGAATCAATTAAAGGGGTTAATGATACAATTTTTACAGAGGTCTCAGTGGAGCATATGCACGAATTCATTCACCCATATAGAACCTCGCATACGTCAAAAAGTTAGTGACGTCAACCAGCTAGGCGAGCTAACACGACCCAGTCTGTTTGGGGTTTGTTTGGGTTTTTTTTTTTTTTTTGCGAGCGCAAAGAGGCACGGAAAAGGTTTCCAGTACTTTCTTTATGTCAGCATGCTTGATGTCAGAGAGCTTGCGTAGGTGTGCGCGCGGGCAGCATACATGACACAACGACCACGACGACAGCAGGTCACAAAATATTGGGCTGGTGGCCATCTTGTTATGTTCACAGATCGTTCTGAGCTGTTTTCGTGGTATCTATCATCACACCAGCTAGACACGTGGTAGTGTAACAACAGTCGCCGACTTTGAATGCGTGACCGCTCGCGCAAAGTGCAGGTAAACAACACTGTAACGCATTAAGAACTGTACTAATCATCGAAATAGAGTATTTCGAGCATACAGGCACTCTCACGAGCGAAACTGTTCCAAAATATAAGTTGGTTTAGCAAAGACGGAATCAGCCCGTGTAAGCGAAAACTGAATTGAGGGTTCGAACCCCGACACTGAGATCCAAAATTCGTACATGAGATGCTGTCACTGTGCACGTGTCTAAGTAGTGTAACGCTAGCTACAGCCAAAACCAGAACGACATGTGAACATAAAAATCATAAGAATTGGGCCTTTAACCTCAAAACACCCACTCACTCACTCGCGCAATACTGGTTTCTTCTGGGTTTTTTTGTTTTTTGTTTTTTTTTTGTCGGTGGCGCTGGAGTGTTCTGGAGCGTAAGTGGCGCTGAGAATGAGCTTAGGTGTGACCCTAAAAACATCCGTAACGAAGGATTAACGTACCTAAGGGGGGAGCCGGGGTGGCCGAACGGTAGAGCGATGGACTTCTAATGCTCGGGTCGTGAGTTCGTATCCCGGCTGGGGCCAAATATTTGTGCTGGCTTTTTCATCGTTGCCCCGTCTTTGATGTCACCCGTATGTGGTGGAAAAGGACGTTAAACCCCCAAACACCCACCCATTCACGTACCTGAGGATTACCCCCTAGCAACCTGACACCCACAAACCTGTGGCAGTAGTAGAGACTCGAGCATCTTATTGTGCTCTTCGCTAGGACTTCGTGATAAATGGCATTGTAGCTGTGTTTGTTATATCGTCTGGGTGCCAGTGCCTAGTCACAGAGTACAAGCTTGGTGAATGATGGGTAGAAATTGATTTAAACCTCCCTCCTGTATTTCATGCTCAGATATTTGCAAGCAGCTCTCTCTCTCTCTCTCTCTCTCTCTCTCTCTCTCTCTCTCTCTCTCTCATACACATGCACGCACGCACTTACGCACGCACTTACGCACGCACGCACGCACGCACACACACACACATGCACGCACACAACAGAGAGAGAGAGAGAGAGAGAGAGAGAGAGAGCAGAGGAGGAAAGGCGCCCAGGAGGGGCCCCGTTTACAAACCAGAAACCAACTTGTACTAATACGTAACTACAATCTAAAGACGTGTACATGCTCAAGTTTCAGATTAACGACTTCAAATGAGTCCGCAAACCAAACTGGGCAGCCGAATGATAGAGCGTTGGACTTCCAATGATCGGGTCGTGAGTTCGTACCCCCCCCCCCCCCCCCCGGCTAGGGCCAAATATTTGTGCTGGCTTTTTCATCGATGCCCTGTCTTTGATATCACCCGTACGTGGTCGAAAAGGGCGTTAAACCCCCAAACATCCAAACCAAATTACGTTGTCTGCTCAGTAGGCGGTATGCTTCTACGTATGCAGAACAACACATAC